>JAYRBT010000093.1:21743976-21783573 GCA_036023395.1 Myiotriccus ornatus
GCGGGGCCAGCGCGCGGCGAGGCGGGGTCGCGACAGGAGGCGGGTCGCGACAGAGCGCGCGCTAGAAGGGGGTTGGGAGGCTGTAGTGGCGCCCTTCTCGGCGGTGCCGAGCAATGGGACGAGTCCTTTTCCCCTGATTTCTCACAGGCTGCTCCCGCTCCCTCTTTCAGCCGGTAGTGTGCCCGTGCGGCCGGCGGCGCCCGCAGGATCCTGGGATGCGTTAGGAACAGCGCTGCCAGCAGGTCGAGGGAGGTGATCTTGCCCCTCAGGCCCAGTGAGGCCGCATCTGGAGTGCTGTGTGTTCACTTCTGGTCTCCCCAGCGCAGAAAGGACATGGAGCTACTGCGGAGGGTCCAGCGGAGGCCGCAAAGATGATGAGGCGTCTGGAGGATCTCCCTCATGAGGAGAGACTGTGGAAGCTGGGTCTGTTTAGTCTAGAGAAGCCTGAGAGGGGATCTTAATGCATACAATATCTTAAAGGATCTTCCTAGAGGAAGGTGTCAGACTCTTTTTCAGTGGTGCTCAATGACAGCACAAGGAGCAATGGCCATAAACTAAAACACAAGAAGTTCCACCTCAGCATGAGGAAGAACTTTACACTGAGGGTGGCAAAGCACAGGAACAGGCTGCCCATGTCGGTCCTGGAGTCTCCCTCTCTTAAAAATCCACCTGAACATGTTCCTTCTGTAGGTGACCCTGCCTTGGCAGGGAGTTTGGACTAGATGATCTTAAGAAGTCCCTTCCAACCCTAATAACTCTGTGATTCTTCCAGGGAAAAACCTTTTAAAATAATCCCCAAACCCATGACAGGTTTGGGCTTGCTTCTGGCAGAGCTCGGGTTTTGGCCTCTTGTGATGTGGGATCCGACACAGTTTAACTGGAGGCCCAAGGGTGGGAACTGCCCTGTGCACTCCCAGCCCCCCTCACTGCACAGACCCAGAGGGAGCTCTCCTGCTGCTGCTACCTCAAGAGACAGCTGAGACAACCCTGTAAGCATCTGAAGGGAGAGTGTCAGGAGGGTGGAGCCAGGCTATTCTTGGTGGTGCCAAGCAACAGGATAATGGGCAGAAACCGATGCACAAGAAGTTCCACTTGAGCACGAGGAAGAACTTATTTACTGTGCAAGTGACTGTGCACTGGAAGGGACTGCCCAGAGAGGTTGTGGAGTCTCCCTCACGAAAGATTCAAGAACTGTCTGAATGCAATCCTGTGCAATGTGCTCTAGGATAATCCTGCTTGAGCAGGGAGATTGGATCAGATGTCCTCCAGTGGTCCCTTCCAACCTGACCTGTGATTCTGTATGATTCTGTATGCACAGCTCCCCGGGCTGGTGGCTGTGACAGCAGGCCTGTGATCTCCTCTACCCGAAGACTTTCCTGGAAGGAGGACTACACCTTTGCTCCAGTGTAACCAGCAGGAACATTACCTCGGTGTTAGATCTTTCCCAGGAGAGCCAGAAATATGCTTGATGCTGTAAATATCCACCACAAAAATGCTTAGCTCATCAGAGAGCATGTGCTGTTCTTACACTAGAAATGAGTGTGCCTCCCATGTACCTGGCATCCTCTGCCTGTCTCCTTTCTGCATTAATAAATGCTTATTATTTCACTGAGAGATGGATGGGTCCCAAATCTCCTTCCTCAAAAAAAAAAAAAAAAAAAAAGAAAAAAAGCTTCCTCTTTGCAGCTCACTAGAGACCAGCCTCTCAGTGCTCTCGATTGGCAGTCAAGTCCTCAGACAAATTGTGGTGGGTCAACCTGGACTGGACACCAGGTGCCCACCAAAGTGCTCTATCACTCCCCCCTTCTCAGCTGGACGGGAGAAAAAATGAGATGGAAAACAACTAATTGGTTGAGAAAAGGCGGTTTACTACAGCAAAAGTTTGTGCACGCACTAGCAAAGAGAAAAAAAAAAATTATTCTCTACTTCCCATCAGCAAGTGATGTCCAGCCACTTCCTGGGAAGTGGGGCTTCAGTGTAGAGGTTGCTCTGAAAGGCAAACGCTGTAAATAATGAATGCTCTCCCTTCGTCCTCCTTTTCTTAGCTTTTGTGTCTGAGCTGACAGCATAGGATCTGGAATATCACTGTGGTTAATTTGGGTCAGCTGGCCTAGTTGTGTCCCTTCCCAGGATCTTGCCTGCCCCCAGCCTACTGATGGAGGGTGGAACGTTGGAGAAAACAGTGTTGATGCTGTGCCAGTGCTGCTCAGCCATAGCCAAAACACTGGTGTGTTGTCAGCACCCTTCTAGCTACCAATGGAAAGCACAGGACTGTGAGGGCTGGTGTGGAGAAACGAATTCCATCTCAGCCAGACCTGACACACAAATGAAGCTCTGAGACTGTCCCTTAGACTAACTTCTGGCCCTGGAACTGTAGGAAGAGGTCACCAGCTGCTCCCGTGCAGCCTGCTGCGTTGCGGCAGTAAGTAAGCTGGGGACACCCTGTCTGTGCCCAGCTGTGCCCCAGGGGCGCCTCTTGGTTCCCAAGATTGTCCTTATGGAGACCCCACGTGGCATCGCAAGGCTTGGGAGAAAGACGCTGTGAGGTGGTCGCACGTCTCTCTCGCGTAGTCTGGCCAACCCCAGAGCGGCACGCGAGGAATTTTTCGGAGCACCTTTATCCCTCCAGTATTCCAGGCTTCGGAATGCAGCGGCTCGGCAGCGCCGCTGGTGTCGGTGCCGGCCGGGGCCGCGCCACTCCCGCCGGGACAGTGCCCGGCTGTGGGCGGGGCCATGTAGGGCTGTGGGCGGGGCCGTGCCCGGCCGTGGGCGGGGCCGCACAGTCAGGTGGGTGTGTGCCCGGCTGTGGGCGGGGCCATGTCGGGCAGTGGGCGGGGCTCGCCGCCTGCTGGCGAACCTACGGCCGCGCGGGGGCGCCCCACGCCGCTCCCGGTGCCGTCCGAGCTGCGCCGGGCCGCGCCGGAGCCGCCATGGAGGTCAGCGCGGACTCCGGTCAGTGCTGCCCCCGCAAACCTCCTCCTCGGGGCCCGCCGGGCGGGGCGGCGGCGGCAGGGCCGGGGCGTGTGCGCGGCGGGGGCGGGCGGCGGGGACGGCGGCCCTCTCTCTAAATATAAACCGGCGGTGACTAGAGGGCGGGCGCTGCCGCTGTCGAGGGCAGCCGCAGGGAGGAGGAGGAGGAAGAGGAGGAGGGAGGAGGCGGCCGCCGGCGGCCCGGTGCCGGTGCCGGAGCCGGAGCGAGGTGGGAGGTGCGGAGCGTCTCTCGCCGCCTCCCCTCCTCTTCCCAGACGGCAACATGGCCGCGGCCGCCCAGGACGAGCTCAGTAAGTGCCCGAGCGCCGGGACTGGCAGCGGGGGCGGCCGGCCGGGCCGGGGTCTCCCCGCAGCAGATCCGCTCTGCGGCGGAGCCCGGCCCTCAGCCCGGCAGGGCGGTGACGGCAGCGGGGCCGGCCCGGCCCTGGGCGGCCATCTCGGGAAGCGGAAACCGAAAGCAGCGGCGCTTCCCGCGTCCCGGCCCCTCGGCGGGCTGCGCGGCTGTGCCCTCCGCCGCCGGCTGCGTGACCTTGCGGGGAGGGAGCTCAGGGGCGGCGGGACCCGCGGGCACGGGCAGCTGCCTCAGCTCGCCGGCCCTCAGCGGGCACAAACGGCAGCGCCTCTGCCCGCCGGAGCTCTCGACCCGCGTTGTCGGACCGCCGTGTTTGAAGCACAGAACCGGCGTGAAGACACCGCGGGCAGGCACATCCCGAGGCGGGCCCCAGCCCGGGTGCGGTGCCGGGCGGGGGATGCGGCAGCGCATCGTCTCCGTGCGGCTCTCGGCACATGACCGAGGGTGCCGCAGCCGCCGGCGTTCGGGGCGGCCGGAGTTCGGCCCTGTGTTCTTGTCACCTCCAGGCTCCTCTCTCAGAGGCTGCGGGGCAGCACACAGTCAGTTGCTCTTTGGAGAAGCCTATGCAACTTTTAAAAAACCGGTGTTTCTTTCCTTGCCTTTTCTATCCTGGCATAGAACTAGTTCTTAGCCGTGAAGAATTAATAGCAAGATAACATATGACTCAGCCAAATGACAGGGCCTTTGGTTGCCCTGAAATAGTACTTGGCAGTCATCAGAGAGGAAGAGCAGAAGAAATACTTCGAGCATATTTGTACTATTTGCTTTCAGTACTAAGGCATTTCTGTGTGATGTGTCTTCAAGGGTTTTTTTGGTGTGAGCTGCTGTGTAGACAAGCTCTTAGTTCTGCTCTTTGTTAGATGTTACTGGAACAAGGCATATGATAATGGACGTCCTTTATGTAGCCGGATCCCATGGTGGAATAAGAAGGATCTTGATCCTGTACTGATCCTTGAACTGGAGGTTCCAGATGCCATGCTATTTATTCCACTGACAAGTGGGGCAAATTGTAATAATGGCAGTGAAAGTTTTCGCTGCTGCTGTCATCCAAGAGATTCTATTGTCAGCTTTACAATGCTAAAGTGATTCCCCTTGTTGAAACCAGTTAGCATGAGATCTCTTGGTTGTAACTCCTTGGCATTTATCTGTGTGTAACCTAGCTTCCCAGCGTCCAAATATGATCCACAAAAAATTGGTCCTCATCCATGTGCCTGTTGCTACACAGCCCATTCTGTTAAATTGTGCTGAAAGGACAGATGTCCCTAAATTGAGGTTCACATTAATAATTACATGTTGTTATTCAGGTTACTTGACCACTGCATCCTTCAAAATCGAGAGGTTTTTATTTGTTTGGTTCTTAATTTGTCAGGGGGAAGGAATATCATTTGGGATTTTTTTTTGTTTGATTAGTTGGCTGGTTGGTTTGGTTTGTTGGTTTTTTCCCCTGGTACCTCATCTGTCACTGAATAGAAAATACTGTAATCTTAAAAAATAATTAAAGCTAAGGAAAAAAGAGTAATTTTATGTAGAGAAAGACAAGGAGACTAAGGTTCTCTGTCGGCTTGCTGTCTTTTGATGTGTTTGAATAGTTAAATTTCAGTGTATTTGGAAAGAAATCCTTGCCTTTTTAGGATGATAGTAGTCCCAGAATAACAAGAGTAATTACTCTTAGATTGGTAAACCAGTTTTCTTTGCTTTATATTCACATGGCTGTAGGAAGCTTTGTTCTGTAACCCCAGTCAAACACATGCACTCTACTGTTTGTGTAAATACTGTGTAAATGTGCTTACCGTTTTAGAAGACAAAACTATTTGAAGGCAACATAAGATATGGCAGTTTAAAAAGTAATGCAAAATCAGTGCATTAGTCCTGAAGCCATAAGAGTTCAGATGCCAGAGAGGCAAGTTAATCTTGAGTGACAACAGTCAGCCACTCCAATGGAGAACCTATGCCTGGCATATTGCAAATATTTGGATTGTAGTGTGCTATTCAAGATTTTACATAAGCTTTCCTATAAAATGGAAGAATGGGATGGGGGAAAAAAGATATTATATTCCTCCCTCCAACAGGCCTTCCCAGTCTTTTGCAGTCGGATCTTGTAAAACAACCTGGTGAGTGGCCTACTTGTCCAAGTGCTCCTGTACATTTTTTGTGTGTAGGCACACAATGGGTTACTGGTAGAGCCAGGAATAGCACTAGCAACTCCTGACTCACTGTTTGCTGCTGTAATCGTACTAAATGTAGTTTCTCCCAGAGTCTAATACCATTTGAACAAGAATTTGACTCCTATTTTAGTAGTTGCACAGCAGATGAAAGCTTTATTCTTTCTTCTGCATGTGGAATAGTGCCTGAGGCAATTGCCTGGCTCTGGAGAGACCAAAGGGTGGGTTTGAGCTTTTGCTTTAGCAGAGACCTGCCCCTAAGTCTACCCCTGCCATCCAGGAGGTGAAGTTGAAAGGCTTTTGTGCCCAGGACTCTATTTGATGTAGGGCTTTTTGGAGAAGTGTGGGGAGATGCTGGTCAGATGTAATGGTCCTACAGAGTTCAGGTAATAGAGGAGGGTTTCAGTAGTTTTTGTTTGATTTAATAAAACAATTCTAGAAATTACTTATTTTGTAGCAGTCACACCAATCTGTCAAAAAGATGCTTTTTAGGAAAGTGAAGACAGCTTCTGACTGCATACACAGTTTTTTGCTATCCCAGTCTCTGCTCTGTTTTGCAGAGGACTCAGACTCTCTTTTTAGTTCCTTGGATGCTTTAGTGGTTAACAGTCAAATTATGAAGTACAGTTAGTTTGACGTGTCCTAGCCCTAGCAGTTCCTAGAGATGGTTTTCATAAAGGAAGAGTGTCTTTTATTTGACACTCAGCTACACAAATACACATTGCCAAGGGGTCTGTGTGGAACACCTGATGTGCTGTGCATAATATCTGTAAGTGCCAGAGGGAGTGAATTCGACATGGAGCTGTGCTTAGCTGAGCTGAGAGAAGACTTATGCCATAAAATTGTGTATAAACAGTGGCATAGCTATCTCAATAAAGCCCTTGTTAATGGCATTTTCCTTCCTTTTTTTTAAATTAACATTAATGAAAGAAAACTTTTTGAATTGTTGGCTTTATAGAGGTAGCTATTTCACTGCTTATCCATATTTTTATCCTTTCTGTGTATTTCTCTCTGTTGTTGTTGCCTTTGGCAAGCTCTAGTATTTATATTTACCAAATGGAAGAAGAGGGCATGTTGCTTCTGTGAGCAGGCTGTGGGCTTTTGCTCTTGCCTTGGGAGACTACAAGATCAGTTCTGAAGTAACAAAACTTAAAATAACTCTGATCCTTTTATGGGCAGTGTTGCAGGATTTGGAAGTTCATAAGGCACAAGTTAGTCTTGTTGTCAGTATGGCTTTCTTGTAGAATTTGTATACGTTATCTATGTTTTGAAAGCTGTTCCTTTCCTTTTTGCATTTGCAAGGTGGTTGAGTACTGAAACCTGTGTTCCTCCTTGTAGTCTTAAATGGAGATTGGAAAAAAACAGAAGTGAAACGTGCATTTTCTCACAGATAGGTAGCTGCATTGCCATGGTAACTTGGAGATTTCAAATTCCAAATACACTATGTCTGTTCACAAAAATTGGACACTGCTGTTGGAAACAGGGATACAAAGATACATCTTGTTTTCCTGGCCCTTTGTTTCTGCTACATACAGTGAAAGGGAATGTCTTCTTCATATGCAATGCCTGTTGTTAAGTTCTCCATATATGTTTGTCCTCTCGTAAACACCTTTTTTTTCTTCAAGAAAATGCCACAAAAATTGGAATATTGTGTAAAAGTACTGCATAGCAGCATGGAAAGGAGTGAATGTGCAAAACACATGAATAACTGTTACAAATTCTGCATGGGCCTAATTGTATGTATTTTAAAAGTAAAACTACTTAGTTTTTCTACTCATGCACTTAATTCTTGGTTGTGTTGGTTGGTTTTGGGTTTTTTTCAATCCATAGTAAAATGGTAACTGTCTTAACTGTGGCACACATATGAGGTTTCTAAGACTAGTTATTAAAGTAAACATCATTTCTCAGGTGCCTTGTAATGGAGTGAGCAAATCTGGCTGGGATGATGGTTGGCATATAACTTGTAGGCAGATTCTGGATGCCATAGCAATCATCTTTCTTCTCAAGGAATTGTGTCCAGTTTTCATGTTTTTAAAGGGAAACTTGCAAGAGTATACCAAAACTTATGAATTCTGTGATGTGCTGATTTAATCTTGTGTTATTTTTTCTCACAGTCCCTGCCAGAGCAAGGGGCTCTTAACGTGAAGTGGATCTGGAATGCTCACAATGATCTCGGTGATTCCTACACCTTTCTGTTGCTTCTGATGTGTGGTTTCTTATTGGAGAAGTTTTTGTAGAGCCCTGCAGGACTGGGCACGGGGATTTCCAGTTGTTTCCAGTGAATTCTCCTTTCTTACTCTCTTTCTCCCTTTCACTTTTGACTTTCTCACCGTGTAAATGAAATAATGGCAGTCCTTGGGTTTTTTTGTAGTGTAGTTTGTTGGGGTTTTTTTCAGTTCTCTGAACTGCATTAGAAGTTGGTCCTTTGCCTCTGATAGCTTGTTCTTCCCCTAGCCCCATGTTTCTCAAAGTTGAACTGCAGTAGATTGAGTGGAAGTAATTTTATAAACCTGTATAATTGGCTAATACAGAGGATGCTATAGAGGGGAACCAATACCAAGGAAATAGTGTATTCAACCCTCATCTGAAATTTAGGACTGTGAGAGTGAGGAAGGAGAAGCCTTTGTAAAATCTCAGATCTATAAAGTATTGGCATTTTAGATAGAGATAAAGCTATCCGTGCCAAGCGTCATCCCTCCATTACTTCTCTTCCACTTCTTCCAGGAAATTTAAAAATTTTCTTTAACTGTATTAGCAAACTTTCAAAAGGAAAACTTATAGAAAATGTGTCACGGCAGGAACTGCATTTTAAGTTCAGTGATGGCTGGCAAACTGAAGATACGTAAAGCTTCATAAAGATACATAAAGCTTCCTAGTTAAATTTTAGTGCTCTTACTGTCAAGTTGTGGTAAGATTGCATAGTAGATAATTTCGGTTTTCAAGGCTTTTTCCGAACAGTTTTTGTCCTTCCACTCCACCCCCCTCCCCCCACTTCCCCCAGAGTATGTAGTAAAGCAAATTAGATCTCTTGCTTTACTTATTTTGGTTATCATATAACCTGCTGGTTCTCTCCTACCATTACAGTTGTATAGTTTCGCATTCGGCAGTAGGGGCTGTAAAACCAGATGGAGAAGGGTTTAGCTTTACGCTAAAAAACTTGTGAGGTATATGATATGGGGGAATGAGATGGGTTGTGAGCAAACCCTTTGTCTTGTTTGATGACTGGTGCATAGTGGTGTGCTCGTTGGCATAGCTGGGTGGAGGCTGTGAGGAGACAGGAGGGAAAGACGCTTGCCCCATGCCAGCTGTCAGGTCTGCAACACACGTGGAGGTAGGAGACAGCATCTGAGACCAAGATACTTTATCCCCAGTTACTTTACTGGACTGTTGTGTGTGGTGCTTTAAATCTCCAGGGTTTATGCTTTCCTGTAATGAATGCTGTCAGCTTGAAAGATGGTCTTAATTGTTAGAATAAAAACTGTGGAGAAAATGGTTGATGTGCTGTACTTGAGAGGGTTTATAGCTCTTTGTTTTCCTGTCCTGCTGCTATGGATACAGGCTGCATCAGCAGCATGGGAGGGTGCTCTGACAAACTCCTGACCACTTTCCTAACTACAGCCAGGCGACCAGTATCCTTGACTTTGCCTAAGAGTCTTGTTCTTATGGTTAAGGGAAGGATACCTAATGGCAAGATAAGGGCTTAACTGAGTATGCAGCAGAGATATGAAAAAAGTAATAATCATATCTCACAGGCAGCATAAACAAGGGGGTAGCTTTTTGTTCTCCTGATCTCTAGTATTAGTGTTATGCTTGCTTCTGCTTTTAATAGCAAAATAATGGAGGAAGCTGGAAATGGAGTAGATGCTTGCAATTCAGTGGGTTGCTGCATTTCCTGAGGGCACTTGCAGAATGGTTTGTGTCTTTCAGAAGGGGGAGGATGTAGTCCAGTGACTACCACAAATGGCTTTTCCTTAACACTTGTGTCTGGTCTGTTGCTATGTGAAGGAACATGCTGGATAGGTTCCTCAGTTGACTTACGTGAGGATGGTGGATCTGCAGTGTTCTTGTGGAGTTCTAGGCCCAAGGGGAAAGATTTGGTAATTTTATTCATTGTTTATGTTATTTCAGCTGCTTGGAGTGACTTCAGTAGTCCCCTAGTGCTGGTGGGGTTGTGAGACACCAAGGATGTCCTATAATGGGGGAATCATTGGCAGGGGAAGGAGAAGTATGACATGAAGAGGAAGGTGAAGAGAGAAATAAATTGTTAGGATTGAAAAAAATATTAGAATATGAGATAAATATCCTGAAGCTGTTGACTATGTGACATCCTGACTATTCTGTGAAATCTGTCTAAAGCAAGAGATCGAGTTGCAACTGAGTTTACATTATAGGTGCTGCAGAGTTTTGAGTTGTAGTTTTGTTGACAGTAAAATTTCATAGTCCTCTGTCTTTTTAGCTGTCATATTTGCTCAGCGGAAAATGAAATCTTGGAAGTGGTATGTTTATTTAATCTGCATCTGGCAGAGGAGGAATGATGCTGTGACAATCCTTAGTGCAGAGATAGCGCAGGTTTTAAAAATAGGACAGTGAAGGCTTCTGAAGCTACATTATCATAGGTTTGCTGGCTAGAGCTGTATTTGCATTTTAGCATCCCTTTTGTTCACTTTGTTTCCAGCCAAGTATCCGTTCACCTCAGTCTTTACGTCTGCCCTGTACCAGTACATTTTTCTCTCTTTTTTTTTTTTTCCCCCCCCTCACTGTAGTCCTTTATAGCCAGGTCAGTGATCCTCCTTTGCTGAGGTAGGCTTCTCCTTGGTCTCCCTCTAATCTCAGTTTGAAACAGGTCACTTTAGATTAGTCTTTGGGGGAATGATTTCTGCCTTCTAGGGTGTCTTAAGACCTTTAGTCTGTCAAAAGCCTTGGGTCTTCTTGCAACCTGTGGGTCTGGTCTGCATTGCTGCAGGATGAAAAACAGATGCTCCTGATCCTGTACACAAAGACTCTTCTCGGTCCAGGTGTTGAGAATGCTGCTGTTGCTGCGTAGGCTTTGCTTTGCTTTGCTTTGCTTCACTTCTGGTGTAGCTGTTGGGGCAGCTGTATGTTGGCACTTAAAATAAGGACTTTTCCCTTGTTCTTTATAAAGTCAGATGGTCCTCAGCCCTTGTGCTTGAGCTGTTCACAGATGATTTTGGTCTTATCTGTTTCCTTGAAATATTTTTTTTTGTTTGTTTATTTGTTCCTTCCTGGGTTTGGGAAGTGATCTGCTGGGTAGAGGCGTGTGAATTTGTTGCAACGCTAGAGCAACTCTTTAGAGTGATAGTAGGGTCTACATGTTTTAAGGTACAGCAACATGTCCTACATTTCACACTTGTGATCTTACTCCTGTGGATGTTAGTGCCGTCTTTTGAAAAAGAAATCAACTAACTGTAACAAATCAGTAACTGGTTCAGCAGACACTTTTATAACTTCGTACAGATTTTCTGGGAGACGTAAACGCCCCAATGGAAAGTTGTGTGCTGGACAGGTTAACCTCTGTTAAGATGACCCATGAATACTCCCATGAGTATCAAATTTACCCTGGAACAGTAGTTTTGAGCTTCAATCTAGCTTGTTGATTGTGCTTTGAGGTGTGCAGCCTGTTCCTGCGAAAGGAGCCTTAATTGCTTCTCTCTTTGTTAGAAGTAGTCTCCATGTAATTGTGGAGGCTAGCATTGGAGGCCATCAGGCTTGTTTCTGCCATCAATAATTTTCTAAGTGTTTAAAATACAAGATGCATCTGTGCTGAGTGCTATTGAGATATAAGTACTCTAATAACATTGTGCAGCATTTCTTATAAGACTATTAGGACATGTTCAGAAAAAGTTGTTTTCTTGGTACGGCAATTTTGAGTTTCAACCAGTTTCTCTTTTTTTTTTTTTTTTTTTTTTAATTAACTGCAGATCAACTGGAACGTGTGTTCTTGCGTCTTGGCCATGCAGAAACAGATGAGCAGTTACAGAACATTATTTCCAAATTCTTACCGCCTGTTCTCCTTAAGCTGTCCAGCACACAGGAAGGAGTTCGCAAAAAGGTGAGGGTTCAGTTTGCCATAAAGGTATGTTGTCCTGATGAGGAAGAAGAAAATGCCCCTGATGTAACATGATTTGCTGTGCTTGAATGTTCTCTATGGAGAAAATTACTCTTTGAGGAAACATTGTCATGAGCCTAATATATATTGCATTTATATTATACGTGTATTATATCTGTTAGAGCTTAACAAAATAGTCATTGCTTGTAGCAGCAAGGCTTTTGCACTTGTGTGAAGGCTGCATTTGTTTCCACTTGAGGCCAGTTAGCTCTGAGTTAGCTGGAGACTGAGCCTTGCTGCCATAGGGACAGTTACCTTGGCTTCTAGGTTAGGGCTGTTGAGCTTCCAACCTGACTTAGGGCACATGTGGAGAAAGCTTGTTTCTATGTGTGATATGCCTTGGAGACCTCATTTGGCTGATAACTGGAATAAGAGCAAGAACCAAACAATTTTGAAGATGGAATTTGATACCTACCTGAAGGAATTCAGTTCCCTGCTATAGAAGGCAGCTTTATCAGAGAATTCATTCAGGTACATGTTAATGTAAATTACATATAAACTGTTTGGTCTTTGGCTGTAACCCGGCACAGAAGCAAGGACCAAGCAGTTTCAGAGGTGGAATTTAAAAGGTAGCTGGGGAATTCAGTTACCTGCATTAAGTTTTAGGTCTGGTGATAGAAGTGGACCAGAACCTTTTGAAGCAGAGTGCAGATGAAGTGTTGGGGGTTAGAGATGGAAAAGTTTCATAATCCCCTCCTTGTCTTGTAGAAATGGGGAATTGATCATACCGTTACAGGATTTTAGTAGATTTCAGAAGCTACAAGTAACTATAACACAGATTTTTCTACAAGTTCGGCACAAAACATGGTCCTAACAATGGTTACATGGAAGTGCATCCACAGATGTCAAGCTGTTCCACTGTGACAAAAGATGGATACTCCAACTTAAATGGAGTGTTCTTCTGCATACCTGCTTACCATGTGCACTTGAAGCTGTGAACAAAGGCGTTCAATCAGCTGGTGAAATTTCTTAGGGTATTTTTGTATGACATTTTTTTGTAATCTAGAATGTGTTGTCAGTTATTTTGTACTGTTGTGAGATTCAGGAAAGAGGGAGGACTACTCTTTGGAAAACTACATTTGAAGAAGTGTCTCAAAATCACACAGCATTTATGGTATATTGTAGTAGTACAGTATATTGTGTAGAAAGAACCGGTCATCTTCTAATCCCTCCTGATATTTCTCTTGATGGAAATTATCGATTATAGCATGGTTTGGGACTTACGAGTTTGTCTTAACAGTGACTTGAGACATGTCAGAGTGGTTTCAAGATAATCCAGTAAATGATGACTACTCTTTTCTTAGAGATTAAATTTGTTAGTAGGTTTTTTGTGTTAGAGTGAATGACAAAATAAAATGCATTTCTTCTTCTTTTTATGTGGTTAAATTGTAGATATTTATCTACATCAGATGATGATAGTATTTTAAGCAATTATAGCACTTCCATGCACTTCTTAGTACTTGTCAAATTCATTGCAGCCATGGAAATTATCCTGAATTCTGCTCTTGCCATATCAGTGAAGGGCATTTGACTTTTTCAGGCTGTGGTTTGACAAATGAGTTAAATTCTACTCTAGGATGTATTCTGCTAAATCACTTATTACCTTAGCCGTGTCACACAAAGAACTAATCTGGGGTAAATTCACTCTGCTGGTTCAGATGTGCTCCAGGAATTATTTTTGCACTGACAGCATTTGTGCCAGACTGGACACCCTGTCTCTTTACTTGAAAGTGCTGACATTCACCTGTTTCAGGTCTGAAGAGTGCTGCTGGATAAGATCTTAGTGCACTGGTTTGATATTAATGATTAGAGTAGTAGGGCATGAGCTAAACCCTCACACATACCCAAATCCAACCATATCCTTTCTTACCAGGCACCATTGGTCATTTGAACACATTCATCAAGGTCTGTACTAGTTGTATTTTCTACCCTTTCTCAAAGGAAGATCTGTGCAGACAATTTTTTTCCTCTCTAAAATAGTATGAATTTTTGACTGTTACTATAATAAATTGACAGCAGCAAAATTTGATAGCTGTCAACATTACTTAGTTTGTCAGCTTATCTCTGGTCTCAATCACATGCCTGTGGTCAGCTCTGCAGTTTTGTTGGATTATAGCTGGACATTATTTTGTTTGGCACTTAGTCATGGAGTTGGATGCAAAGATGGTGTCTTAGTTCAATGAAGTTCAGCACGTGTATGTGGCTATTACAGAATTCAGTGACAGCAATTTAGCTGTTTTTTCAGCATACTGTGTCCAAGGCAATGATCCCTCAAAAGCACAGGACATCGTGGCTTTTTGATTTTTAATTTCATGAAGTCAATATGAATCTGGGACTGTCTCTGACTGGTTTTACTGGAACTGAGCTGATTTCATCTACTGTCACTTATATTTTTGCACCACCTTGCATGAGAATCTGATAGGGTTTACAAGTGAGATGCAGATGTTCATTGTGATTTCTCAGAATGGATACTTGTTCCAGAGCAGAGTTTCGTAGTTTTTTAAGTTGCTCCATTCCATTATGGTATCTCATTTAGTGGGTTTACAAATGACGCTGCTGATGCTATGCTAAGAATAACTTAATGGGATTGTAGAATCATGGGATAATTCAGCTTGGAGTGGACCTTAGAAGATCTCCAGACTAATCTCCTGTTTAAAACAGTCCATTACAAGTTCAGTTCAGGATGCTGAAGATTTTATTGAGATGGGTCTTGAGAAACCTCTGAGGATAGAGACTGTACAGACTTTCTGGGTCCCAACTTCACTGCTTGAGAGTCCTCATCATGGGAGAGTACCATTTTGCCCCACTCTGGTTTCAACACACTGTGGCCCCAGCTTAGCTCACTGTTCACCAGAGCCTGGGACCATTCCACTACCACAGGAGTTGCCTGTTCCAATTGGTATTGCTGCTGGGACTCTGCCTGCCCACAGCAGGGCTTCACATTGTTCCTACCTGACATTCACAGCACTTCCATTGGCTTCCCCTCTTGGTTGAAGCATCTGAGTTCTGTAATGTTCCATTCCAAATGTAGTTCTCATACACTTACTTGATAACTTTATTATGGGTGGGCCTTTTCTCATATTTTTTTTTTGGTTTCTGTCATGAATTTGAGTTACTCTGCAGCCCAATATAGAGCAGCAATGCAGATTTCCAAGCCAGGCTCAGTTCTGAGGGAAGTTAACCAGCTGTAGAAAGAACTGGTCATCTTCACTAATCCTTCCACATATTTCTCTACATGGAGGTTATTGATTGTAGCATGGTTTGGGACTTATGTGTTTGTCTTAACAGTGACTTGAGACATGTCAGAGAGGTTTCAAGATAATCCAGTAAATGATGGCTGCTGTTTTCTTAGAGATTAAATAATCGGTAAGCTCAGGCTTGATTTGTTTAGAGTAGGCCTGCCTAGTGGACTGAGGGTGATGCATGGAGTCCAAAGCAGTAAAATTAACTGTGCTTCTTTCAACATTTTTGGGTTTTTTTTCTTCCTGTCAGGTCATGGAGTTGCTGGTTCATCTGAATAAGCGCATCAAAAGTCGTCCAAAAATTCAGCTTCCAGTAGAGACATTGCTAGTTCAATATCAAGATCCCTCTGCAGTGTCTTTTGTCACTGTAAGTGTCAGTTCTTCTAAGAATGTTTGCTGTTTTACTTGTAACAAGCAGAATATTCTTTAAAGCTCCTGTATCTGGCTCTGTCAGTTTTTTTAGTAAGTATGTTATTTTTACAAGATTGAAGTTTTAAGAGCTTTTTTTAAACTAAAGTTTATAGTCTGGTATGGTTTCAGTTTACATTAGTGATAATTACTCTTGATATTTCATGAATGCATGAATTGTCATTATCTGTATTGTAAAGGATGTGTTCATTAGTAGAAGATGCATCTTGCAAGCAGCTACCAATCCTTTTCCTAATATATGCAGGATCAGAGTGTTACTTTGAACCACCTGTATATCTCAACACATGAGAGCCTGTATTTTTGTGTGATTTTAGGAGAAGGACCTTAGCTGAGCAGGAAAAGATGAAAAAAACGTTATTTTATAGATGGCAAAACTTTACTAGATTTCATTCAATCTAGTTTGAAAAGCGAAAATGGTTTAAAAATGTTTTTGTGAAACCATGAGACAATTTGCATTTCAGTTTTGGTAGATCTGGAAGCCAGCACCATGAAACAAGTGATAAAATCATAGGGAAACTTTGTACTTTTCATTATACTATTCAGTCATGAGTAGCATAAAAAACAGTGTCTTGGGAATTCATGGAGAAATATTTAGACTTTAAACAGTAGTAACACAGAAGTAATCTTAGATTGTCTTTACACAAGTGGCATTACTGGTGTTCACCTTTTAGAAATGGCTGAGGGCATCGAGGGTGGTTTTGTTTTGTAGAGCTAAAAGAACCATCTTGTTTAGAGAGATACTTGACATGAACTGTGCTTTTCACTGGACATGTCAAAAACCTCTTTTCATTCATGTATCTCTATGGTGCATCTTGTTTTGCATCATAGGGCTTCATGAAATTTCAGCTTAAATGCCATCTACAGAGTAGTGTAGTGCTTCCCTCCTCAGCACTTCTTTCAACCAGGTCGCTGAACACAACTGTTACCTCTGCAGTTCTTGGCTGAATATAGAACAGCAGGACAGCAGTTAGATAGTCCAGTATTCAGTATTGCTTTGCTGGGCTGATCTGTCATGGATTCTTAATTGCATCTGCAGCTTTTAATTATGATTTAGAAACATGTTTTCAAGAGAAACCTTGCCTGTGCTGCTGACTTTGTATTTATGCAATACTGCTCTCTATTTTATTTCAGAAATAGGTAGGACAGAACTTTATATTTGCTTTCCTTGAAGCTGTTGCTCAGGTACAGCTGGTTTTAGTGAAATTGGCAGTGAATAAGACAAGCCAGAGAGGGATTTGTTTGTGTTGTTGATTTCTGCATTGTTGTTTTCCACCTTTTGAAGTGGAGGCCCAGCAAGACCTACTCTGAGTAGTTACTGCTGAGCCTATCTTTCAGTAGCTATCAGTCTGACAAGTCTTAGACTTAAGAAACTAGTCTTCCAACACATGTCATTCCCAACACCCAGTTACGTAACACAACATACAAGAGTTTAAAGAACACATACTTGTTTTGCACTGTTGCAATACTATGTGCTTTTTCTACTCCTTTAGAATTTTACCATAATTTATGTTAAGATGGGATACCCCCGTCTGCCTGTGGAAAAACAATGTGAATTGGCTCCAACCCTTCTCACTGCAATGGAAGGGAAACCTCAACCGCAACAAGATAGGTATGACCACTTATTTTTGTAGTCAATGCTATTGGTATTGTTTTAGTAAAATAATTTATATCAGTTTGTTAAAATGTTTCTTTCCTTGGGTACTATCTTCATTGTTTGGGATGTTCTTGGCTTGTATGGTTTGGATCAGCAATTCAGTGGTTTGGATGGTATGAAGAACTCATACAGTCTGCTGCTGTAATAATACAGAAGATCTGCATCAGCAGACTCCTTGTATGATAAGAGGCCTGTGTTATGATGGAAACTAAATACCCGTCCCTGTCCCCCATATATCTTCATCAAATTCTGGTTTCCAGCTTCAGGTCAAACCTTCAGTAAATATGCTCTGTCTAGCAGGAGAAACAGCACTAGATGTCTCAGATTGGCAACTCTAAATTGAGAGAGAACCAAAATTCTTACTTACTTGGAACACAAAGTTGTGATAAATAAAAAAAGACTGAAATTGGGGACTACTCTATATTAACCTCTAGAAAACCATTAATAATGGACCTCATTTACATTGAGATGAGTTTCTGCTGTGTTAGCATTGGAAAATGGCATTAAAATAATATCTTCATTCACTCTACATTACTGTGATGGTGTAGAAATATTTTAAAAGTGACCTTATTGAAAGGTCTTGCAGTAAAATCATGTTTCTGTTCATGAGATCAGTGGGAAAATCTGGGAGCATGGTTCTGCACTGTCCAGAAAGTGAGTGCATAAGTGAAGAGAAGTGCATGAGTTTGGAAAATCTGGCTATACTGCTATATAGTCAGTATATATAGCAATATGTAGCAATGTATTTGTCTATGTTTCATGAGAATGAGAAAGTCACAGATTGTATTTTTTGGCATAATTATGGAGCTCTCAAAGGTCTGGACAAAGGCAGTGATTGTATCCCTCCAGATGTGTATCTGTGCATGCACGCAGACATACATGTTCTATTTTAAGGGGAAATCTTAATTCATCTTCTGATTTCATTTTTAAGTACATCAGGTGGCAAATGGAGGCCACTGAATATGTCTAACTTTTGTTAATATTTTCTTTTTTTGCTATTAAGGACAAGGTTTGTTGTAAAAGGTTTCTCTCTTGAATGTTGTGAATAAACAGGTGTGGTTTTTTTAATGGTTGCAGTAAATATAATTGTTTTTCAGCCTAATGCATCTTCTAATACCAACCCTTTTTCATATGAAATATCCTGCTGAACCACTGAAAGCAGCAGCTTCTCCCTTTAATCTTGCTGAAAAACCAAAGACTGTACAGCTGCTTTTGGACTTTATGTTGGATGTTCTTCTTATGCCTTACGGGTGAGTTGATAGCACTCTAGTATCAATGTGTTCTTTACATGTGAAACATTACAAACTTCACCCTTGAAACTCATTTAAAATATGCTGTTATTTCCTATCTCAAATGAAGCCAGTTACATGTTTCTGTAAGGTAGAAAGCAGGGTGCTAATTTTAAAAACAGGATCACCATTTTCCTTATTTTACAAAACCTCTCTTTTCTACTTAATTAGGTGTTCTGTTAATCTGTCCTTACCTATTTTGTGATCAAAGTGAAACTATGAGACATCTGAGCTATCTGTTAAATAACCAAACTTTTAATGCAGAAGTCTGACCAAAATGTGTGCTCATCTTCCTGTAGCTGAATTTTAAGGCTTATACTACTCTGGGGTCATAAGCAAGCATGATCTATGAAAACTTGTACTTTGCAGAGGGGAATCTTTAATAACAAGATTTCTCTTTCGTCTGTCTTCTGGTGAATAATGTTTAGACTGCAGTGGTGTTGTCTTAGTGTGATTGCTCTTTCTGAAAGCAAGAAGAATGTACAGAGCAACTTAAATTTATTGATCACTGCTTTGTTAGGAACCTTCTAGTGTCTAAAATCAATACTTTCTCAAAATCTCCCACCTTATTTTCCACCAACTTTTTTTTTGTTGTCTTTGTATTGCTAGGGGAGCTTTTGCTTTGAAAGAAAATATAAATAATTTTAACAGTAGAACATGTTCTTTTTTTTTTTTCCCTGACAAAAAAAAAAAAATTTCCTATGGGATTGCTTCCACTAGAATTTTTCTTAGCAAGTCTTGCTCGCCTGAGTTTAACCTAAGGGAATTAATTTAAAATAGTGAGCATGTGATCTTTCTCTGGTTAGCTTTGCTGGAGGCCGTGCACCCATCAGATGTTTCAGAGGCCACTTCCTTTCTGTTTGAGTGTGTAGAACCTTGCAGCTTCTAGTTTAAAATGCTTAGGCTGCTCTTCTGTTCACAGCTCAAACTATTCAGTTGGCCCAGGTTTATGCTCTTAGCTCCATCCCCACACTGTTGTGGCTGTGGCTTTGGCAGATGAAGTCCTTGGGCTTTACAGTGAGACTTTGCTCCCTTCCACGCTCTTGTACTCTGGCCAGGCAGGAGTTTTTAAATCACAGAATCATATAGGTTGAAAGAGACCTCTGAGAAAATACTGAGATGTCAAAAGTAGAGGGTGAAGGTTTTAATTTTCTTTCCAGAAGGTGCTCAAAGAGTGACTTCAGCTAGCCCATGGCTCTGGATATCTGTGTCTTAAGGTCTTGCTCCCCGAGGTGGGAGCAGTTCATGTAATTTGTGCTTGTTAGAACTTGCTCTGTCATTGCCCACTTATGAATTAGCCTTACCATGTAGTCAAGGAACCAGAAAGCTTAACTGTAGGGCTTAAAGCTAACAATCAAGCGTTTAAAGCTTTGACTAATGAGACTTGGAATGAATGTTCATCCTTATTGTTGAGACTGTTTACCTCTTTTTCTGTGCTGAATGCTGTGAATGGCTGTCTGGGGTCAAGTAATTCTTGTTGGTCTCTGCAGTACAGTTTTGATGTTTTCATGCTTCCAAGGATAAGTGGAGAGATGGAGTGGCTTTTGTGAAAGGTTGGAGATGTGTACAGGGCAACTAGACTGGCCAGAAAAGACTTAAGACTTGTAAACTTAATCTTTTTGGTTTTGCTTTCCTTCCCTGTCCAGCACTAAAACCGCTATTTTCCAAGAGAGTATCTCATTTATTTATTTTTTATATCAGGGTTTGTTCCTGCCACTTTGTATTGCATATGCTTCATTATTTCCCTTGGTAGGTCTGTGTTTTTCGCGTACAAATGTCATTGAAGCTTTTAGCGCAAGTTTCTCGAATGTAATACTGTATGTGTATTTTTACTTCTAAGATAAAAGAGATAATTCTTTATGGTTTGTAACCTGTGAACCTCTTCAGAAAATGCCAGTGAACCCTCTCCTAACTGAGGTTTGTTTTCAAACACAGTGAGATTGTTTATGGCTCCTGCAGAATACGTTGGGATAACTGGTAGCAGAATCTCAAATTCTGTTGTGTATTGGAATCATGGGATTAAAAAAAAATACATGAAGTTGGACAAGTTATGTGTATACCTTCATTCCAGCATCTAATTCAGCTGGTAGTGTGCATTGGTAAAACCTCTAATGAAAGTCCTTTCCCCCTGCTTAGGTTTGTATTGAATGAATCTCAAAGTCGACAAAATGTGCCCTCCTCGCAGGGCCCTTCATTGAGTAGTGCAGGAGGTTCTGGAATTCCTCAGCCACCTCCAGGGATGAGCTTTTATGCAGCCAAAAGGGTAATTGGAGATAGTCCATGGACACCAGAGCTGCTAGAACAGGTACTCAGAGCTGTGGGGCTGGTCCTTGGAGAACTGGGGGTGGGCACAGGGATGGTTACAGATGGAGGAATGGAAGGCCAGAGGGAAATATGTAACTAATTCTGACAGATCTTTATATGCCCTGAGGGAATTTTTTGAGGGACTTTGCATGATGCTTTAAGGAATTTTGGAGTGGTGAGACAGGAGGAAGGTGGCAGCAGTTCTCAGAGTTGACTAGGAATCAGCCGTGACTGCAGCCTGCTCCTGTGTTTTCCTCCTAAAGGTTGCAACAGCGTCTTTTGTTCATGAAGCCTTTTTGGCAGTGGAGTAACAGCGTATCCTTAATGGTCATGCTGATACTTTGCTGCAGGGGACTGCTTTGACAGGAGGCAAGAGGATTGCTCAGCTAAAAAGAGGAAGATCATGTAAATTTACGTTAGCAAGCAAAAGCCACGATTTCAGACATGTGAACTGTTACAGTTACTGTAACATCCAATTTTTTTGTCAGTAATATTGTCTTTACTTTCCCTGGTGTTGAACAGTGTAAGCTGGGAATAGTGAAGTTCATTGAAGCTGAGCAAGTGCCCGAGCTTGAAGCTGTTATACACCTGGTTGTAGCCTCCAGTGATACAAGACACAGTGTTGCCACTGCAGCAGACCTTGAGCTAAAGAGCAAACAAAGGTATGGTCTGGATGTTTGGAGAAGACAGTGTCTTAAGCTAGCTGCAGTGAATGTAATGCTCTAGAGAGGCTATTCTCTGAAAGGAGGAAGGCTGCAGTCCCCTGTGTACCTGTGAAGCTGCCATGGATTCACACCAGGCTGGGAATGGTGTGGTTCACCACCTGGGAACATCACTTGGCTCTGGAACTGACAGCTTTAGCAGTGTGGTTTTGATAATTTTTTTATATTGCTTTTGAGCCACTGTCTTACCAAATGGTAGAGAATATCAGTAATTTCCACGTTACCCTCTGTGGATTCTCAGTGGTCAATAATACCCTAGTAAATGATTCTCAGAAAAGTATATTTTCATTTAATTTATTAAGAGAGTAAAGACAATAATTGTGAAATGGATCATAGTCTAAGAAGTTGGCAGCTGCTGTTCTCTGCATTATTAAAACTTTGTCTTGGCTGCAGTTCACCTTTCATCATCTAAAGAGAATGCTTCTGTCTTTAACTCGTCATGGGGCCAGAGTAATGGCTGTTGGTACTATTGGCTGAGACACTGATGGTGCGAGGGTTGCTGACTCGTGTAGGACGAGGGAGCAAGACTGGACTGTCTTTGAAATGTGCAGGTGGCTTCTGTAGGACTGTTTAACCTGAAGTCACACAAAATAACTGTGTGGATGAAATGCATGTTAATATGTAATGTTAAGTGGGTTTTATAAGAAATATATGCTAGATCATAGCTTACCATTCTGTATTCAGTTGGTAGATTACTGTGGTCTGCATGTCTTATTTCAGTGGGAGAGAAGGGAACACATAGATTTCTCACAAATTATTTGATAATGTGTTGTCAGAAATTGTAAGTGTAATCACTTCACATTCTTTTTGATTATATATATGTGGGAAGAGTGCTTACAAATCAAAGTAGTTCTGTTTAAACTTTGGGAGGAATGTGAATATGATGCAAAATGCTGTAAACCACATATATTTTGAGAAGCAGAGGTCAGAATCATAACATGTTGCTGTTCAATGTGGTTTTTTTCTTCAGTTTAATTGACTGGAATAATCCTGCTATCATCAACAAAATGTATAAAGTGTATCTTGGGGATATACCACTGAAAACCAAGGAGGTAAGGTTTGCTTTCAGAGTTGCATATCTTCTGAATTTCTGAAGAAGTAATTTTAGTTACCTTATTTTATTTGAAGAAGATACACATTTATTTCTTAAATCTATCACTTCCTTTGATCTCTGCTTTCACTGAACATTTGTGCTATAGAATAATTTTTTTCTCTGTCCCAGTGTGTTCTGATTTGCAGTAGAAGGTTATTAAGCTAACTTAAAAGTACTCCTGTCCAAAGATGCTTTATTTCATCTCTGTTTATGACAGGGATCTGTTCTCAAGCCAGAAATGAAACGAGAATCAGTCAGCACCCGTGTTAAATTAAAAATAGTTCCTCATCTTCTGCGATCCAGGCAAGCTGCAGAAATGTTCCCAGCTAACATTCAGGTAATGTTTATTTTCCAGAGATGCTTTTCCTAATGAGCTTGGTGATACAGTTCCTCCAGTACCTAGAGAAAGGAAAAATTATTACTGATGATAGTGTTTAGAGGAGAGGGGGAATTGGAAAACCTTTGAAAATGAAGCCAGACACTCTCTGATCTGCTCCTTCTCCCATTTGGTCAGGTGGTTTATGATGGACTCTTTGGTGCAAACACAAATGCAAAACTGAGAAGTCTGTCGTTGCAGTTTGTGCATCATATTTGTATCATGTAAGTAATTCAGAGAGCACAGTGTTTTTTTAGCTATTTACCTAGAAACCACTCTATTTAATAAATCTGTAACTGAACCAAGAAATACTAAAACTCGTTTTTTAATTAATCCTGGTAGTTCCGTGTCTGTCCATGCACACAGTAAGCTGTAATTTCTCGGCTTTTTCAGTTGAGAAAAAGTGACACTAGAGAAGATACTTTTAAGTGATGCAAAAGATAATCTTTTGTTTGTTGATGTCTCTAATTGCAGTTGTCCCGAGAGTAAAATAAAGCCATTAGGCCCAATGCTTTTAAATGGACTTACAAAGCTGATCAATGAATACAAAGAGGTAAGATGAAAGGTTCTTTACTGTAATTATTCAGATAATTTTATGAAAAGACAAATACCTTTATGATGGAAACTGATGAATCTTTTTGTGGTGTTTCCTTGGGATAGCTGTGAAAGGATACCTTTTAAGTATTTTTGTTGGACAAGAAGCAAATATTTTAGAAGGCTGTAGAGGAAAACTCTTATTTGTTTGACACCTACAGATATCCTTGCAAAATCACAGGAAATTATAATGTTGGGACTCTGAAGAGTGAGGCCAGAGTAGTATTTTGCTGCTGTTACTCTGGAGCACACAGGGGCCTCAGCTCTGGGTGTCTGTCCTGTTGTGATAAGCAGCCTGCTTGTAATACTTTCCATTCTACCTGTCCAGAGATGGTATTGCGATGGGAAGGGTGTTAACAAACAGAACTGCAGATGCCAGTCTGGCCTGGCGAGGTGTTTCCAGTGCAATTTCAGAAGGCAAATTCCACACAGTACCCCTACATGTACCTTACAAAGGGGTGATGTTGCAGATAACCCTTCCTGCAGCTTTGAACCTCTTGCTGCTTCATTTGAACTGTTGACTGTGACCTTCTGGCCTGAGTTGGTGCTTGAATGCATGGGCCGCCCATGCCATGGGGAAGGACATGAAAAAGGAGTGTTCAGGAGATAGTAAACCCATATATAAATGTGCTGCAGGATGCGTTGCGCAAACAGCTGCTTTTGTTTACAGCTGCTGTTTCAGTCTAGTGGAAGGTTTCTGTCCCTCTGCTACTCTTTCTTATACTCACTGAACCTCCTTATCTATTGCTCTTGAAATGTGATTAGCTGACACCAGACGTGACATTTACATTTTGCCACTATTTGCAGTTGTTCTGTTTCTTGGAGAAAAGCGTGCTCCCTCTGTTCCTATAGAATGCTTTTATTCTTGGATAGGAATATTTTATGTTTCAGGACTGTTTTTCCGTGAAAGACTGTTTGAGCAGTTTTTAGGCAGGCTTTAAAGTTAATGTTTAATTATAAAAAATATGCCGTCATGTATTTCTAAGGTTTTGCTGAATTTTATTTATTATTTTATCATTCAAGGATTCAAAACTGCTGTCAATGGCATATTCAGCGGTTGGAAAGCTGTCCAGGTAATTGAAGCACCATTTAAGCAATGGTACATTGAATAATTTTTCCGGAGTAATCAGTTAATTTATCAACAGCAAGCTTTATGCCACCTGCCAGTTTTGCAGCTGAGTGCATGATGCAGAGAAAAACATTCTTCTTGTGACATCTCCAGAGATGTAAAAACAAATATGTTTTAGTTGATAGTTTCTCTAGCAGTGATTAATGGCAGCTCATGAATTATGAACAGAATTTAAGAAATAGTTTCACTTTTGGGATTGCCAGAAACATAATTTTAAGAAATACACAGCAAAGACCAGAGGGCATGAAGCTGGACAAGTGTCATATTCAGTCATGTGCTGGTGATCTAAGCGATTATCTGTAGAATGTTTTGCTTTCCAAACTGTCTTAACGGAGGGAGAGTGTGCTGTTTTACGGTGGGTATGGTTAAGATAAGGCAAATCCTCTGTGCTGACTCTGATTGTTTGGCCATTATAATGTGGGATGAGGGGAAGACCAAATGTGAAGGATTTCAGCTGTAAGAACGAAAAGCTTCATGAATTAAAATATCTTGTTTCAGCCGAATGCCTCAGCTCTTTACCAAGGATATAGCACTGGTACAGCAGTTTTTTGAAGCTTTATGCAAGGTGGGTACTGGTGGGGCTTTGTGGAGTCATTAATGTTTTTTGCTAGTTTTGCTTAATTCTTGCCACTACACTGTGTAAAGTGAAAACTCTCGGTTTTGTGCTGCAGGAAGATGCTGATACTAGACTTGCCATTCAGGAGGCGTTGTCTATGATGGTTGGAGCATACAGTAACTTGGAAGGAGCCCAGTGTACCCTAATGGAAGCTCTTGTAGCTTCTTATTTAATAAAGGTATTTTCAGTGGAGTCAAAATTGCATACCTTAAAAAAAAAGCTATTGTTTTCCTGTTTTCTGACACTTCTGTTAGATACTTTTGGAATAAGTCTCCCTTTTCTTGCTGAGTGTATTGGCCTGTCTGGGAGAAGGAGGGAGTGTATGCTCGAATAAAATAATTTTTAATATGACTCAGTGGCTGCAAGGAAGGTGACAGTGCAGTTCTCTATTTGAGTTCTGTTTAGCAAACAAACAAATCCGTTGCAATTGCGAAGTATGTTTCTCATAGTCTCCTTGTAAGGCAACTCTGAGAAGTAGATGCTTCAAGGACAGTGTCTTCTGAAATGCTTTGAGACAGCAAGAGTTTAGTAGAAGGGATCATTCACTGCTAAGTGGGGTTTTAGTGGGCTATGTGTGTGTGATTTCTGACACAAGGCTCCTGGGAACTTCCCCAAGAATTCAGCCCTAAGACACTAGGCTAGGGTAAACCACACTTGACTGACACTCTTACTTTACTTAGTACCTTCTTTGCCTTTAGAATACCCCAGAGGTCTGAATTTTCAGAAAGTGTTTTTTGTATACTCCGTGTTTGTATGGGTATATATACTCAGGAGGTATATGTATTTCTTGTGTAAGAGACTGTTTTCTTGCTCTTGACTCTTGACTCTTTTGCTCAAGGGATCTCTATCTCCAGGCAATATATTTTGGAAACTCTCTGTACCTTGTAGACAGAATGACCGCCCTAGGCTCATGTTTCTTTTCCACCTCTGGCTGTGCTGCTCCAAAGCATAGCTTGGTTTTCTGTGAATAGATGATGTATGTTATATTAATTTCAAAATTGCCTGGATGGAACAGTTCAGTTGTCCAAGAGAGGGATAACCCTGATTTACGATTCCCCAAAATGTGCCTGTATTTAATTAAACATTTTATTCCCCACTTGTGTGTATATGAGAAGCTTTTCCCCATCTCCCGTCATATGAAGAGTTAGCATGAACAGTGTCCCAAAATGTCTAAACTCTTTGAGTCATGTTGGTACCAAAGGACAGAACAGTCGACTGATGACGTAAAAGTGGTGAGTGCAAGTCATTAGTGCTGTCATTTAAAACTCAGCCATATGTTTGTGTCTTTTCCCTTTAAGCCTGAAGTTCAAGTACGTCAAGTGGCTGTGAAATTCGCTAGCACAGTGTTCCCTCCGGATCATATCCCTTCCAGATACCTGCTTCTGTTAGCTGCAGGAGACCCGTAAGTTATTTTCCTCTATAAGTTATGTTCATATGTGTATATATACACATATACCTAAGTGCTCATGCACACATATATTTGCATCCAATATATATTTGGATTAAATATGAATGCCTGTATATGCATATGTATGTAAGCCTGCACATAAATAACTTACAGAAGATCAAATATGGTAGTTCAGAAATCACCATATGCACAGGGACATTCTTGGCAGTTCTGTGGAGAACTGTGACTGTGCTCTGTGATAGCCTTTGCTTTGGATTGTTTCTTTTGTTTCAGATGAAGTGCTGTCACTAGAGCACTTCATGTTTAGTGGTCAGTTGCAATGCACTAACTGAAGTGAGCTTTGCAGTGGGTAGGAATTATTTTTTCCTGGCAAATTTTATCAGTCTATTTTTAGCTGGTATTTGTAGAGTCAAGAGCATGCACTTGTGAGAGTTGCCGCACTCTGCTGAGGTGTAGGTGACTTGTTAAATTGCAGTAATCACTTCATTTGCAGTTTTCTGTTGCTGCAGCGTAAGTGGTGGGGATTTTTCCTACTTACTTTAATTGCTCAATTTTTGATATAAGTAGCTATTATGTAACTAAGGAAAGCTAAACGGATCAATTGCAACAAACGGCTCTGTCACTGCAGTGTCAGCACTGTTTCAGGAATAGTTAGGTGCTGTTAAGGAGATAATGATAAACCTGGTAGGTGTTAGCTGAAGCTTGACTATAGGAAGTGATAAAGAGGAGTAGCAGATAGGAAGACAAAGATGTGGGAACCAGGAACTGCTTATGAACCATAGAAGGATGTAAGAGCAGCAGAAGTGAGCTCGAACAGATGGTTTTGCAGAGGGCATTTATTACTATTCTTTTTTTCTTTCCCCTCTCTAAAGAAAACAAATCATTAAAAGTTCTAATGCAAGACTTTTTTCTCCCTTCCTTTCAAAAAAACCCCTCACATCTCATTTAAAAACTGTTCTCTCTCCCCCAGCTTCCCAATATACCTTACTGATCATTAGAGTCCATTTGTTCTATCCAAATAATGTCTGTTTTTCATCTTTTCTTATGAAAGACGGGAGGAGGTACATGGAGAAGCCCAGCGGGTACTGAGAACATTTTCTGGAAAAAACGAAAAGGAGAGTTCTGGGAAGCAACTGCCTTCCTTCCCTGAAATGGTCCTTTACATTCAAGACAAGGTATGATGCTTCTGTCTCAATAAATGACAAATACATACCTGATGGTCAGGCATGTGATAAGTGTGGTCTTCCCTTCCCTGTGTCTGTCTCTCTCACCTGCCCCAAGGAACAAAGTTAGCGAAAATCACAGAGAGGACCACACAGTATTGAGTTTCCAAGATTAACAGTCATTACTTTCTGCTGGCAGTAATTGCAAGAGATCCAAGTGTTAAGTAATGAGGCAGATCCTTGAGCAAAGGGAGTATTTTGCTTTGTTGAATTTGTGCAAATGATGTGTGGAACGGGCAATCCAGAATTCAAGGCTGATAATCCAGCATATTTCACAAATAGGGCTTGCTCACAAATGTGTTGTGAAGGCACAGGAGGACCATTTTCTTTTTGGCCTAGAGGAAAATAATGTGCATAAACCAGAAAAAATATTCTGTGCCATAAAGGAGATACTGGAACAAGTAAAAAAGTCTGATTTGTTGTCTTAATTTTAGGCTTAATTTTTCATCTTCACTGCAGTTTATGGGCATAATGGCCATGTAACTAGCTTTTCACGAGTTTACTGGAATGAGATGCCAAAAACTGTGCCACTCAGTTTACCCTCACTGTTTGCACTGAGAGCTTGTCTGGAGAAGTGCTGAAATATATTCTGTGTTACACACTTCCGTGTAGAGTAGCTGTAGTGGGTTTATGAACTGTAAAGATGTGGAGAGTCACTAGCAGTATTTTTTTATGGTTATTTAACTGGTTAATAAAATATGTATGTAAATATTATTTGTTATAATAATATTTAAGTGTTATATAAATATTTATGTTATTATTTATAATAATTATAACATATTTATATTATAAATATTTCTTTAATTAAATATGTATTTTAATAAATACATGTTTATTTATGGTTACTTAAATATGTATTTAAAAGTTAAGAAACAAAGATTGAGTTTTAGTGCTTGTCCCTTTGTAGATAATTTTAAAATTTTCCTTAACATCTGTAATGTCACTAAATAACTATGGATCAGTGTAGTTTAATCACTGCTGAAAAAAGCAAGATTCCCTCACGCATGAGGAAACTTCAAAAAGAATTTTTGAGCACTTTTCAGATCTCCCCTACATTTCTGAAGGTGTACTTCAAAATCCAGGAGGTGCATTAGTCTGATTAGTTAGCTCTAACTGGGAATTTTCACACATCATCAATAATCTGTGAGTGTTAAGAGATGTTTGAGACTTCTGTATGCATTGCTTGGCACAGCTGACTGAGATGCAAAATGGCTTTCCTGCATGAATTAGCACAATCCTTCTGTCCCCCTGCAAGAACATATGTGTGAAAGAGTGGGACCCAACCAGATAGCTGTGAATGGGAACCCATTCTTCAAGGGAATCACCTTCTGTTCACTAATTCAGGTTTTCTGTAATGATTCTGAATGTCCCTGAAATTACAGTGCAGCAAAATATCTCAGCATGTTAAGACAAGTGCGTGTCTGTTGACATCTGCAATTGTTTTGTGTGTTCATTCACATGCAAGGCGGCCTAGCTGAATTGAGCCCTGCACTGATGTGCATATATAAAAATATATTTAATACATACATGCGTTTCTGCAACATTTGCAGTGGGTTTCACTGGAAGCCTCCTGTTCAGATGTTTTTCTTTTAGAATATTCCTGCTTGTCATTTACAGGGAAAGAATTTGCTCGCTTGCCGCAGCAGCCTTCCACCTGCAGAGTCCGAGAGACTCCTTGGGTTTGGCTGGTGCAGCACAGAGCACCCACCTCACACTACCGGGGAAGTCTGGCTGCTCTGCAGCCTCCCTAGGCAGAGCTGCCCTCTCAGAGCTTCCTGGCTGCCTGTCAGTGGGACACCTCAGAGTTTGAAAGTTTGAGATATTTTAAATTCTAAAGCACTTCTTTTTTCCCTAAAGGGAAGAAAGACTGTTTTACTCTTTCAGCTTCCCCTTCTATTCCCTGTCATCAGTTCAGAGTTTCGACATTCTAAGTTGATAGTAAAGTAGATCGACCTGAACTGTACCATTTCCAAGTGCACTGTGCCCTTCTTGTTACAGAGCTATTGTGCATTTATTAGTTGCTAAGTGGAGGATTAACACAGTCAGATCAGCAAAATTTCATTGACCTTTCCAACATCTCTGCTGTTATTGGTCTGAATGTTCCACTCTTAATATACTCTGTTGTTTAGGCCTCTCACCGAATGAAAACCCCTGCTAAATATATGACTGGAACTGCAGCGTTGCCTTTTAATCCTGCCACATTTGGAGAGGTAACTGTCTGAATTTACTTCCTTAGATATGCATACCATTATTCATTTGGGGTCGCTGCAAGAAGCTAATAGCTATAAGTCACCTACATTTTAAAATTCTTTTAAACAGATGTTGGAGTTAACTCTCCATCCTTCATCTTTAAATGGCAGTCTGAACAGGATTTTCATGGGAGATTGGGAGGAATGCTTCTGAGAGGGTTGCTCCACTGCTTTCTGCAGCATATGTAATGTAGGAGCGTGTCGGAGGGAGAAACTGGAAGTCCTGTGCAAAACTCCTATTATGCTCCTTGAGGCTGTTCTTTTCATAACAGATTGCCAGGCTTCAGAGACCTGTAGACACAAAGTCAGATGGGAAGCAAGATCTGTATTAGCAATGTGTTGCCTTGCATTTGCCAAATTGGTATAGGGTACAGGCTGAACTGCTTGCAAGGAGGTTGCATCAGCTGATGATAAACCAAAAGTCTGCGTATGATTTAATCTTTAGAGAGTGATGCAAGCACCATAGGGATGCCTGCTTACAGAGGTGTATCGCAGAAACTGATCCTGAGATGTGTTACATTTTGTATTTGTTCTTGTGTCTACACTGACTCTTCTGTTTAGATTTGGTTAAAGAAGAAAATGTCTAGTTTTGGTTACATTAAATATAGCGTATTCCCTGCTATTTTTTCTCCTCTCTGGTTTTTCAAGCACTCATGCGCACAGTATCCTGTGTTTTCATCTTCTCTACTTAGATAGTCCTGTATCTGCGGATGTGTCTTGCTCACAGTGCTGGTGTGGTGCCAACCTCACAGAGCTTGGCAGATATGCAAGATCATGCTCCAGCCATTGGACGTTACATAAGAAACCTCATGTCTGGCAACCACATAACTTTCTCTTCCTCCTCGTCCTCTTCAAAAAGTGCAGAAACCAACCCTGTACATATATATATTGGCCTTCTTCAACAGCTCTTAGCTGGCGTTGGAGGTAAGAAGCCGCGTGCAGCAGCATCCTGAAGAAAAAAATGTCTTCCCTTACTAGAAATGAGTTGCCTAGTGCTTTGAACTTGGCTACACCTGTCACAGACTTGCAACATGGACTATATACTCTTTACTTTAAGCTTGTTTTCTTCTATGCTGTTACGTAGGTGGGAGAAAACAGGGTGGTAAAATTGCAGCATCATTTGACATAATAGTGTAAAATTGTGAAGCCATTGTCTGTAACAGCTTCCTTACCAGTGAATGCTGTCTTCCTCACTCTGATAATAGTCTATCTGCCACAAGTGTAGTCTAAAACACTTGAATGTGTTTAGAACAAATTGCCACCAGAGTGTTTGCTTTTATTAGCTTCCCTAATATTTCTGAGAAATACTGTACCCTATTATTCCATATTGTTTGTTATCCCTAGTGAATTGCAGATGAATGCTTAGAAGTGCCTGATACTTCTTAACCTCTTTTTACCACTGATTGTTAGATTGTTATAAATACTGGAGTTGTTTAATAACATGATTCTTTAATTACTGCTTAGGTTTGCCAGTCATGTATTGTCTTCTAGAAGTTGTTTCAGTGTATCCAGAAAAACTAGCCACCAGATTTGTAGACAAAATGGATTGGATAAAGGTATACTGACCCCCTCCCCCCTTTTTTTTTCTTTTGTTTTGGTTGGATGGGATTTGGCATTATCAAAATCTGGCATAGGTTTCATGGTGAAACAGAGTATTATTGCCAAGTATGTACTTAATTTGAAGTCCAGTATTTATACTTACAGTCAACACCTCATGAGATGTTATATGTATGAGGAGGGGGAAAATTATTTTTTAGTTCTTTGGTGTTACTGACTTTGTTCATTGACCTTGTTCACTGACCTACACCTGGGTAATCTGTGTTATCAGTCGTGTTGGCGTAGTCAACCAGTTTTTTCTCTGCAAAAGACAACTGAAAACAAAATTCTGCACAGTTTTGAAGAAATTGTTTAACAGTGGAATGTTTAAATGGGAAGATATGAGTGGCTTCTCAGAAAATGAGATTAATTTGATCCCTAATTGTTTTAGAGGCCTTTCTTTGGAGTTCTTTTTAATTTATTAGCATCAACTAAGACAAACAAAAAAACCCCATAAACTGGAGCCTGCTTGGGAATAAGGCAAAGAGAATTCTGCTTTCCCTGGATTCTTTTTTCAGACAACTTTGTGCTTTTTCTTGAATTTGCTTCAAGTATCCAGGATTTTTGAAGCTCTTTCAGGTTGCCTTTCCTTTCACTGGGGGAATCTGGCAGAAACAAATACTTACAGCTTAAAAAAAAATAGAGTATGTTTGAGTAGTTTCTCCTGATAATCTGTGCTACATTGCACTGTGTGCGGTTCATCATGTCTCATTTACATGCAGATATGAACTGCAAAGTAGAGTACTTAAAAACATTGTCCTTTTCAGTATTCCTCATCATTTTTAGAAAAGCCTTCTTTTTTCTTTGGCCTGGTGTCCATTTGCAAAATTAAGCTTCTTGGGGTGGTTACTGATAATATCTAGTTTCAGAAACACTGTTGTAAATCATCCTTTTTGTGTTTTTTTGCCTTGCCAAGGGAAAGGAACAGGTTCAGGAGTTTGTTAGAAGTCAGCTATGTGATCTCGTGCAAGCTTGGATATGAAGTTAGTGTTACATTTCATGAGGCTGACAGAGGTCATTTCTTGTTTGCTTGCTTGGCTCATTTTGCTTTCTTTGTGGTGGCCCAAGCCATTCAAAGATTTGGGTATGAATTTTTCATGGGAGTCTGTTGCATTATGCATCAAATTACTGGCAGAGGTAAGGTTATTGTAACAAATGATCCAAGGCTTTCAAAAGTCAGCTTTTTAACAATTTACTTACATAATACAAGATCTCATCTCCAAAGTGGATAGTTTAGCATTGAGAACAGTGATTTGTTTTGTTTTGTGTTTTTTTTTGTTTGTTTGTTCGCAGTTGCATTTAAATGATTTAATCCTCTTGGGCCTTCTTCCTCCCTTTGATTATTAAAAAGGGTATGGAAGCCTCTGGTAGCCTTGGGGAAATAGTGGTTTTAGGCTGTGGGTTTTTTTAGCTCAGTGTGGATGCAAAATGTGAGAGCTCTAATTTGAAGACAAAATTTGGCCAGGAATTCGATTGACATATTTTGACACAGAACTGATGGGTGGCCCTTTTGTGGCTAGTGTCATCTTTCTCCAAAAAGCTGAGTGTGCGATGAATGTTTTGCTGAATTGAGGACTTTGTTTCTTACAAATTGATAATGCTGTTGGTTTAAAGAGTGGTTTCTGAGTTAAGAACTACTGATGTAGCTGCATGACAGTTGTCTCTATATATTGAATCTTTCTATCAACACCCTGTATAAGAAGCTGCTTCCATATTTCATGATTTGGTTTTGTTTTTTAAAACTCCCACAGAGCCTGATGAACACTAACAAAGAGGAAATGCGCGAGCTTGCAGCCCTGTTTTATTCTGTTGTGCTGTCTACCATGTCTGGAGATGAGCTTAGGGCGGCCTTGGAGCAGCTGATCAAGATGACAAAAGACAACCATGTAACTACCTTTCTTTGCCTTCTTCTTGTTTTTATTCATGTCATGTAACTGATAGGATATTTGAATCTCACAGAGTGTCCAGGTTGTATTAGCCTTAATCTGGGTGTAAAATTAAGTAGCTGGCTTCCAGCAGGACGGTGAGAAGGCATTTTTGTTGTAGGTGAGTGGAACAGGTCTTTAAATAAATTAATCCCTTAAGCTGTTGTTAAGATCAGTAGGAGGGTTTCCTGGAGGCATGTCCCAAGCAAAGCACTGTCATGCATTTTACCAAACTTAACCAGCTAAATAGCCACGTCCCATTGAGTGGTAATAGATCGCACTACCTTCTTCAAACAGTTTACCAATCCGTTATTCTTCAGCATCTACAGTAAGCCACAGAACCTAGAAAATGTTTAACTTGTTAAATGTTTAACTCCTCCCCTCCTGAACCATAGCTGCCTCCTGGGTCTTCATTGCCTCAGGATCTTGTTCTGGGTTAGGGCTGTGACTTCTTCCCTCTCATTCCATGTGGACTGCTCAGCAGCCCTCCACGTCTGTATCCCTACATGATGGGTTTGCCTGCCTTCCTTCATTCCAGCAGCTTCTTCCCCCTTTCTTGTCCTTCCATTTTGCAAATACAAGCATGGAAAAGGAGTTCTGTAAATGAATTGGGCAAGTTTCTGTGCTATGTCTTGAATCCCAAAAGGGAGGGAAAGATGTAGCATTCCAGGTTATATTTCTTGAAAATATTTTTGTATCAGTCTCTCTGAAGGACTTTATGGACCATCATTTTACATTGCAGGTGACAGGCTCAAATGCTGACAAGAAGTGCTTATCACTTTATATCATAGTTAACAAACATGATTTATTTTGAATCTGTGAAAGCTGTACCTGTGAGCCAAAGCCATGTCATTGCTCAGTTTTATGTAGGGTGTAGCTCCTGCAGTCATGACGCCAGCACAGACACGTCCCAGCCCCCCCCCTACTGCTTTCTGTCCATGTTGCCTAGGAAACTGTGGTTGAAGTTTCACAGAACCTGTCTGAGAACAGTGGTGTGAACTGTGAAAGGAAAAAGAAAAAAAAGCAAGGTGTTCCAATGCCTTTTTGAATCTGAGTCACTTAGAGCTCTTATTTGCTGCAAATGTACAAAACCAGTTGAATCAGTACAGCTAGGGGTGGTAGTGATTCAGTGTGAAGCGATAGCTGAAGTGTAGACCCATCTTCTGCTGGCTTTGCTGTAGTGAGACCGCATCAAGGAACAGTCCCTGGTGACCAAACTAGGTTAAAGATCCCATTCTGGCAGCACAGTTGCACTGGTGCAACTTTTTGTAGGGTTGAGATACAAAAAAGAGGTGCGAACTAATCGAAGTTTAAGGCCCTGCTCCCATCCTTTTTTTTTCCCCAAATAAGGTAGCACTTAAATCTCATAGCCTTGTTTCTGCACAAAATCCTTTTGATAGAATTCACCTGTAGAAATGAACATTGTCATTAGATAGTCTCAGCGCTGAATTAGCATTGGAGAAAGTGACTTTCTTGACATTTAATTGTAATAATTAAGTTTCACCATTTGTGGCCTACCAAACTGTGTAGAGGCATTGTCTTCAGTGTAGGCCAGCTCTGTTCTCATTCTTAGCAATGCAAATCTAGAGCAATTCCCCTTTTCTGCTTTTTACCAGAGTACAATTTGTCCCCTTAGTCTGAGTATGTCCGTTTTTTAAGTAGAGACAATGTAGTATTATCTTAGTTTACCTTTGTATTTTGTCTTAAGGACTCCACCCATCAGAGTGCACTAGCAATATCAAACTATCTGTTGTTGCCTTATGTCTTAGAGCTCTGCATTCTTCAGGGTGCCTTCTGATCTGGCTTGTCCATGTGTGTTTTTAAATCAGTGCTTTGTGCAAAGTGTCACTTACTTTGAAAATGACATTTTTTGCACTGTTGGTGTTGTCTGTAGTGCCCGGAGGTCCAACATGGATCCTTGTTGGCTTTGGGATTTACAGTGGGAAGGTACTTGGCCAAAGGGAAAATCAGAACAATGGAGCTACATGACATAGAACAACCAAACACTGCAGTCATGCCGGAACAAGAACAACTTATAAAGTCAACAACAGAGACAATAGGTAACTTCTTACATAAGACTTTGCTGCATGTAACAGTTGTTTTCTCAATACATTTGAGGCTGAGAATTTTTCTGATTTTTCTGATATTTTCTGAGATACTCAGCCCATAGAATTGTAATCTTGAGTTCAATTTTTGTGGTAGAATTTAAAGCATGTAAGAATAAAATCTGGTAAATTGTATGGTCATAAGCCTTTTCAACAAAACCTAGGTGGACTCAACTCACAGACCACATAGCACAATTATGTGCAGTACCAGTGCTTTAGTTCCTCTCAGTTTCTCCTTTCACTTTGATTTTATTCTAGCATGATGCTTCCTACCAGCCCTAGAGGAAATAAATGCTTTGTTTGCTTCTTGCATAGGTAAAATACAAGTCCCTGGCAGCTGCTAAACTATAGTATAAATTTGAGTCATTCTGTTTTACTTTTTCCTGTAGGTTCTTTTCTGGACAGCACCTCTCCCTTCCTTGTGGTGGCTGCTTGTACGGCTCTTGGAGAGATTGGCAGGAATGGTCCCCTGCCAATTCCCAATGAAGGAACAGGATTTACAAAGCTACAACTTGTTGAAAGTCTATTGGCCCGGATCCCTTCTAGCAAGGAAACAAATAAGGCAAGATTTTGTTGTGTGTTATGATTAATTTTTGAATGTGTTTGAATGTTTCATCCCCAGGTGTATGTATTCTCTGCCAAACTCAACCTCTTTTAAGGGAATTAGGCTTGTTGTTGGCCTTATTGAGTCGGAGTTAGGCTAAAGATTCTTCCAGTATTGTCCAGCAGTTGATCACATGTGCTTTCTGTAGTTAAAAGTAGGGACTTAAGGGATGAAAATATGAATAGTCATATTTTAATTCAAGAAAAAGGGGAGTATCTTCTTGTAAATAATCCTCAGAGGCCTGTGTTTTGGAGGAGAGGTTTACTGATCTAATAAGCCACTAGCTTGTGTGACTTCTGGTAGCTTAAACAGAACTTCAGCAAGGGTGAGAAATAGTGGGTTTAAAATGTGTCTCCTGAATTTACAGGAGAGTATGTGATGGTGTTGGTTTTTTTGTTTGTATTTAAGATGAAGGAACGAGCAATACAAACATTAGGTTACTTCCCAGTGGGAGATGAAGATTTTCCTCACCAGAAGCTACTGTTGCAGGGTTTAATGGATTCTGTGGAGGTGAGACACTATAAATGTATTATCATTTATACTAAAGTGACTATTTCTATTTGGATGCTTTTTATATACTCTAGAGCCAGATTTACAAGGGGAGTTTTCTTTTTGTAATAGTGCCTCTGGGTTTTTTAAAACTGCCTTGAAATAGAGAGCAGAGGTAGACTCTGGGCTGCTTAAATGTTTTATGCCACAGGGTTTTACACACAGTTTAGAAACTTGGCATTCAAGGTCTCTGTCCTAGTCTGAGAAAAATGCACATTCCCCTTCAGGAGGATTATGGATTTTTTTTTACACACTGTATATGTAAAATCTTAAGATCTTATGGTAATGAAGCCATAGGTCTGTACTTCAAAAGTACCCTAAAAATAGGTAATATAACATTTTATCTGGACTACATCAGCCAATAAAACTCGCTTGAATTAGAAGCTTTGTTTATAGCAGTATATGTATCTATTCTCTGTCTTAATGCATCATTGTAATACATATGTTATACATATTACAATGTGCCAGATAGAAAATTAAATAATCAAGGAGCTTTTTTAGTGTTCTTCACTTACAACTTGTTTTACTTTTAGCTGCTCATACTGACATAGGATTCTGCATTGTAGAAGCAGCTGTTGAGTATAAACAGGCATACTTTGAGTCCTCCAATCTGCTGTGATCAAACAAGCAAGAATCACAGAATGGTTTGAGTTGGAGGGGGCCTTAGAAATCACCTAGTTCCAATCCACCTGCCATGGGCAGGGACACTTCTCACTAGACCAGGTTGCTCAGTGCCCCATCCAACCTGGCCTTGAACGCTACCAGGGTTGGGGTAGCCACAACTTCTCTGGGCAGCCTGTTCCAGGGCCTCAACATCCTCACAGTAAAGAATTTCTTCCTAATATCCAATCTAAACTTACTCCTTCAATTTCAAACCATTAATCAACTGTCTTATCACTATACTTAAAATACTAGGAGCACTGTGTACATAAACATAAAATGATGTTTGAGTGCTGTGTTTTTCTCCTGTAACTGCATGGGGACTCTGCAACTTCCTTTATAAAAGGTGTACTTGAAAAAAACTGATTTATCTTAGATTGCAGGAAGCTAAGGGCTTATATCTCCAAGTGCCTGAACATTTTGTCCTTCCATAGAGTAAGGAAAGCAATCTAGAAAGTATTCAGCAGGCATGGAAATGAGTTCTTACGAGTCAAGATTCATCATAAATAGTTACAGGAAAGTAGCAAAGTTCTGCATATACTGTTCTTGAAGGCTCAAAGAATAATGTAAGGACAGTGAAAGAAAACAAAGTACTGTCTGAATTCTTTTAAAGTGAAAAGAGTTTTCTGCATCTTTTAAAAGATCAGCTTCTGGATGGAATTACAAGAGACTCTTACTACTACGTACTGTAACAAAGCCGCAATAATTTTCATTAATCACTGGCAGTCTCATTCTGTTTTATTTTCATCCTGTCTATCCAGTTCTTTCTTTTTGCTAAGTTGAACTTATACAGAGACTACTCAATACTGTGTATGCTTTAAAAAAAAAAGTGAAAATTTTAGCTTTTACCATTCATTTGGGAGAGTTTGACATCACCTTTTTTCCCATCAATTTCAGTGGGTCAGAAGCTCACCAAAATATTGATCTTATTGCAAATTAGTGCTGAAAATTGGGGTTGGGAGAGGGACTGTGTGTTTGTATATTTACTACGAAAATTTTGGTGTATGTTTAGTTAGTACTGTCCGTGATGCTCTAATGTGTTTTTCAGGCCAAACAAATAGAACTGCAGTTCACAGTTGGTGAAGCCATTACCAGTGCTGCAGTAGGAACCAGCTCCGTGGCTGCACGTGATGCATGGACAGTCACAGAGGAGGAATATATCCCTCCTTCAGGTGGGCATTCTTATTGTGTGGGCTGGCTTGGGAAACACCTGGTCTAACACTGGGCTCCATGTCTTCAGTTCAGTGCTGTTTGGTTTATAACAGTAGACATAAAAGACATTTTGTGTTTGTGTATGGTATTATATACAGGTCACTTCACCTCTTCAGGTCCATCTGCTCAGAGGGTAGAGACATTATTTTGTGGGCTGTTTTAATAGCTTCTTAATGAAATGTCATTGCTGCTTGACTCCATATTTGTTTTATTTTTCTTATTGGTTTGCCCTGTTGTGTTAGTTCTTAACATACACAAATCTTTTAAAATGACATTTTGAAGCCTGCACTGGAAAATAGGATTATAAAATTGTATTGCAAGTGTTTTCCAATAGCTTCAACTGATATGACTGAGTGACATTTCCATGCAGTAAATGCAGAAATTCTATGTAGGAATAAAGGTTCTGGACTACTGGAATACAAGCATGACAAAATGCTAACTTCAAACCAGGCAGGTGTAAATATAAGCCTCAGACCTGCAAACATGTGTTTTAATGTTGAGAGAGTGGTCTTAGATTTCTAGTGTACACAAAGCTGAGCACTTGCAGCATGGGGTAGAAATTGAACCCTGCCATTGCTCTAGAAATTTTGAGTCCTTACAAAACAAAAAAGTAGTGCCCTGAGTCTTAGGTAATATGAATGGTACCTCTTCTTGGCCATAGGCTCTGAAACACGTTCATGAAGGGGTTAGAAGGACACAGTGTTGCTAGTAGGAGGAATACTTTCCAGTGACTCCAGTGAAGGCTTTTCCTAAATAAGCAGAGATTGAAGTGTCACCTGAGTACTCATGGGCTTAATAGGTTTTTCATTGCTGCTGCACATTATTTTGACATTAAAAATGGGTGTGGATGATTCTCAAAGCTCCCTCCTTCCCTCCCTGTTTGTTTCTTTCGTATAGATTTGAAAGTGAATGATGTGGTTCCCTGGGTCCTAGACCTTATTTTGAACAAGCACATCATCAGCCCCAACCCGCACACTAGGCAGGCA
>JAYRBT010000093.1:21784687-21829646 GCA_036023395.1 Myiotriccus ornatus
TTTTCCCCTTTCCCTATCCCTTCGGGGGGTGTTTGGATTCCCTTTTACTGTGTACATAGCATCTTAACTGTATATAACTGTAATATATGTAAATACATATATTTTTATATAAGTAGCTTGACTTTGGGTTCTTTAATTTTTTTCATAGTTTTTTTTTCCTTTGCCCTAAAGAAAGAAGGGAGGGGGAAGGGGGGGCTGCTACTGTGAATCGTGGGCATTTGGCAGGGAGCCAGGTCCAAACTATCACAGCTCAGCATAAGCTGCTGTTGTAAGATGAAGTAGCAGTACATCTTCTTCCCTTGGGAAGAAGAGATTGGTGTCTGTATAGTTTCTAGGATTCATATTTGGAAAATATAAAAGGAGGTCTAGGAGGGAAAGAAGGGGAGAACTGGACTAATTTGTTTCACAGAGTTTATCACAACTTTGGTACCTGGGAGCGGGTACGATGTGCTTTATGTACAGTGTATTTTTAGTACACCTTGATGACAGCCTCATACTTACAGTACCCTTCTGTAATGAGAGAGCATGAAAGGTCCTATACAAGGACTTAATAATGCCTTCCCAACCAAAATGTCCTCTCTCTGCATAGAGGTACTACAGACTGTGATGGGTCCCTGTAACCATTTTGTGCTTTCCAGGTAATGATAAAGAGCTTTGGGTCAATAGGTGCTTTGCAAATGTAAGCTGTTACATGTAAAACCTTGTGCGTGTTACACTCACCTAAACAGTGCACCTTGTGAGGGTTGGCAAAACTCACTAGTTTGGGGGTGAAGAAAGCCACATCTGGCTGCGAGGCAGATTTGTGATGTGCTGCTGATGAGGCAAGGAAAATAAAATGTGGCTTCCTTATGTCATGGTAGCTGTAAAAAGGGTGCTGAACAATTAACTGTTATCTTCAATGAGTGTCAGCCAGGCTGCTACTTGCTGGTCAGGAAAGAAGGGCAGTTCTTGTCGTAGGTGTAGGTCAAATAAACAGCTCCATTGATGGAGTAGCCTCTGTTTATCTGTTAGGGCCTTGCCTGGAGACCAGACGAAGGATCCAAAATAATGACCCTTTTCTTTTCTTACAGTCTCATCTCAAGGATATTCAAAGTGCATTTGTTTCAATTCTGTCAGATAGTGATGGTAAGTACTATCATATCTTAAGAGTTGTGTCTTTTGATGGGCTTTTAACAGAATAGGGTGAATCTTTAAACAGGCAAAAAGTCAACTACACCTCCTCTGTCAGTCAGCATTGAAAGATAACTGTAGAAAAGTCCCATTTCTGATATTAATAGGAGTGATTTCTTTTCTAGGCACCACATGCAGAGTTAAGAAGCACAACTTTTTTGTGTGTTTTGGTAAACAAGCACAAATATTTCTCTGCATTTGCCCCTCCAGATTGTAATAACAGAAGTTATTCAGTGGTGCCACTTCTGCTCTGCTGTGGGCAACAGGATGTGTATCACAGAGTTTTGCATGGACAGGAACACTGAGACCTCTTCAGACTAGCACATTTTGCTATCTGTGATGTCAGCTAGTGGAAAGGGTGGCATCCAGCAGTCTATGCAAACCTCACCAAAGGGGAAGAGGGTGTTACCATTAATATTGCTGGACTTCAAGTGCCAGAAGTGTGTCAGAATACTATGGCTTTTGGAACTCTCCCTGCTGTGTCAAAACCTGCAGTAACAGTATTTGTGTTAAGATGTCACCTAACTTCATGGGGTATATGCCTTCAGAACCAATTATTGCTTCAGAATGCAAAGTTTGTGTCCTGACAGATTAGATCTGCTCTAAAATGGAGAGCTGTGAACTGCAGTACAGAACTGCGTTTGCTACGTCTTGATTTTGGTTGAACCTTGTTTTTTGAAATTTGTGTGATGCTTAGTTAAATGCTTACCTTTAATTTTATTTTATAAAATCTCTTGCAGAGCTTAGTCAAGATGTTGCTTCAAAAGGTCTTGGGCTGATATATGAACTAGGAAGTGAACAGGATCAGCAAGAGCTGGTCACTACTCTTGTTGATACCCTTATGACTGGGAAAAGGTACAGTGAACTCAGAACACTGTGTGAGAGTACTCTCAGCTGTGTATCTTGTGGGAACAAAAGCGTTTCTTTTTTGTCGAAAGAGATGTTCTGTCACCAAGGGCAAGCCAATATCCATTCCCAGAGAGTCAAACTGGGACATTTCTTAATTCGACCTATTAGAGTTTTTTGTGACTGAAATTGTTCTGGTTTTGTTCCTTTCCATAAAGCTTCAAAATAACATTTTGGTCCTGATTCAAGCAGTTCAAAAAAATTGGGGTTTGATTAAATTTCCTGCTTGCTGCATTGTGTAACTGCAAAGAACAATGACTACTTGCAGCAACTCTGCACATCGTGATTGCTGCAGAAGGGATCTTGCTTGTGCCTGAAATGCATCTTTTCTGAGAAAGTGTTGTTAATGGTTACTCAGCTTTAGTGGGGAAAATGCTGGTCTTAATCACTAGCAATGAGTTCTGTATGTTGTTCAGTGCTGGAAATGCTCTTTAACAGCCTACTCCTGTCTTAACCTGGTGTGGATTTGGCCACTGTGAATGATAAAAACCTAGGCTGGTAGTGTAGAGATTTATTGGTGGTAAACGGGAAGAAACTAGATGAATGGGAGTGGTATTTTTATATTTTGAAATAGAGATTTGCAGTCCATTATATGGCTGTCTGAGCAGAAATAAAAAACCAACGTTCAGTGTTTTGACTTTCTACCTTTTGCACAGCAAAACTCTCACTTGCTGCAGCTCTGCTTAACATTACAGGTGACACAGGTTAATGAGATGCCTTGCTATGTGTGTGGCTTTGGACAGCTGTATGGTTTTTTGTGGTACTGGAACTGAAAGAATGTCAAGTTACTGAGTTAATAAAGAAAAACAAATTACTTGTTCTGTAGTGTGCAGTCTACTCAAGGATAGAGTTTGGTAAAGCTAATACTGGACCTCTTTTCTATCAGAACCAAACATGAGATGACTGGAGAAACAGTGGTGTTTCAGGGTGGTCTGAGCAAAACCCCAGATGGGTAAGTTTACTGACAGTCTTGGCACACAGTGCTTGAAACCGTATTCCTTTGCTTATAAATCTTCTTCCTGAGCTTTTTGTTCCTTCTTGTTCTCTAAGTTATTAGGTATTGTAGTATTTGTGTAGCTAAAAATAGTCACACTGACTTCCCTTCTGCTTTTAAAGTCAAGGTCTTTCTACCTACAAGGAGCTTTGTTCACTGGCTAGTGATCTTAATCAGCCGGACTTGGTGTACAAATTCATGAACCTGGCCAACCATCATGCCATGTGGAATTCTCGGAAGGTAATTCTCTGCTTTTGTACAACTTCCATTCCCACTGTGAACCCTGGAATCAACAACTGCATTTCTCTAGCTTTGGTTCTGTGTTTTATGGATAACTACCTGGCGAGGGCGTTGACTCTTTGGTGTCAGGACAGAGGCAAATTTGCCAGCCAGAGAAAAAAAATTAGGGTTACCTGAAATCCTTACAAAACGTTGGTATCAGAGTGTTCATATAATCATATGTTCCCCTCTGAATCAACTGTGATCTTTTCCTTTTGTTTTTTGAATGTTCTTAGAAGACAGCTCTTAGGGTGTTCAAACAGTGATAATGTTTTCAAAACTGCATGAATTTTCAAATGTCAGAGAAAAGTGACCTTGGTTATCCAAAGAGACAGAACAAAAAGTAATCAGCAATAGGTTGCTAAAAAGCACTGTTGTTGAAAGTACCCTTTTTTAACTGAAGTTTTGATATTTTAAAGCTACTGGGACCTTAAACAAAGCCAAGATACTGTTGGATCTGCTTCTTGCTGAAAAAAGAAGCATCATAAATTGGAAGATTTTATTATACTATTCAGAGCTTTAACATGGGACTCTTTGCACTGGCTTTACAGAAGCATGGAAGAACTTGTTCTGTCTCTGGGAGCAGGCAGAGGACCTTTTGTGTGCTTGCATGCAGAAGACTTGTGTAGCTGCCTCTGCTATACCGCACCTTTTGTGCTCTTCCATGCTTGCTACCTAAGTTTTTGAGTCTCTGGCAACACCACTTAGTGCAAAAAACAAGCCTTATTTTTCATCCAGAGTTTGGCAAGTTAGCACATCTCTCAAGACTTCCTTGTCTTTGCACTAGGACTTCAGAAGCATGGGAACATAGTTAGTTTCCTGACCCTTGTGGAATTCCACCAGCCAGAATGAGTCCAGAAAATTCACTCAGCAAGTGTATGCTGAGCTTTGGCATTTGAAGAATTTGCAGAATCACTGAAGGGGGCATCTGAAAGTCTGTGCTCTAAACCCCACAAGAGCTGGGCAGAGCATGGTGTTCGGGGCCTTGCAGGTGATGCCTTGCCTCCATTTTCCTTGTACTTTCCACAGCTTCTTGCTCTCCACAGCAGGGGTCATAACTGAGAGTGTGTCTTTATTGCTCTTGCTTGACTAGACTAACCTGGACAGCCCATCCTGTTCTGTGAAATCCCCAGTGTGCAGTTTTGAGTGGCAGCTGTTGACACTGCAAGTCAGGAAACATAAGTTACTAAAGGGAGTCACTGCACTGCTTGCATTGAGTAATTTTCTTCTTGGGCTATTTGGCAAAATCCCATGGGATTTCACAGGAAAGCATCAGTTCCACTGTATTAGAATTGACAGTGGAAGTGGCAGTTGGGGAAACAAGATCATGGAAGAATACTAGAGTTTAAAGTAAATATGGACAGATGAAAAATTATAATCCTCAGAAATTTGAGGTTCTAGAGCTAAAGTGGAATTGTTTTATTGGTAGTTTTTCCGTTCCTATGTTATTCTAATTCTTATGAATGCAGAGTTTTAGGGAAGCAGTGGCCCACCTTCACCAGTTTTGCCGAGAAAGAATCTCTTTTGGAAGAACATATTTAAATCTTCATAGTTTTAATTCACCAGTACCACTTTTACAAATGAGGTAGGTGTCTTGAAATACAGTTTAGAGAGAAGAAAGTCTTGAAGTAGTATGTTGTCTACTGATTGTGACTGTATGCTTGAGATCACTGTGGTACTGTAGCCCTGAGGATGGGTCAATTCTAGTACCATTCTAGTCCTTTTGATTTGGTCTAAATCTACACTGTGTCAGTCAACTTTGCCCCTGACTGTGGTGTGCCCAGGAGCAGTAACTGAGAGAGTAAGCAGACTGGTCTAACAAATACTCCTTTGTCATCATTTCAGGGAGCAGCTTTTGGTTTCAATGTGATAGCTGCCAAGGCTGGAGAGCAGCTGGCTCCGTTTTTGCCCCAGCTTCTTCCCCGGCTCTACCGCTACCAGTTTGACCCCAACTTGGGCATTCGACAGGCAATGATCAGCATTTGGAATGCCTTGGTCACCGACAAGTCTGTGGTGAGTGAACAATACAGTGGGGAGTGGTAGGTTTGCTGCCAGCCAGCAGTGTGTCAGAGATGTTCTTGGGACAGTTGGATCTTGTACAGAAAGGGGTAAGGTCCTGCCCTACAGAGAAAGAGCTGTGTGAATCCATGGATGAGCTAGGGAGTGCACAGAGGTTTTGCACTGCCTCTTATATGTGGAACAATATTGCAGACCTTGTTTGTGCAAGTATTAAAATTTATGGTTTACTTAAAATGAGGTCTTTCCACACTTCGATATTGCTTTGATCTTGCTTATGATAAGCTCTTCATGAATCCTTATGGCCTAGGATGCCTTCCTAAACAAGAGCATCTAAATATAATTCCTCCATTTTTAAGTGGGAGGAAGCCCATGGAAGGATGCTGTTCCATCAATTTGAGGAGAACTCCTCCCAGACATATTTCAGGAATAAGTGACTTTCATAAGATGCTCTTGCTCAGGTTCTACAAGGCCTGGAATTGGGTTTGCAAATATTTTCTCTTAGGAAAACTGATCTTAATGTGAAGTCATTCACTCTGATCCCTCATCAAAGCAAAATTGCTTCTCACGTAAATACATGTTTAGTGCTGCATTTTAGCAGTGCAGTTGTTTAAGACCTTGAGGGACTCGTTAAGCACTCAAGCAATGCAGAGGAAGACATGTCTAAAGCACAGTCAGAGTAAGTTTGTACAGCTCTGGCAAGAATTACTTCATCTGATGTGGCTGAAAGTAGGTTTTATTATCAAAAAGGACTCTCTTTTTATAGATTATAGGACAAGAATGCATAGCCTGTGCTTATTTCATTATTTTTCCCTTTTTTAATAATAGGTTGATAAGTACATGAAGGAAATTCTTGAGGATTTGATCAGTAACCTAACAAGCAGTCTGTGGAGGATCAGAGAATCCAGGTATTGCTAGAAAAAGTATTAGATTTGTCTTTGAACTCTGTTATTTTTCTCTTCACCATGAACTTGTTAGCCTGCAGAAATTGAGAGGGGAAAGAGGACACGTCCATTCATCAAGATAGAGGCCAGCCTTGTAGCCCACCCTTGAAGTATGATACAATCTTGAAGCTATTTGTGTAATTGAGCCTAAAATCTTTTATTGCATGTAGCTTGATACAAAGCAATGTTCTCTGAAGAATGAGTTTTCTGGTCAAAAATTTCTTGCCTATCCTTGATCCTGAAATATTGCTTTCTCTTAGAATTGTCAATATGACAATTGCATACTTGGCAGCAGGGTGCCATTTTTAATAAGCTGCTTTTTGTTTTTAATAGTTTGTGGTGATGCTCTATTGAAAACTTTCATTTTAATTTCAATTCCAGATTTTATACCATTTTGATTTCTTCTTATCCTGTACTTACAGAAAATAAATCTAAACCAATTTTGTAACTGGAATGTTTGCCGTAACAGTTTTCATCACAGCAGTCTTCTCTTGCTGTCAGTGGTTTTAGGTTTTACCTGAATGACTGAACATTTTTTTTCTCTGCTAAAGGAGATGATCTTATGATAGAGTAGGTTTAGGGCTTGAGGAAAATAAAGACTGTGAAACAGTTGTCGGATTTTTTTTAACCATTTACTTGTATTTATGAACATAGCTGTGTATATACCTATATCAAGTAAGTACACTGCGTGAAAGAAATAAAATTCCTTGTTTGCAGCTGTCTGGCACTAAATGACTTACTAAGAGGAAGACCTTTGGATGACATTATAGACAAGCTTCCAGAGATCTGGGAAATCCTGTTCAGAGTGCAAGATGACATTAAGGTAATGGAACTGGGAATTGAACAGGAATTTTCAACAAAAAGTAGTAAAGTGATGAAGCTCTGAGATGTATAAAGAGAGATTCTCTGACAAGTCCAGTTTGAAGCCAGTGGGAGTGTTGAGTATTAAGCAGAAGAAATGCAAGCCCCTTGCAATTAAAATTTCAACGCCACCTTGGAAATTCTATATTTTGAAATGTTGGGTTTTGTTCCTGCTGTGCTTATTCTTGGTGATTCAGGATTTTTACTGGATATAAAACAGTTCCTGAGTATTTCCTTAACTGTTGAATATAGAAACATTTATTTTGGGCTGCTTGTGAATGACTTGCATGTATGAAGTCAGTCTTGGGGTCCTTCCAGGTTTGATCTGTGTTAATGTATTAATTGTATCAGATATTCAGAGGGACCAAAGCCAGAATTTCTTTCAAAGTTGTTAAATTAAGTATTGGCCATGAAGATAGCTGTGTCAGTACTAGTGTTATACTTATGATTCATATTAATTCATTCCGTAGAAGAATAAAAATAGCAGCAGTGATTGTTGACTTCTCTTCTAGGAGACTGTGCGAAAGGCAGCAGAACTAGCCCTAAAAACTTTGAGCAAGGTAAAACTCTTATTTCATCATATGCACACGTAGGCAGACATGTATGGTTATGATGTCAGGTAATTGTTCGCTGTCTATCTGCAGGAGTGACGTGTTTACCATAGCCTGTTGTCTTGAAAAGGTCTCTAGTGTAAGGTGCAGTTGTGAAAAACCGAATAGCCCCTTAGATAAGCATCACCACGTACTGCCCTGTACTTTTGTTGATGCTGTTGCTTGTGGATAATGTGATGTTAAGTTCTGTACAAGCAAAGGAAGGATAAAATTAAATGGTTTTTTTTAATCTCTCATGCTGTTTTTTCCTCATTTAGGGGTGGGATTTCTTGTAACTTCAGCAGTTGATGTAGGCTGACTCATCTAGTTGACCAAGCCTAGTAGAACCTCAGTGGTATGAAACAAAGTAATGGAGTATATTCTTCACTGGTGCTATTACTGACAAGATTTACTGGGTGTAGTACACATATCACTTAATATTTTGCTTGGTAGTCCTGTAAAAAGTCACGTTGTTTGAAATCCCAGCCTTCACAATGCGTGACATTTTAATGCTACAAGTGAGGATCTGGTCCCAAAATGTTATGACAAAATGTTGCAATTGCAGAATTTGTTCTGATCTGGGACTTGCTGCACTGCCTTGTGCAATGGTTGAATCCCTGTGGCTGAGATAGGCTGTCCCTCAGCTAAGAGGTCATTTGATTCATCTCTTCGTCCAGATTCAGGTCAAGACCTGTTAGGCTCTTAATTTGCCTTTTCTGGAAGCTGACTGTAGTTGAAACCTGTTTTAAGAATATGTCTTAGGGTTTAAGTACCTTTTGGAGAAGAGAATGAAGGTGTTTGGTTTGGCTGTCAGCAGTTTCTCTATTTGGTGTTGCCTTCCTCTGACTGAAGGAGGAAGTGCTTTAATGTATCTGAGGGGGAGGTTTGCACATGTTTGCAACACTGATTCTCACCTGTCCCCAGGTCTGCGTGAAAATGTGTGATCCCACCAAAGGAGCAGCAGGTCAGAAGACGATAGCTGTGTTGCTTCCTTGCCTCCTAGACAAAGGCATAGTAAGCACAGTTGCTGAAGTCCGATCTCTCAGGTTAGTTTTGCATCATATAAGTTTGCTGGGAGTTGTGTCATGATTTGTCCCAGAGAGACCCAACTTCTTCACCTGAGTTGCAGAAGTTTGTGTTTGAAGTGACAAGTTTTTTCTTGAAGGAGCTTTCCTGCTGAGTAGTTTCTCTCTGAGTTTAAATAGCAGCTCTGAGAACTCTGCCTGTCTTTGAGAGTATCTGGCCTCTCTTCAAATGCCCAGGTTCAGTTCCCAGCAGGAAGTTCTCTTTTCCCAGCAAACTGATCTGCAAGCTGTGTGGTGTGCTAAAGCTGTCCTTTGGGACTGGCATATCTGTCCTGTGCGCAAACAAAAAATCCTATGGTAGTTCTTCAAACAGCCAGGTCTGATTTCACAACTGGTTGTGAGTACTGACAGTTCACGTACTAGATGTGACCACATTTGGTCATGCTGTTCAAATACATTTTATGTCTTGTGACAGTTCAATGCCCCTTGATGTATAAGGACTTTATATGTTTATCAGTTTGTAACCTTGTTTATTCCTTCATTTGCTTGAAGGACAGAAAAACTGGAGTGTAGCTCAGACTTGGAGTGTAGCTAGCTGGTATTTGGAACAATAATTGCTAGGAAGGTTAGAAAGCTCCTAACAAATGATAATAAATATTTCTTGAGGTTTTTTTCATACCTTTTGAATATATGAAAACCCTTTGTTAAAATGCAGCATGAGAGATGTGGTCTATCTGCACTGACAAATGGTGTTTGAACAGATCATTGAAACTTATTTTTTCTTGGACAGAAACAATGGATGTCTCTGGGTGACTTTGCCCAGCACTTCTTTAAAACATGGGATTGTGTTATTTTTTTGTACGTCTGTCTGCAGTACTGTCTCTTTGTTTACTTTGGTCAGGGTATCACAATCTCTGGTCAAAGCATAGCATAACATCAGTTGGAAGTTCAGGGCTAGGGTGTGACTTGGCTTAAGCCGAAAAATACACATACTTTTGTTTGCAGGTAGATTTATATTGTTGTATCTGGATTACAGTAGAACATGTTCTTAATTCGGTCTGTGTGTTTCTCTTTTGACCTTCCCTTTAATCTTTTTTGCAGCATTAACACTCTTGTGAAGATCAGTAAAAGTGCTGGATCTATGCTGAAACCTCATGCACCAAAACTTATCCCAGCCCTGCTGGAATCCTTGAGTGTGCTGGAACCTCAAGTCCTCAATTATTTGAGTTTTTCTGTAACTGATCAAGAGAAAGTAAGTGCAGCTATAATGGGAAAGTATCAACAGAACAGATATAACAAAGATTTAAGCTTCATTCAGTAAACAGAAAAATAGCAGAGTTGGTTGAGAAGTGTTAAAAGATGCAAAGAGGAATAGCTATTAAATTACTAAAATTGATCATTGGAATATCACTGGGCAAATGTGGGAGGTTTTTTGAAGGACTGTGATTTTTTTTTTTTTTAATTCTCTAGACCACTACACATTTCAGAAAGTGAAAAACAATTTATAAAAACTGTTGTTAAGTGTCACTGCTATTTTTCCCAAGGGATTAACTTCAGGACTTCTTCTAACTTAAATTAGAAGTTGTGCCATAGCAAAGTGTGCTGGAGGTGGATGTTGTCAGCACAATGTCCTTTAATCTTTCTCAAAGAACCATATTAATCAATAACAGTCTTCTGGGAAAGTGGTGGAAACCCACTGTTCAGAAGCAAATTTAGCTAATTTAATTGCTGAGAGGGAAAAGCTCTTTGCAAATGAGAAGGAAGTGAACAGTAGTTCAGAGTGGGATTTTTTCCCCCTCTCTCCATCCTTCCTTCCATCCTTCGGTTTTTTCCCCCATTCATGTGATGTCAGGACTGTACGTTTTAGTTCCTGTACTCCAGCTAGAACATCCGTCTTTCTCTGAAAGGGAAACATTCATAGACTGTAGGTATAATTGCTTTCTGTCTGTATGCATCTGAAATGGTGTGAGATAGTGAGTTACAGCTGATGTTGCCCCTTCCACTATTTTCATGCTGCATTTACACTTGGGTTTGTCTGGGTTTTTTTTCTGGTTTTTGGTCATTTTGTTTGTTTGTTTTTTAGACCGCAATGGATAGTGCCAGACTTAGTGCTGTCAAGTCATCTCCCATGATGGAAACCATTAACATGGTAAGTTCTTGTTTCAGAAGGATTCCAGTGTAAAATATGTTGTAGGAGAAGAGTAGGAATTTAAATGCGAGCTTTACAGAATACCTCTACAGGGTTCATTTTATTATCACATCTCCAGGTGGCTGTCCACTTCCTTTTTCATGTACTGACTTCTCATCCTGTCACCAGTGCTTGCTCTTTACATCTGTTGTGAGTAACCTTGGCTCCATTTAGAGTTGAATGAATTGTTTTTCCACCTGAAGACCTGCCTACTTTGATGAAGAGGGCATCCTTCAAGTGCTCTTCTTTGGATGGGGGCTCAGCTTGTTCTGGATTATGCTAGCTAACCTTTGTCTTCATCTCTGGCCCACTATTCCACAACCAGCTTCTCACCTGGGCCTCCAACTGATGATAGTCATTGTTCTTAAGCCCCAAATGCTGTCCCACCATTGCCTTGTGGTGCCTTGGATATCCCTACCTGGGCCTTACCGCTGCCTTGGTGGTGGAGATATTTAGAGAAAGTGCAGATATCACTGAACACACAGTCAGCTGCTGGTGTTTGGCACTGTAGTTTCCTGCTGCTGGAGTAGAAATTGCTGATGCCCAAGTGCTGTGCTGGAGGATCTGTCCTGGTAGAACAACCTGCCCTCTGTAAGAACCTGCCCCTTCCCAAAGAAAAGATCCTTCTTTTCTGCTCAGGCAGTGCACACAGCCAGTTGCATGTGGGCAGGTAAGGGATTGCTGAGCAAGTTTTAGGAGAAGCATAGCCAACAGAGGTATTCTTTATTTGTTCTCCTTATGGAAAAATAACAAGAACAAGCCCTCCTGTACAAAACAGTACGTAGAGCTGAGGCTTGGTGTCAGGTGAAAGGCTTTCTATAAATAGTGTGCAAAGTGGTTGGGAATGAAAGGCTCCATGTAAAAATGTACTCACTGCCACGCCACAGGCTGCAGCAGCTGCTGCTGTCCCTCCTCCAGGACATGCCTCTCCTCTACCAGCTCTCAGGAGACAGTTGTGGTGCCCTGATTATTGATTGGGATTTCTTAGGGGAGAGGAGAGATAGTAATGGCTTCTCTAGAGTAGTGTGAAGATGTCCTGGCTTATGAGCAACCTTCTCTATGTTCTGGGGCTGGATTATATGGAGTATTCCCTTCACCTTACCAGTAGCAAAGGGGGCAGTAACAGCTATCTGACTTCTGAGGCTCAGAAAGGGTTACCTTCATTTAGTATGTGATCCTTGAATTTGCTAGAGATCAGATCTCCCCTCTGCAGACAGTGTGCTGGTAACATGAGGCTTTCTATTTTGCCCAGTGGCATTTTTAAGTAAAGCAGGTTAGAAATTATACCAATAATATCCTTCTTTTACCTTTATGTCACATATACCACTTGTTTGTCTTCACCTGTTTAGAAACTGTCTTGGCTGGTTTCATTTCATTGTCTAGTTTGGATATGTTACTCCTTTCTGGTTTCAGACAGTTGGGAAAATTGTCCTGAGGTAAACATACCTCTGCATCTCTTTCTCTCTCCAAAAGGAGTTCTTGCTAGTTGTTACTTTCAGGTTTTCTGAAGCATTGGAGTGCGGGAGTATATCAGTTCCAGCAAATGATGATTTTAGCCAGGTCATCTCAGCAGAGAAGTGGGACAAGAGAAGCTCTACGTGGTGGAAGCCACTTTGTGGTGGCTTCTTCTTCTAGTGCAGCAAACTCACAATTCAGCTGAGGACCAGCCATCAATGCTGAGGCAGTCTCAGCTGGCAGGTTAAGTCTGCCACCATTACCTTTCTTTTCTGTCTTTTTCATTTTTTTCCCTCTTTCTCATCCCTTCCCTTTCTCTAGAGCTTGCAGTATTTGGATGTTTCCGTTCTGGGTGACCTGGTTCCTCGTCTGTGTGAACTGATCAAAAGTGGAGTCGGCCTTGGCACTAAGGTATGTCTGTGGTTTTAATAGTTCAGTATGAATGAAACCAAGCTGTCACTTTAAAGACATAGTCAAAAGAACCGTATTTACGTTGATACTTCTCTGTATTCCCTTCATCATCTCCAAATGGAGATGAAGAGTCATTTTACATCTGAGTCCCAACCCACTACATCACTTTTCTGAAGGTGTGCTGCCCTAACCTCCCCTGGGCTACTTGGGTGCAGAAGGTTGTCCTTGATTGTAAATCTTCCAGGACCATCTGTCTTGAGTGTGGGTCCTTTTTCACTTTTTAATTCAATTCTCGTCATTCATTTTTTACAACCTGTGTTACTGCATCAACCCTTGGCTTATCAGGATAGAGGCTGAGTGGGTCTAGATCAGGTCATACAAGTGCATGTAGCACTCCAGCAAGTATTAACAGTAATAACCAGGGGCTAATACTGTTTTATCTTACCTTTGTTTTCCTTTGCAATCTTCCAGGGAGGCTGTGCCAGTGTAATTGTGTCATTAACCACACAGTGCCCTCAAGACTTAACACCTTATTCAGGTTTGTTTCCAGTGTCAGGTTTTACAGGTGCTTTTTGTTGCTGTGCTATTTCCTCCCTTGATTTTATCGCATGAATGACCTTTATGTGTGTAGCTTTCTCAGAGAGCTGTTTGAAGTTGCCTTTTTTTTGCTTGATGGCTTTTTGTTTGAGGTCCTGGCGGTGTTAAGTACCTCACCAAGGAGGTACTTGGTACTTGGAAGAGGCAGAGGAAGGAGTTGAGGGAATTCACTGACACCGTGCAGGAACAGGCAAAAATAGCTCTCAGCTCTCTGGGAGCAGACTAACAATCACTGTGTTAGTGCTGCAGTGTCAATAAATATTTGTTACTTCAAGTTGAGCTATGGGAGCACCATAAACAGGGACTTTGCATCACTAGGCCTCCTTTTTACAATTTATTGTGATTTGATAGTAGAAAGAAGATCACCTTTCTGTTGCAAAATCGGAAAAAAGCTGAAAGCATGATCAGGTTGGGTGCTCAGTCAGGAACATTATCAGTCAGGATGTGCTAAACACTAGCACTGGTTTAAGCATGAGGACCAGAGAGACCTATAACCCCACAAACATGCAGTGAGGAAAAAATGCATAAATTCAGTCTGATGAAATGCAGGCTATTGTAATTCTTGCCACAGCAATAAAACATGATACTTTTGAGAAAGCAAAGTCTCTTCCAACAGGCAAACTTATGAGCGCATTACTTAGTGGCCTGACGGATCGCAACAGTGTGGTACAGAAGTCCTTTGCCTTTGCTATGGGGCATCTAGTTCGGGTGAGTTAGTGTTGGGTTTGTGTTTTATCCTGCTTTTTTGCTGATTTTTTTTTTTTTTTGAAGTGTTTGGGTGATTTGAGTCTCTTCCCTGTTACAGACTTCCCGGGACAGTAGCACTGAGAAGCTGCTGCACAAACTCAGCAGCTGGTACATGGAAAAGGAAGGTGCGTTGCTTTTGGAGTTTTCAGTTACAGAATATAGAGCAGAAAAAGTTCCTGGTTATGGCAAAAGCTAGTAAAGAAACTCTTCTATATTGTGCATGCTCAGCTGAATAATTCCTATACGTTGGTATATCATGCTGTGCCTTATTCTGCTTCCCGAGAGGCAGACCAAGCAGTTAAAAAGACATTCCTGCTTCCCAGTCATAATGTGGTTTGTTTTGCTCCTTCAGAGCCAGTTTACAGAGCAGGCTGTGCTTTGACTGTGCATGCCATGGGACGCTACAGCCCAGATGTACTCAAGAACCATGCCAAGCATGTTCTGCCATTGGCTTTTCTTGGAATGCATGAGGTTTCTGAAGAAGAGAAAGGAGATAAAGAAAATTCTACTCTGTGGACTGAAGTTTGGCAGGAAAATGTACCTGGTAAGTTGTGTTAAGATTAATAAAGGTTTTTGGGAAACATGGGGCAAGAAATATCTTGCTTTCTTGAATTCCATTTTGAAAATACAGAGTTTTGGGATTAAGATTTTGGAAGATTTTTTTCCATTTTCTTACTTGCTGAAAATTCCTGGATGAAGGTTAGCTTCTCTGGCTATATATAAAATAATTACAAGGACATTGATCACAAGGATGAACAGATAGAGTTGAAGGAAGTGTTTTAAGATTGTGAGACACTGAATGCCACTGTAATACAGCCCTGATCCTGGTGCAGATAACTGGACATCTTTGGAAATTTTGATGCTAGCCTTTAAGGGGTGAGGCACACTCTAAACTTAGAGAGCCTGTGTCTTTGTTTAGAGATCTGCCTGGTAATACCTGTGGTTTTAGCTTCAGTGAATGAATCTGTGCTATAAAAGGGCTGTTCTGTCTGTAGAGGAAGATCTGGATGCATGATAGAATTGTTTGTCTGGCTGCTTCTGTGACGTGATTTCAGATCTGGTCCCTCAGTCACCAGGAGTGGCAAAAAGGTTTTCTAGTGACCTGTTCTTGAGAGAAAAAATGAAAAAAGAAATTCTGTTCCTCAGAAACAGGCTAACACAATGTCTAGTGTTTGCTATATGGAAGGACTGAGCTGAGCTCTGTGTCTAGATACACACCAAAGACTTTCTTTGGTGTTCCCTAGAAAGTGAATCTGTCTTCAACTAGCCTGGGAGAAATTCTTCACCCCTTTGCCTGAAGTAGGCTTTTCTGATGTGTTTCATGGCCAAAAACCCCAATAAATCTGTAACTAGTTGCTTGGTTTTTGTTTTTAGGGAGGTGGGGGGTGAGGGTTTGTTGTTTGTGGTTTTAGTTTTTGGGCTTTTCCCTAATAAGATCAGATTTTTGTTTTTGTTGCAAAATTACAGTTTTCCTCCATTTGATGTGCAGGTACGCAAGGTGGGATCAGACTGTATATGCAGGAGTTGATAACCATCACCCAGAAGGCTCTGCAGTCCCAGTCCTGGAAGATGAAAGCCCAGGGAGCAGCTGCCATGTCATCAATTGCCAAACAGACAGGCTCCCTTGTACCGCCGCATCTGGGAATGGTGCTCTCTGCACTGCTGCAAGGCCTGCCAGGGAGAACCTGGACGGGGAAGGTAAAGAGGGAACTGTCAGCTCATGGATCACTGTGAGGCCAGTAGCTTGTGTTCCTTGAGCCAGGAAATATAATGTTCTGTGCTGCAGAGCAGCACAGGTAAATTCTTTTGCCCTGCATTTAGCAGATAACACAAATGACAGGGAAGATAAGTAGATTGCTTTGGGAATTGGGTTACCACTTAGATTACTTCCTCTGCACCATATTCTAGCCTTGAGGGGTACTAGCACTGCAAGGCCCCTTTTCTGCTGCCAGCTCAGTGCAGAGTGGAAGCCAAGTCCTTTGCAGCCTCTACAACAGGAATAGGAGGAGACAGACATTGCTTTTCACAATTGGTGTCACAGGCATATTTCCCCCACTACCTGTTGCAGCAGAGTACAAAGGTTTCCCCTGTGTGGCAGGATTGCCATTTGACTGTGTGTCCCTTTTACTCACTGCAGGAGGAGCTGTTAAAGGCCATTGCCAGTGTTGTCTCTGCGTGCAGGTAAGTGTCTTGAATGAGGTGGTACCCTCAGGATCTGAGATCTCAAAAAGGAGGTTGTTACACAGTGTTACTGCCTAATGGGGTGCTAAAAGACTCTGGAAAGTTTGTGATTGCCATTCTGATCTCCTGTCAGCATGTGAGAAGTCTCTGTCCACTTTGCATATCGATGTGTGGGGTTACTGCTGAAAGCTGGGAGGGGCAAGTGGTGCTTCAGAGAGACCTGCAGAAGTAAGTGGTTGATTTAGGGAGGAAGAGGATGTTGAGAGGCCACGATTGCTACGAGGAAAGAAGAGACTAGGGGTAAGGATGGACACCTTAAACGGAAAGAGAGAGGAAGAGGTAGAAGTGTAGTGAGGGGGCAAGTGCCTTGGAGCATGTGAGAAAAGAGGAAAGAAAAACAGAACAGACAAAGAGCAAGGAAGAACATCAGAGTGTAACTTCTATTACAACCGCTAGTAGGCAATTGAGTGCCTGGGCACAGGAATTAATTTCTATCTGGGAAAAACCGTTTTTGGGAGCAGAGTAACGTGGGTCTCATAGTTCCTGTGTGCCTTGCATTTCAGTGCAGAGCTGCAGAAGTCAGTGCCTGGTCAGCCCACCATCAAAGATACTGTCCAAGCTGTCCTGAAAGAATGTCTTAAAGAGAACCTGAAGTATAAGCTGGTGGCGCTGCGCTGTGCGGCTGAGGTGCTGCAGGCAACAAAGGAAGACCGGTTCCAGGAACTTACAGAAATCATCTTTCCCATGATAAAGAAGGTGACAATTCAGCTTCTTGAGCTTTCTCTATCAAATCAAAATACCCAAGTGGTGACAGTTCAGCTGATGCTGGCCATGTGCCGGGCTTCTGCACAGAAAGGTGCTGAGGAAATCCCCACATTCAGCCAGGTCTTTGGTGGGGCTGATACCAGACTGTTGGTGAGCCCTGGGGGGGGTTATACCTGTTCTGCCCAAATTCCGAATTACCACAACTGTTCTCTAGACAGTCCTCCCTGTGGTGTCCAGCACTGCCCTGCTACAGCATTAAAAGTTAATTTCTGGCTGGTCTACAGGCAGCAAGAGACTCCTGGGAAGCTGTGTACAGTGCTTCTGTTTAGTATCATCAGAGCTTGGCAGCTCTGCGAGTGGGACTCGTATAGCACAGGCAGATGTTTGAATGCCAGGCCACAGAGCCTGTGGTGCACTTCCAGCTGCCAGAGCCCCGGTGGCCTGTCCCCATCTGTGTGGAGGAACAGGCAGGGTACAAGGACTGGTGTGTGCCCGCACCAGGGAAGATTGAGCTGCACTGCAGTGTGTGCCCAGCCTGCCTTTATCCTTCTGTCGATCATACCTTCTCCCTTGGCCTCCGCAGAACTCCCTGGAGAGCATGGCTGCGGGTTGCCCAAAGCATGATGAAGAGGACGAGGAGATGAGGGAGAAAGAGGTGCAGATGGAGTCCCTGATCTGTGCCTTTGAAACCCTGGGCAAAGCCTGGCCAAGGAGCCCGGAGACACAGCGTAAGTCAGCTAATGATGTGCAGAGCAAACTGTTTCCTCTTAAAATGAAAAGCAGGAGGGAGGGAGGAACCTGGAGATCATGAGGGGAATGGGGAGGCTTTTGAGAAGATGCAGGATCTTGCTGCCTGCAGCTTGCAAGATATTAGTGAGAAAGTTGCCCCAACAGCTTTCCTGCAGAGTAGCCCATCCTTGGGGAAATTCATTACTGTTGTCCTTAATTCACTTCACAAAAATGTTCTGAGTTTGCAGACTTGCAGGATGCCTGAGGTGGCTTAGCTGATGAAAAGCAGCCTAGTTCTGCTGCTCCCATATATGTATGCATCAAAGCCAGTGGAAGATGGAGGAACTAGGAATATTTGGGAGGGGAAAAAAGTTGCTTTTATTAACCTGGCAGAGTGTGTAAGGCAACTGTTTCATCTTCCAGCATTTGCACGAGTGAGTTGATACGAAGATTTTCAGGGTCACTTGTTAAAGGATGTTCACTTGGTCATATGCAGTAACTAGCTTGATGTCACTTGGAGAGGAGCACCTGGGAAACAGACTAGAAAGTGTTTCCTTCTGCCTTTCTCTATGGTAACACAATGACATTCTTATTTTCCTGTAGGTTGCTATCGCCAAGAGTTTTGCAAGTTGATGTGTGACCGTCTGAAACTCAGCACGTGGAAAGTGCAGCTTGGAGTGCTACAAGCCATGAATGCCTACTTTCAAGGGTAATTCTTCTTTCTGCAATCCACTTCAGTGATTTGTCTTCTATTTGCTTCAGACTGTTTAATGAACTTGAGGATGACACTGGATTCTTGGAGAAATTGAACAGACTTCTTTCTCAGTGATGCAGGGTGCCTGACTGTTTTTGCATTTGACAGGCTAACGCTGTTTGATGCGGAGCACTCCGATCCTGTGGCTTTGACAGAAATACTGTTGGAAACCTGTTCCTCTATCACCCATTCTTTAGGTAAATCGACTTCTCTTGGTTTATGATTGATGAATTGCTTGTTAATACATTTGTCTTCAGGGGGTTTGGCTGGTAGAGGAAATACAATAAACAGAAGATGTCAGAGGAGCATTTTGCCGTCCCTTGCACTGGACTGTGATTACTGTGATATTGCAGTAACTGTTGGTGACTGTACTGTGCAGAGTGCAGTGCACAGAGAAGTGCACTCCTCTGGTGCAGGAGGGCTCTTAAAGGGAACGGAGAGGTAGACAGCAGACTGTGCAGCCTCTCAGAACTGCAAATCAGAAACACAGTAATTTTCTTCATGGAGAAGGTGGGCCCCACGTTATCAAGCTATTCCTGATCTTAAAAAACCACATTTTTCTCCTCCACAGTTCAAGGCTTCTTGGATACATATGCATTATGTATCCAAGATTATAGTATCCAAGAGATAACCCAAATTTTCTCAGATAGCCAGTGCATGAAGCTCCAAGGCTTTCAGGCAGTTTGTGCTCTCCCTGAGCTGGATGCCCATGGGGATACAAGTGCTACCTGTTGCATGTTGACAGTCATGGGGCTCTTCAGTACTTTGGTAGTGCTCCCACTTGTCCTATGACTGTAACAGTGCCCGGGTCGCATATCTGCATGTGGCTCTTGTTTCTGCTGTGCCTGAAGGCAGCACCCACTTTAGCACTAGCTACCAATTCAGACACTCCTTTGGAGAAAGTTTTCTTTTAGGTATAAATCCTCATGGAATGAAGATTATTAAGGTACTCACCTTAATAAGATTTTAGCTCAGAGAGCAAATAACTTCTTGTGACAAACTTGTGCTTGATGGTGTAGGGTTTATATACCCTCACCTAATGCTACTTGTTAACATTTTTATGATCTATAGCGAGGACAACTCCCAGGAAAAACGGTCTATTACGCACAGTTGTCTGCGATCCCACTGCAGCTGTGCCAGTGTTTTGTTCCCTTTTGGCATGTGTAAGGAACAGGAGCTGTGTGGTAATAGCAGAGGCAATGCACAAGGTTTAATTGACTTGTCAACCTCCAGTGGTTCACTTCCTGCCATTCAAATGTGCCTAACTGAGGAGCACTGCAGACTGACAGCACAAACGAGAGCTCAGTGAATTGTGCTAATAAAAGTGGTCTGGAAACCACAGTGATGACTGCTTTTTGTACTGTTAGTGTGCATTTGGTTCTCAACGTGGTTGTGGGCTTTCTTGTTTGTTTTCTTTAAATCCCTTAGAAAACAAAAGCTACACGTCCATAAGAACAGAAGCTTTATCTGTGATACAACTGCTGCTCACCAAACTGCAAGGTGAGACTTTTTTGCTTGCCACTTGAAGAGCCACTGTTAGGTAAAAATGGCCCCTGGCTGAGCTGCCTGGAACTGTGGAGAGATGGCCTTACCTTCTGCTTGCAGCACTGGGCAATTCTGGGGCAGCTGGGACTTGGGAGTTGGGAAGGGCTTGAAGTAACTGGGGCTGAAGTCAAGGCCTAAAAAAGTACTGTTGGTTACTCCTTGGATGAGGAAAATTCAGCAAGGAGGGTCCCATGGGGAGCACACAGAACTGTCTTGTCAGATTCTTCATTATGTTCAGTCTCCATAGAGGAAGGAGCTTCTGTTTGTTCCTTTCTACCCTTTCCGTGTCAAGTTTAGTTCCTCATTGTTATTTAGGATTTAAGCCTTGCAGAATTGACTTCAGAGGATGAGTCTGGTCAGGTCTCAAGGTCATAAGTGTCCTGTAGCAAATTTTTCCTTTGAATTTCTGTTATGCATATTGTATTTCCTTTATTCTACAAGTCTTCTTACATGCCTCTTTCATGAAGGAGTTGTAACATGGGAAATGCTTGGTTCTTCAGGCCTTTGTATTCACATGTTACAGGCTTAGACAATGAAGCCTAGCCCAAGTGGGAGGGACTCCCTGTGCAGGAGGCAGCGCGTGCACCCGAGTGTCCAGTTGAATTTGCGTTCTCCTGAAAGCGCAGTATGGACTCCCAGGGAAAGGTTAAGGCAGTCGCTGTTTCAGCCTGTCTGGGGAGAGATGACCTTTTGGGGTTTTTTGGTGTTCTGATGTTCATGTCCAGTGTCTGTCTTTATCTACACAGAAGCTCAACAGTGGGAAAGCCTGACACCAGAAAGCAGAGAGCACCTCATTCGTTCATTGTCTACAATGGCATCAGATAGCAGACCCGAGCTACAAGAGAGGGCGTTTGTATTGAAGAAAACACTTGAAAATCTTCATTAAGTTGTAAAAAGTAAATTTCAAAGTGCCATGTAAAACAAAAACAAAAAAGTGCAGTGGTCTGAAAACCAAGTGGGGAAATGAAGATTACTCTGTAGGATGCATCATTCCTGGCCAAAATGAAAAATGCCTTAATTTCTTTTCCCCGTTAATGTTATTTTTACTCTTTTAAGCTGATGGTTACTTGTTTTATCAGTAAATACCTCTAACAGTCTGCCCTAGAATGTAAGTGTGCAACATGAAAAATGTAAGGGCAAGATGCTTTTTTTTTTTCTTTAAATCGGCAAAAGAATGTTACATCCCCTTTGTCCTTCAAAGGAATTGTTGAAAAACCACCAGTGCAGAAAGTGAAAGCGTATGTGATTTTCACTTGTGTATGTAGAGATCTGTTAGCTGGTGTATAAACAGTAAATCTTCAGGACTCTGCAATAGTGCTGGTGTTCATCTTAAGAGAGCTAAATGCTTCCCTTGATGAGGCATGTGTTAAAGTCCTGTGGCTTCCCAGGGGCAGGGTTTCATCTGACAGCCACCTCTGCATCTTTTTGCTCCTCCCTTGCAGCCTGTTGTCTGTGCATGATGAAAGGCAGAGTACTGTTAACTTTGCTCCTTCCTCCTTCTCTGACCTCACCATGGATTGACCGAGATTATGCCTTCCCCAGCCGGCAACCTCGGCCTCCCAAACTTTTAAATGAGAACTTTTTTCCTCAAAGGATGCACAAGAGAGCACTTTACTGAGCTGTGTGGGACAAAGTTGGGGCTAGCTGGTACCCAGGTGGAACACTGCTCTTCTCAAAATTGTTTTGCATGGACACTCCTCACCTCCAGGAAATTAAAAAAATCCCTGAAAACAATCTTTTCTAGATATGTTTTTGAAGAGCGTTTGAAGTTTGCAATGACACATTTTTTTTAAGAGTGGTAATGTTTTATTCCCTTACTGTTTGTAAACTTGTTCTTGCTTTGGAAACCTGTAACAATTTAGACTTGTCAATATTTGTAAGAAACTGAATCATCTGTCATTTATCAGAGCCCAAGTCATGATGGTTTCTAGCAAATACTTTTTTATTTGCACTTAAGAAGCAAGTTTATATCTGCAGCAACATGGGAGTAAAATTGCTCTTTGGTGATGTGGCCATGCTGCCTTTTTTTTTTTTTTTTTTTTTGTCCCCTCCAATAAAAGACAAACCTGACCACTATAGCAACAGACTTTTAATAGTGTGAAGATAGCACGGCTCCATAACCTGACCAGTATGTGTACAGCTTTTTGGGGATAAATGCTTTGCTGATGGTGAAATAAAATCATTGATGTGGACAATATCACATCCATGGCTTTCAGCACAGGAAGGTGTGTTTCTTTTCTTACAGTCTGCAGCTTCTTTTGGATCTGCTCTGTTAGGGGGAGGTTGCTCAGATGACAGACATCATGTTTCCTCCATGCCCATTTATTCAGATTCAGGTATGCAGTACCTACTTTCCCCTCAGGTGCCATTTCCCTGTCAGTGTTTTTTGGTACTGTAACAATCTCGTTGTTGCTCTCCATGGGAGGAATGTAATTTGTGAACACTTGGTAAGAAAATGTCAGGAAAAAATGGGCAGGCAGAGCTGTCCCACTGTGGCTCTCGTGTAGCAGAAACCTCAGCGAGCACTACACATGTACACTAGAACTGGTCAGTGGGCAACTCCTTGGTGCTGGGAGCTGGTGCTATAATGTTTTGATTTACATCTTGTTGCAGGGAGTTGCTCTTTGTTTACGTGTAGTTTGAACTATTGAGCACAGTGTACATTTAAAGATTTTACTGGGCAAATCACTTTGCAGTATCTTTAACAAGTTGCTTACTGTGACATGTAGTGTCATGAGTTTTCTTTTTTTTGTATTAGGTGAATATTACCAGTGATGCTTTGCTGTAGCAGTTCATTGTCTGACTTGGGTTTTTTCATATTGGTGAGTGACAGTAACAGAAAAGCAAGAGCCTCCATGTCTCTGGTAATTTGAGTTTTCACTGTGGACTGGAGTATTCAGAGGCAATGCCTGGTATGGTCTAATGACTGTACAAAGAATAACTGTAATCATTGTCAATAGCAACCTGAATTTCTCTTTTGGGGATTTACACTAGAGGGAAGAGCATATTCTAGGAACTCTATAAACAGCTGGATTAACAACTCTGGCCAAGAGTGTTAGGAAGGTTAGAGATGGTATGACACTTTCTGAATCACAAAGCAATATGTCTTTCTTGTGATTACAGAGCAGATTCAGAGCTCCTCTCTAAAGCATGTGCCTATACACAAAACCTACCTGTACAAAAGTTAATTAAGTCAGAGGTTTGATTTCTACCCCCCTCGCATTTGTAAACTTGATAGGATTAAAAAAAATAAATAGATGTGGCCTTCCTAGAGTTTCTCCTCTAAAAGTGATTGCACTATGTAAAACACACTGTACTTTGCCCAGCACGGGCATCTCTTGTGCTGCTGCGATGCTTTGTATACCCGGAGTGCAGTGCGCAGACTTGACTCTAGCACTCTCATTCTGACTTACAAGACGTTGCTTAAATGGATGTATATTGAGAAAAGTTTTCTAATGTTGCAAGATCTCCATCAAATTCACTGCAATCTGTACTGTCCAAGTATGTGAATGGTCTGACTGAAAGAAAATCCTCCTGCTTACCAAAAAGGTAAAATTAAATAAAAGCTGCATGACCTGTTCCTCAAAGTGACTGATGGTGGTTTTTTCTCTTGGGGTATTTTATAGCATCCTTGTGTTCCAAACTCAAAGTGCACTACTGTTCTGCTATGCCCTCATCCCATGGACATGGATGGTAGCCCTGCAGTTTTAGAAGGAACTTAGGGGGTTTTTGTTTTGTTGTTTTGTTTTTGTTCAGTTGGTTGGCTTTCTGTTGGTTTTCTGTTTTATTGGTTTGGGGGGGTTGTTTGTTTAAATTTTTTTTTAAGCCCACAGTTTGCAACCAGGCAGGGTTAGGGGAGACACAAATTCCATGTATATATTATATGTACATTCTTAAATTCTTTGTATATATTATATATACATGGAAGATGAGGCCATGAGATTAATATTTAACAGCAGTTTGCAAATACTGTTAAAGTAACTTGGGAGTGAGTGGTTGATGATTGCTTTGCTCCATAATTATAGTCACTCAAAAATTGCTATACTTTTCTCTGGAATTTGACAACAGGCAAGGAAGGTAGTGTTTACACTTTGTAACAGGTCTTCTGAATGCTGTAAAACACTGAGGAAAATCTGATTTGACTACCATTCTACAGCTTCAGTTCCTCCTGTTAAGCTTACATAGCTACTGCTTATATACATTTCTGTGTAAATGCTTACAGAGGGATGATAGGAATTACTTATGGGACACCAAGAGGAATAAATGTGGTCAGCTTAGCCAATAGTACAGAAAAGTCTCTTTTGAATTTGATTTTTTTATGAGGTTTGATTAAACACTAATATTTTAACATTAAGAAAAATTTTTTTAAAAACATTTTCAAAGTATGAAAGAAAACACTTCTACACCTTGGGGCCATAGTTTCCCCGCTTTGCAGGTTGTTTCTCAGGGCTCCTTCTTGCTCTCTTGTTATTTTTGCCAGGAGACCTAAAAGGTCTTCTTTGATCGTATCTTGTGATAGTGGATACACCATCCAGAAACCTGGTCTTGTAGAGGACATTCGCGTTGCTAAACATTCCATCCTTCAAAGACACTACAATAAACTGAAACAAAACAGAAAAGCTTGAAGTAAATGCTGCGATCCAAATAAAGACTTTAAGCAACAAGGAAAAGGCTTCTAAAGAGAGAAGTCCTTTTACTTTATTTGGCTAGAAAATTGGTGGTAATACTTAAGAAAATATTCTAAACTTAACCAAGGCCCAGCAGACCCACAAGCCAAACATTTTCTGCAGCTAATAACGTACATCTCTGTCCCTATCCCAGTGCTTGGCCTGGGATACAGTCCACAATACTGGATACCCATTCATGGTGCATCAGACACTGGAAAAAACCTGTTGCCACTAATTTCGTAAGAATGCAGGATCTTTCATAGTCAAAATACACTGTTCTAATCATTTTACCATGTCAGTAACAAATGTTCCCCTCCTTTCTCTGATAATTTGAAAAGGTCCTAACACCAAATAGACACGTACTACCTTTTTTTCATGTATAGGTCACAGTGATATAGAGATTCTTTCCACTAGTGCCTGGCTTATTTTACTAGGGTCAACGTGAAATATTGTTAATCTCAGGTTAAATAACTCCGGGAGAAAAGAATCCAGGGTGTGGGTCATGCCTGAAATTGATCCTATCACAGATATTCTTTCCTATTACTACCTGTCTTCTAACCACTGCAGCAACAGCTTACATTAAGACATGTTTAAGTTTCAGCATTGCCATATCATCAGTGTAACTTCCAGTTGGAACAACTCATAAATGCAACACACAGGTGAACAGCTCCGAGTCCTCAGTGGCACACTGCCTCTGGAAATAATGGATGGAGCTCTGAGCAATCTGGTCCAGTGGAAGCTGTCTGGGCCCATGGCAGGGGGGTTGAAGTAGATGATCTTCAAGGTCTCTTCCAACCCCAACCATTCTATGACCACAATAGTTTCAAGATCATACCTGAGAGTGCCTGAAATGAGTTTGAAGCATCATCCCAATATTTTGGGTATGAGAGAGATCAAGGGCTGCATCTACTTCATCCAAGATGTAAACTGGGGCAGGCCTGAAGAGAAGCATGGCTAAAATCAAGGATAAGGCCACCAACGATCTAGGATGGAGAAAAGAAAGTTGATTTACTCTCGTCTGAAGGGCTTTGGCTTATGAAAGCAATTGTTGAAAGGCAGTGAAGCTGATGAAGGGGCTGGAGCACAAGTCCTGTGAGGAGCAGGTAGTGGGGTTGTTAAACCTGGAGAAAAGGAGGCTCAGGGGAGACCTTACTGCCCTCTACAACTACCTGAAACAAGGTTGTAGCCAGGTGGGGGTTGGTCTCTTCTCCCAGGAAACAATTGACAGAATAAGTGAAAATGGCCTCAAATTACACCAGGGGAGGTGTAGATTGGATATTGGGAAAAATTTCTTCACTGAAATGGTTATCAAGCATTGGAACAGGCTGTGCAGGGAAGTGATTGAGTCATCATCTATGGAGGGATTTTGAAGATATATGGATGTGGCGCTTAGGGACATGGCTTAGTGGTCAACCTGGCAGTGTTAAGTTAATGGTTGGACCCTAATATCATAGAGAGCTTTTCCAACATAAATAATTCCATGATTCTAAATGCTCTCTCGATGGAATGACAGCTTCCCATTTCAAAATGTGAAGTATTCTGTCAGAAATGGCGAATGTTACTTACTTTTTTATCAAGAGATCAGGTTAGTTGGTTGACGATATTTAAAATTGTGTTGCAGCTCTGTCTATTTTCAATTCTGGGTTTTGCAAAGATGTTTTTCAGTGTACAGTTCTTTAAGTATTCTGTTCTTATAAAGTTCTGTTTCCATCTTCTCACCTCTTCCAAAATTCTGTTTCTGCTTAATTTGTTTCTGTTTAATTGTTTCTGTGTAATTTGTTATATTTTTTTTCCTTGCAAAGCAGCACAAACCCTACACAGTAGCTGTAGTCACTGGAGATGAAAACTGTTGCCAAGACACTACTTTTATACTGGGGCAAATCTTGTCTATATAGATTTTTAAGATTACAGTTCAAAGAGAGGAGCATTTAATTCAACACTATGTCAGTACTACCTAGAGTTAACTGCAGTTTTCTCACTGTTCAACTCATTTGTTTTGTCACTTCTTCATGGAGTAAAATCTTGTTATCTTACACCAAGTAATGCATTGTTCTAAGAATGAATAGTGCTTCCAATATTGAGTCAGTTTGGAAGGAGGAAGAGTCCCTACCTTGACAAGGGAAAAGGTTAATTTTTTTGCTTTTCAGAACTATAAATAGTTAAATGTATCAGTTATATACACAACCACAACGGAAAACAAATATATTCACCAACCTTTGTCCTCCACTAAGTTCTGTTAAGTTTTCTTTCCAGGTGTTTCCTAAGGCAACTCTGAACTCCACACCATCCAAGATATTGTTGTGTTTAGTGGCTACCAGCATAGCTTTGGCTCCTGGAAGAAGTGTTGAGAAAATGGAAGCAAAGTCTTCATTCACCTAGAAGTCAGAAACAGGAGATGTATGAATGTGCTTTGAATCAAGAGCCCAAAGAGCAAAAATCGTAAAAGCTGCACAAAGCTCAGGACATCTTGCCCAGTTTAACCCAATGGCTCACGTCTTGAAGATTAGGACATATAGGATAGTGAGAAAATACTAGCATACAGAATCTTATTTTTCCTGTACCGAAAAGAGAAGCAACGCCAAAGGATATGACACTTCGTACTAAGCATTTTAGAAGGATCAAATGAAAGAAGCATGGGAAAGCTTCTTTATGCTATCAGACAGGGAAACAGTTATGCCTTAACACAGTTTTATTAACTGGTAAATTGTGATTTCTCCCAATTAATGAAAGGACTAGCAGAAGTATAATCACCATGTAAGAGGTACACGCTGGCATCCTCCCCACTCTTATTCTTCCCATGTTTACTTAAGCAATGCCCAGGTATTGGATGAGATGCAACTTCGTAAATGCAAATTAAAACCTTCAAAGTTAAGGAATGTATCTGAAAACACTTATTCCACCACCCATGATGCTTTGGAATATAGTTCACCAATTTTTGCCAAACAAGATTTTTGCAACGAATAGGTACCATTTTATCAGTGATATCTTGAGTACAGGCAGTGATAATTAAAACCAATACTTTGTCTGTGTGTAGTTCAATCTTACATAAAATTGATTTTCTCAAAGGCCAAAAAGTACAAGTTCTCCTGGTACAGTGGAAAAGAATGTGTCAAAAGCTTTCCATGTAGAAAGAGAACATTTTATACTTTTTTATAGTTTTCATTAATGAGAGAACTAGTAAGAAGGCAGAGTGCTTAGGTAACAGAAACATAAATCAGATGTTGGTCTGACCCAAAATTAAGTATCCTATCAACAACAGGAACAGTACCCCAGGTCCACAGCCCCACAATGTAAGGGGCTACAGGGAACCAGAAGATTTTAACTCTGGTGAAATACTGCTTTAAGATAAAAAAAAAAAAAATCCTGTATTTCAGCAGGCCAGTAGTATAATATTCCGTAAATTTTTGTGGGCACTGAAAGGGAATGGTGAAGTAGTTTTGCAGGTTTAACTGGATCATTACAATTCTCAGAGAATATATTATTCTCAAAAGTGAGACTAAACAGGAGAAATTAAGTGGTTGTTTTGTAATTTAAATACTAGGCAAGGCATATTAGTTCTGAAAAGAGACTTTTTTTCCCATGGAAATACACAAAACAGTAATCTAAGCTAAATCTGGTGTTCTGCTAAAATGTGAAGATTAGATTTCAAGTTTCATACCTTTTTCCAAGCAAAATCTAAAGATTCCTTTTTCTTCTCATCAAGCTCATCAATAACTGCAAGAATTTTTGACTTGTCACTGTGTACAGTTCTTTTTTTCTTCATTAAGTCATTGTACTAAAGAAATGAGAAAAAAAGATTTTTTTCAATTAATTTTGTGCTGAAATAAATGTTGTGCTACTCTTACAGCTTTACCATGTCATTTTTTAACTATGAAATAGTCATTAAACACGAGACAAATCCAATGCATTCATTTAGCTGCATGAAGGAGGTAAATCTGGGGATATTGTTTGCAAATTAAAGCATCAGAATTTTCAACAATCGGCAAAGGGGAAGGCCAGCAGTACTCAAATAGATACCACAAAGCTTGCCTAACACTGCAGCTTAAGATGGACTGGGGTAGGAAATAATAAAATAATTCTTTTTACCATCCAAAGTCAAGACTATCAATAACCTATAAAACTGGTGTGCAAGTGAACAGTTCAAAGATGTCAGATTAGTATAAAAGATCCAGCAAAAGATTTTGTGCTATCTCATGAAAGTCTAGTTCTATTTTTGGTGTATTCAGAAATAGAGCATATGAAAACAAGCTACATTATATACATGTATACAACATATACCCAAACTACACAATCTTTTTAGGTTAAAGTACAGAAATGTCTACCTTCTCCTCTGTGTCAGTGAGCAGGTTCATAGCTCTCGGGTTCACATTCTTTCCAGACTTTTCTATACAGTCCTGCAATTTCTGCAGCTTTTGAACTGCCTCTTTAGGACTGTTCTTTTTGAAATCATAGCCTGTGTTTGGCTGACCAAAGACTGCTCTTTCCGAAGCTATCCACTTGTGCTCTGCCAGCATTTTGGTTATCTGTAAACAAAAAGACATGTTGAGGCCTTCCCCAAACCCTTCTCAAATGGCAAGAATAAAATAACAGAAAAAAACCAAATCAACAATTTCCTTGACTGTACACAAACCAAGATTTTAAGGTAGCTTTCATATATATCTTACTTAATTGAAACACTTTTTAATCTATATCTGGACTACACTACTGTCACTAAATCTTGGAATTGCCTTCTGTAATTAGTTACCTAATTTGTCCATACAGTTAGATTGTTCTTAGTGATCATCTTCTCACTGCGATCTACTCTCTGTTAGTCCCTACAGATAAGCTCTGTTACAATGTACAATTTTCTCTCTGTCTTCCTGGGATAAAAGTTTTTACATCAAGGACTGCAAATGATAGTGGTTAAGAAAAACAAGGGTATTTCCTTTGCACATGGTAAGGGAAATAACCACTCCTGGCCACAAGATGGAAAGAAAAGTACAATTCTGAAATACCTTGGCAGCAGCATCAGCAGCCTCTTGTTGAGATTTGATGGTGTTATGTTCTAATTCTTTAATCTTAAAATGTAAATCATTATTTTGTTCTCTGTAGTTTAGCATCTCTTCAGATTTTTCTTTAATTGCATTATCATGTAACATGATTACTTCCTTTTGCTTGTCCAGCTCCTTCTGTGATTTCTCTACAGATTCCTGAAAAGCAAATCAAACAGGCATTTATTAGCTTCTTATAAAGGCTGGTGTTAGACCCTTAATAGAACAGACACAGCAAGTAGAAAAAAATTCACATGTGAAAACCAAGCAAAAAAATAAGTACTTGGGCAGATTGAGTGCTGGTGAGCAAATCTGAAGAGCAAAATATACATTATAATGTGAGTTTTAGGGGATCACACCTTCAGTAACATCAAAACGGATAACGAAACACAGTATTCACATTTACCTCTGCCTTAGCCAGCTCAGCTGCCATAGCATCAACTTGCTCCTGGTAGGATTTGATTGCTTCCTCTGCAGCTGCTATCTGTTGTTTACAGGAAGCCTGTTCTTGTTTCAGCTCTTCAAGTTCCAGAACTAAAGCTTTGACTTCCTGAAGAGATGTTTTCCAGTTTATTGCAGTTGTATTTAAACAGAAAGAATTAAGATTCAGTTTGATGTAGTAAATGGTGTAGAAGATTAACAGCACCTGTTCTTCAGCAAGGGGACAATCTCACAAAAAAACAAACAAGCAAACAAAACCCCCAAACAAAAAACTTTAACAATTCCTGTGTCAGTGACTACAGAGTAGTATATTAAGTCTCAGAACTGACAGTATTAAAACCTCAGGAGAATCAAACTTTCTGATTTATCATTGAGAAAACTGCCAACAAAGGTGAAGTTTTACCTGTTGCATATTCTTTATTTTTTTGCTTGAAGCGTCTGCCTTTTTCTTGGCAGCAGCTAGTGCCTGCTCGGCATTTTTTCGTTGTTCTGCATATTCTGCTTCTGCATTTTTCATTTTTTTCTCTAATTCCCTGTATTTGTCTTCTGCTTTCTTTTTATTCTCTTCAGTTTTGTTTAATGTCTCTTCACACTCCGCTGAATCAAGAAGTACAGTACTGAGACTGGGCACCATTTTCATCTTTAAATTTACATCCTAAACTTCAACTGAAATAAATCTGTATTTGCCCCCAAAAGAAAAACAGTTGTTGTACCCTCACTAGTTACTGAAGTCAGATACTTAACTGATTATCCTAAGACAGTGTGCTGTTTTTACCAGTTATTGGTAGGGAACCAAACAGGCAACCAGCCATTAAAATTAATGAAAATATGCCTTTTTTCTTTTTTTTTTTTTTTTTTAACAAGGGCAAGCATATGCCAAATCACATGATCAAGAATTAATTAATCAGATAGCTACCTAATAAGATACCTCACCCCTAGACCCCTAGAATACTATGTGTAGATATGTATCACTTCTGTCCATTTTTGTCTTTATAAGTTTTACTTGTTGCTGCATTTTGTGCTTTTATGTTTGTTTTTCCTTAGCTATAGGAACATTACTTCTTTTCAGTGCTTTCTTACTAAGCAAACTCAAACAGCCTGATATCCATCTCACTCTCAGCAGCTGATTTTCAGTTAAAAGAGTAAGAACACATTTGTCACCAATGGTTTTCTTCAGGGAGAGCAGCGCTTCCTCTTGTTTGTGATAAGCACTTTGATGAAGCTTCTTTTGCAGCAGCTCTGCTTCCTCAGACTTCATCTCCCATTGCTGCTTCAGTTGCCGGTACCTTTGAAGACAGCAGTGACACACTCCTGTAAATCGAGGGGTACACAGCACCGCCCTTCCAAAGTTGAAATAAGTGGATAAATACCTATATTCCTGTTCTAATGTGAGATATAGCGATGACTGTAGGACAAATACGCTTGAATGAATGAAAGTCTGATATAATTGCTATAATAGTAATTGTCAGGTTTGTAAGTATGCAAGTTATCATATATGTAACTCCTGCCTTGTAGCCCAAATTAGACATACTAAAAACAACTGCAATTCAGAGATCACTGTTTTTTCAACCAGCATCATGACAGATTCCAGGCTGAAACACTGAAGAAAAAACATCTAAAAGCAAAAGTCCTTCCTCTTGGCTATATTTCTGGAAGTCTACTGCAACTCCAAACAATGCTGTCTACCTAGTAGATAGCATCCTATGCAACACTAACTTCTCACGCATTTTTGCAGACCTAACACATTTTTCTATTAGATCGCTTAAAAAGATGTTCAGTAATTGAGTAGCTGAGAATCAAATATACTCAAAATTATGTAATTTAAACCATTAAATAGTTCATACTCCTTTTTAGCATCTTCATATTTTCTGGCAAGAAAAGTAAGAGATATCACAAACTGGAATTCTGTATGGGTGTTAATATGGCTGAACAGATCCATTCTTCAATGTACTTCATGAAACTTTAGAAAACTGCAAGTGATTTCAAGTAGATATCAATGTTTTTCCCTGATTTACTCACAGCAAAGTTTTCTTCCATATGTTATCTAAAAACTAAATTTGCTTTTTGATTTCTGAACTTACAAATTAAACTGTGGTGGAAGAGAGGAAGGGAATAATTATCTCCATATTTCTCCATTTTCAACAGGCCCTGTGGCCTCCCAAAACACTTCTTTATATTAAATTTACTCAGTCACAAAAGAGAAATGATACACATTTTATAGTGCAAACCTTACTTTTCAGCAACCTTCTTCCAGCTTGCCAACTCATTCTCTACAGTCTCAAGTTCAGATTCCTTTGCCTTGAGTTCTGCTTCAATATCTTTCATTTCTTGAAGTTTAGATAATATTGGTGCAGCCTGTGAGGATGCACCTGTTCAGTGAAAAAAAAAAAAAAGTCAGGCTAATAGGAGTTAGACTAGTGGATTCACCATTGGTAATAGCAAATTCTAAACATTAATAATGATGCAGGTTGGTGATTTATCTTAGTTGCAAAACAGATAAGGCAGCTAGGCTAAAGTTATGACTCTGTTACAAAATTTAGTTCTGCAGGCTTTGAATACCACACATGCATGTCTTGTCCAAAGAACTAATTTTTCATAATCTATGAAGTTATCTCAAGTCCATTATAAATTACTTTAAAAAGTGCTTGAATATAAAGCACCTCTCCTTCCAAGAGGATTATACAACCAAGATTTAAGTATCTAAAATCTAAACTACTTTAAGCAAATAGTTCTCTATTCATTTTAATTAGATTAAGGAAAAATATTTCAGCTCAAGACAATGTTAGTTCAAACAGATGATATCATTCCCAGTATGAGTCTACACAAAAAGGTTACTGGTCACTTTTATAGAAAGCATGCAGAGCAGTAAACACATCAACAGACACACAATATTATTATATGAATAAAACCAGCACTTGCCTCCATGCAGAGTGCCTTGGGGGTCAAATACATCTCCATCAAGAGTAACAGTTCTTGTCATTATCCTTTTGTCAAAGGTCGCTTTCTTAGCATTATCCATGTTATTACAGATCAGTGTTGTCCCAAAGACATACTCCATTGCTTTCTGCAGTTCAGGTTCATATGCAACTAAGGATAGGGCTAAATGCAAGTTATCGTGACCAACCTAGAAATAAAATGAAATCCAATTAGTATGCCTCAAGTTGTAAGAATTTTCAAACTTAATTTTTGCCTTTTTTTGATAAAAATACTTTTTAAAAGCATCATTATATTTTAAAACTATTTCAGTTACTAGTGAAATAATTAATACCCATTTAAAAATTGCACAGCTGAAAGGATATAAAAGAAAAAATCAATATACTCTCAAACCCTATAAAAATTCTTATTAGTATAACCATTAAGAAGCCCATGTTTTCAACACAGAAATGAAATGAAAACAGGACATGAGCAATAGAGTGTAAATAGTGTATTTATCCACATACCAAGCTTTGGGCCAGCTTGACCGTGTCTGGTTGAACACACCTGGCTGAAATTTTGTTTAGTGGAATGATGGTGTATCGATGCTTTAGTTCACCCATTTCTAAAAGCTTTTTGCCAGTCACCTAAAATGAAAAAGAGTTACAAAGCATACCTGAATAAACATCTGATTTTGTAAAGAAAGACAACAGGGCATTCGAAAAAGAATACATTGTTGCCGCTAACTATGCACAACTCTCTTGACCCAATTTAAACATGTACCTCGGTTCAAACCCCCTCCTAAACACTCAGTAACAATGCACGATTGACAGCCCTGAATCACACAACCACATCTCGAAATCCAGAGTTCTGTACTAAAGCAATAAGCTTACCTCTGTGTTCACAATAACGTTATAGAGTTTCCCTCCAGCCACTGCCTCCAGGGCTTTTGCTTTCGAAAGATCTTTCACAGTTATAAGAGTCACAACAAGGCCTTTCACATTGCTTGGATTCCAATTTTTTTCTGGATGTCTTAAAATAAACATAATAATCATGTTGGTTTTCTCCCACACATCTTAAAAGATATTATATTTAAAACTCATGATGCCTATTATACTGGTGTAAGAAATTCTAAATTCTTTTGGAAAAAAACCCAAACACACAGAAAATGTTTACATGCAATAATTCAGGGCAAGAGATTCGCCAATAAAGAGTTGGTTACACAGTCATTAAACAGATGTCCTTCCTGATTTTATTATGATTTGCTCACCCAGTTTTCAACTGATTTTTGCAATGGGTTCTCTTATTACCACAGCTATAGGAGTATATTCAGCCTGACTATTATATAAACAAATAAACCTTGGGATACAGGTATTTGATTGGTGGAGACAGGGAGCAGTGTTGACCTTGGCCACAGGCAGGACTCGTAAGGATTACATATTTTTGCAGTTTAGACCCTTGGATTCTACAGCTTTAGCTACTAAAGTTATGACTTGAAAACACCATTAGACAAAACTTCTAAGTTCTAGTGACTTCAGTAAGATGGTAACTTTTCCTTACTTTCCGCCCAGCCTCTGCCTTCACTTTGCAGGGCAGGTAAGGCAGTCATTATTGTTCACTGGCACTAATAGGAAAGCAACATCTAAGCCACTCGTGGAATTATCTGCTAAGTCCCATGAGCCATGTACAAAAGGCCCAAAAAAGCAATTTCACACGTTGCTCAGGATCACACTGAGATCTTACTTGTACTCAAACTGCAGATGAGGAAACTTTGCCATTAAACCTTCATGCAATTCTCTCAGCCGGCTGATAGCAGAAGTTAATGCCTTCTTTTTTGCTGGAAGGGTTGCTTCTTTCTCTTCTTCAGAGTTGAACACAGGCAGTAGACATACATCCAGAGCACAGAAAATTTGTCAGCTTAAAAACTGGTATCTTCACATATGTAGCAAATACTTAATTCAAAGACTTTCTAAAATTCTTTCTAGATTTTTAGTTTAGACAAATTAACACCATCACAATACCAAACATGCAAAAAATGTTTAAAGTGTTATGGGCTTCTCTAAATGCCATTCTGGAATATCAGTTGAGTTTTGAGTAGTGTCTGGAACATCCTTTACCTGGCATGAGAAACAAACTTTAAGAAGTCTTTTAGGTGAAAAAAACCAGGAGTTAACAGGGACGCTGGTCACTTTATTCATGTAAATTTTTGCTGGAATTTAAATTTTCCATCCAACTTTAAAACGCTTGGCCTAAAGTTTATAAAATCAAATTATTTTAAGCTACCTTCTGTGGAAGGTAAGAGTATGCAGAGCTTTGACCAGACAAATTTCTTCATGCATGAAAACAGAATACTTGGTTTTTCATTTCCCTCCTGCATTGGGTCTGAGTGGGATGGAGTTAATATTTCCCACAGCAGCCACATAGAGCTGTACTTTGTGTTCCTAGTAGAAAGTAGTAGTTGGTATAACACCAGTGTTTTGGCCTTTGCTGAATGGTGCTGGCTGTCGCTCCAACCCCTCTTCCAAAAGCCGGCAGGCTGGAGGTGGGCAAGAGGTTGGGAGGGCACATAGCCTGGATATGGGACCCAAGGGATATTCCATATTATATAAAGGTATGCTCAGCAGTAAAAGTTAAGAGAAAGCAGAGGGGGAGGAAACATCCATTATTAAGGCCTTAGTCTTCCAAAACAGCCCATATGCATACTGAGGTCCTACTTCTCAGGAAGTGGTTGGATGTTGCCTCCTGATTCCTGATGGGAAGCAGAGAGTTAGATGCTTTTATTTTCCTTCACTTCTGTGTCCACCAGCTGGTGGTGGTGGTAGCACCTCTGGGATAACATATTATAGAAGGGGAAAAAGACTCAAATCAATCTGCAGCAGCCAGAGAGAGGAGTGAGAATAGCTGAAAGGAACAGCCCTGCAGACAAGAAGGCCAGTGAAGGACACGGAGGAAGTGCTCGAAGTGCCAGAGCTGAGATTCCCCTGCAGACCATGAAGCAGACCATGATGAAACAAGTTTTCCTGCTACAGCCCATGGAGGTTCACAGCAGAGTGAATCCTCTGCAGCCTGTGGAGAACCCCATGCTGGAGCAGGTGAATGCCTGAAGGAGGCTGTGACCTCATGGGGGTCCCACACAGGAGTAGCCTGTTCCTGAAGGACTGCACTGCACAGGAGGGAACCATGCTGGCTCTTCTTTGTGAAGAACTGGTCCATGAGAAGGATTCAAGTTGGAGAAGTTTGTGGAGAACTGCCTCCCATAGGAGGGTCCCCAAAGTGGAGCAGGGAAAGGGTGTGAATCCTCCCCCTGAGGAGGAGGGAGCAGCAGGGGCAAAATGTGATAAACTGACTGCAGCCCCCATTCCCTGTCCCAAAGCAATGCTCACAGAGAGGAGGTACAGAAAATCAGGAACAAAATAGAGCCTGGAAAATTAGGTTTAATTGATTTCCCGAAATCAGGTCTGTTTTGATTGTGACAGTAATTGCCAAGGGATCTCTCCCAGTCCTTTTCTCAACCCACAAGACTTTTGCTATATATTCTCTCCTCTGTCTAGTTGAGAAGGGGGATTGATAGAGCGGCTTTAGTGGGTACCTGGCCTCCAGTCAGGGTTAACTCATGACACTTCTATATTACTTTTCAGATTCCCCCAAAATTCTGCACCCAAAGTCTGTACAGACCTGTATAGTTCAGCTCCTTCATTTGGTTCTCCAGGGTTTTTCTCATTTTTTCAACTGCTTCAAATGCTTTTTGGTCTGCTGTGTAGCCTTTATCCATCTTTTTAACTTCAGTTTCTCTTGTCTTTAATTCTTTTTGTGCGTAATTCAACTTCATTTGAGCCTGTAAGGAGTAAGCAGATATGGAACCAGATCTTCAAAGACAATCTGGCAGGTGCAGACTTGGAACACTTGCACCAACAAATTTATAAAGTTTTCCACTGCTTGCAGATATGCCAAAAAGCAGCCCTGGCTTTTGAAAATAATGGCACAGGTTATCTGGAAATAAAAACACAGATCCTTCAGTAACATATTAGCACATGAATAGAGCCTGAGAAGAAACAAAATAAAATAACATGGAATACAGCTGGTCCATTCTTGTTACTTTCCACAGAAGGATTTTTCCTGAATTGAGACAAGGAAGGTACACTTTCAACTTTGAAAATTTAAATTCCACTGCTAGAACTATCCCAGCAGAGGTTTCCCATCTTGAGACAAAAGAAATGGTATTCAGTCATGTGACTAGCACACAATTTAGCTGGGGAGGAAAGTTTCTTCTAAACTCTCCATTCACAGTCTCAGGCACCTTTGTTCTGATTCCATTAAGTTACTGCAGAAATCTCTTAGTATGAACATGTATCATGGATAGCAGTATTTATTTTTTTTCATATCAAATACCATCAAACATTTGAGTACAGTGACTCCTCCTTTATATCTCAAATGCCAGTTTCTATACTTCCTCATAGCAATGTTACAGCTTTTTCCTATGCAAGGATATTTTGATTATATTTTAGCAAGAAATTACCTTAATGCATATGCTAAAATGTAAAATATCTGGCATAGATATTCTGCGTCTCTTTTCACTGACCTTTCAAGCATATGTCACTTAGTTTTCAGCCAATGTTCAGAAGAAGCATGAAGGCAGGTCTGAGACAGGCAGAGCTTTTATTCTTACCTGTTTAGTATCCGTTACTGCTTTGCTAATTTCATTTTTGCAGATCATCATCTGCTCAGAAAGAGAAGCTTCTTCCCCATTATTGTTGGATATACCAGCAGACAGAGCATTAAAACATTTTTGTGCTGCAGCTAAAGCATCTGCATCTTTTTTACTTTCTTCCTCTAAAGCGTGTAGTTCTTTCTCTTTCTTCTTTAGTTCTTGCTCTTTTGACACCAGTGCTTTAGAGTCCTTCAGCAAAACAAAGAACAAAAACAAAAAACGAAAAGAGAATCCAAGTCCATTAACTTCAAATTCATGTGTAGATGAGGAGCTACAAGTAGTTTCAAGTACATTTCTGTGGCCTTTTATCAAATTTTGTAATGTTACAATGTCTTTGCATGTTTTCAAATGTGTTCTTGCCCCATAAGTGCACTAAAGATCTACAGACAGAGGAAATAAAGGAAGTATGACAACTGCCCAAAAACTTTAGGAATTATCTCTTTCTTTCCATTATCGAAAAAGTGATCTTCAGTGCTTCTCTTGCATAAAAAACATCAAATACACAAGGCAGAAATTTCTCATTTAATTTTAAGAGTAACTTATGTCCAGAGAGTGTAAGTTGAAATTATAGCGATCTCTCCTGAGGTTAATAGAGGGTTGGGAACTTCCTATTGCACTTGCTTTGTATCTGCATCATGTCCATTTCTAATGGGAGCCTACTACCTTATGCTGCACAATGTCCTTAACATTTGTTTCTGCTTTCCTGATGTATTTTTACCCATCACAGGATTTTTCTTACTGTAACAGGCAAGAAAAAACAGTTGTACCCACAATCTGAATTAATTTAGCATGTAAAGACAATTATATACAAATATCTTACCTTCTTCATATGTGTTACCAGTTGGTTGTACTTAATTTCTTCATTTTTTAAGTTTTGCTTCTTGAGATCAAGGGCACTTCGTGCTTTGGTACTAACTCTTTGATTTTCTGAAAGAGCAGCTTCCAGTGTATGGAGTATACCTCCAACTTTCTACAATCAATAATAAAGGAAAGTTTATTTAGCCTCTGAGACTGATACAGTACCTGTAATTCATCTTCTGTTGACAGCTTTACGTAGAAGGACATCTGACCAAGCATGCAGTCAGACTTCAATACAAACAGGTCAGAATATCTCTTGCCTGTGAAAGTCAACCTAACTTTAAGCTACTGCTGAAGACCCACATCACTCCATATGATGGGACCTGTACAGAAGTTGGATTTAGACACCCAAAGACCCTATGGACCATTGTATCTAACCAAATTCACTGCCTCCAAAAATGAAGTCAATACTGATTTTTTTGGGAAAAAAGCTTCCTTACTTTTCTTTTTCTTTGAAACATAAACAAAAAGTGAGAAAAAAATGTCTGGCAAAACTTACCATTGAATGCACGGGTGAAAATACGAGGGCATAGTTTCTATGCTTGGGTTATTTTTCATTTACAGCAACCCATTTCATATTAAAAAAAGTTTAAAATTATGTCTTCTAGACAATGGCCAAGAACAACAACGAACAGTGCATAATCTAAGCAACCCACCAGAAGAAGATAAAAATTCAAGGGTATATTATCTGTAAAAATTATTCCCATGTCATAAAATTCTTTGCATTCAGGTATTCAGATGAGCACAACTGTTTTCACTTACCTTATCCTTCTCCTTTTCCATCTCCACTATGTCTTCATTAAGTTTTTTCACCCTCTGTTCTAATTCAGCCTTTGATTCCTGAAGCTTCTCTATATTAGCTTGCATTTCCTTTAACCGATCACTGGAGGATTCCTTTGTTTTTTCAGCCAGAAAAAACTGATAAGCTGCACAAAAGCGGCTTAAATGTTCTGCTTCTCGTACTAATTTCTGGTGTTCTAGATAGGCTGCTCGTCCCTGAAAAGAAAAAAAAAAAAAAAAAAAACCAAAACGCTCTAAAATTTGAAGGAAAATAATGATACATATGACTGTTATAGAAATCTTCTAAGCACTTCTAAACATAAATATTTGTAGGTAAGAGAAAGGATTCTCCATGTTAATATAATTGACTGCACAGCAGAAATACCACTTGACCCAGTTTTTTTAAGAACTAAAACTTGTCTTCATAGTCTAACTTTATCTAGTTCTTTTGTTTTCTTCCTTCTCCCTACATTTCTCTCTAGGACTTCTTGGATGTCCTGAAAGTCACATTCTCTGTATTTGGAAAGACAATAACATTTCTCTCTTAAAAGATTCTACAAAGCTTGAAAACATACTATTGTTTTAGCCAACACATACTGGTTCAGGGCAGCTGAAAGTATTTTTTTAGTGCTTAAAAGACCTACTTTACCTCGCTTTTAATTTTTCCATACCTCTCTCAGTTCCTGTAAAGTTGGACTGATCTCTTCACTTAGGACCTAAAACACATAACAGAACATTTATATTCTGATTTTTTAAAAATCTAAACATGTATAAGCATGACTATCTTGTTCCAGGTGCAGAAATGAAATATTCAACTTAAAAAGCACACTAAACTAATTATTCAGTTATCTTTAACAAATATGAAAGAAACTATACTTTCCAAAATGTAGTACCATTTCAATGCTTTTCAATCTGATTTCCTTCTTCTCTATGGTCTTCTGGACAGCGTTTCTCTTGCATTCATACAGCCTAGTACCAGCTGCTTCTTCAATCATAGCTAAAATCTAAAATTAAGCAATGCAACAAAAGTTGGATGTTTCTCCTTATGCTAGATTTGTTCAATTCAGTTGGACATCTCATCTCCTTCCAACACCTTTATTTTTGTTGCCCCCCTCCCAAAATATGGATTCTTGTAATTCAAAGCAATTCAGTAAAACTTCAGACAAAATAACTCCAACAACTTTCCTACCTCTGGTGGCTTCATATTCAGAACTTGGGTAATTTTTCCCTGGTTAGAGAAAGATAAAACAAGAACAGTGTTTGTGTACCATGCAGTAGTAACAAGAAAAACCAAAACTCCAAACCCCAACCAAAACTACTGTATTTTAAGTTCAAACACCTTTTTTTTTTTTTTTTTTACTACAAAGATAATCAAGTTTACTGAATTGTTTCGTTATTCAAAGTTAAATAAGTCACACTTTCAGTTAGCAAGCTTGAAATGGTCGTCACAGGTATTTTAGGCTCATATTTAGGCTCATCCTCCACATTCCTGATCACAACTTAAAGGAGTAAACCACAGAGTTTGTTCTAGAGTCTTATTGAGTTGCTGATGTTGAATAAGTTCCTAATCATAAACTGGTTCTTTTGGAGATGCAGCTCATATGTAACTGGGGAGAAGCAAAATGTGTACACAACTGTTGCCATATCCCATGCCCCCCACTCAGTGTGGGACAGTCACATCTGACAGAGTAAATCCTCATCTGTTTTATTATTCCTTGCAAATATTTCAGGGATTTGCCTAGTCCCTGTGTTGATGTTTATAAGAGACTTTTCAATTGGCCAGCCTTCTTTCCTTAATTTTGACTTAAGAAGGCATATATATCAAAATATTGTCTAACACTGAACACATATAATAGAAAATAAAATGTCTGTAATTTTAGCATAATAATAAAAGCAACACATATCTGTTAAAGAGAAAAAAAGAAAATAAAATTAAAATATATTTTAGAAAACCTTGCTAACAGTGTGCTACAAGTGCGTTTTAGGGTCAAACTGCTGTACTGGAAATCTTAACAGACATTTAATTTTTACTCAGTAAGATGTTGCTTCAGTTAGGAAATCAAGCGATTTCCCACTATCTATCCTGCCTCAAATTTAGTGCAAGTTCTACGCTTTCTGGATTTTATAAAGATGCACACAATACCTGCATAATGAGGAAGTGAGGATTGTTGACATTGAGTCCAATGGAACAGAAGAGATCCTGCACACGACTGCTGGTAGCATTCACACCATTGATAAGATACTTACTTTTACCTCCAATGACAACCTGGAGAAAGAAAAGAAATCAAAGAAACTTTAAGTGGTTTAATTACTTGATACTGTGAGAATATAAACTGTAACAATAAATAAAAAATCTGAGCAAATCACACGTACTACATCTTTGTGTACCCATGTATGTGTGCACTATACAGAACATCAAAACAGACCTTGTCAGACTGAAGACACACTTAAAATATTTAACTAAAACATGAGATTAGTCATTGAGGACAATACTACAAGAAAATTTCCAAAAACACTTCTTTAAAAAAAGAACAAACAAACAAAAAAAACCAACCAAACAAAAAAACCCACCACTCCAACCTCTTCATCAGAAAAATAAAGCTTCCTTTGTTCTTGGAGACCAAATTTAACACACAGTTCAGATATTAAGTGGAAGATAAGAAAGCAGAAGTAAAAACGAAATACTGAATACAAAATTAGAACTTGTGTTACGAACATTTTTATCTAGTACGCTGGATCTACTCCTGCAGTTTGTGCTAAGGAGACTGTGTAACTGCAGAAACTCAGGGACTTTAAAAAATACCCTTTTTTTGTCCTTGACCAGTCACTCCGTTGAGCATGGCAAAAATGTATTTAGGCTACTGAACAATACAGATATTAAAGACCCACCTGTCTAGTCACGACAATCCGATCATTAGCTTCAAATCCCAGTGGACTCCGACTCTTGTCCGAATTATCAAAGGTAATAGACACAATTGCCTTTGTAATTCCAGCTTGCCCACTTTTATAAACTAGATCTTGAAAGTTGGAAGCTCGCACCTAAATCCATGGAACAGATAAATACTTTTTTGAAAGAAATTAATTTCACAGCTTCAGTGTACTCTAGGATTTGGAAAAATTAATGAAAAAATGAAGGTCTAGCTACATATGTAAGAGTTCATGTGAACTGATACATGGGAACTGCAAGGTGTGTTATTCTAAAACCCCAAGCAGAGTGTGCAAGTCTAGTTCTAGTTAGCTAATTGCTTCTGCATAAGGTTTCTGACAAACACTGAATAGATGTTAAAAAAAGCCAGTCACCAGTACATTTATTTAATGAGCCTTTATTATTCGTAATGCAGTTCTCAGGGAAATTATTCAGAACGTGTTCCTGGATGTGTCTACATCTGGGGGGATGTAGGCAGACGGTGGAAAAGATGGGAAATCAAAAAATCATCCTAAGATAGAGATTCAAATTGACATCAGAGATCTCAATTTTTTTTATGAGAATAAAGCAGATATATCGTCTCTTAAATAGCAGGCAGTGCATGAAAACCATTTTTTAAATTTTTTCTAATGAACCAGATGGTCAAATACTAAGACCCAATCCAGAACTGAAAAAAATTATTTACAAATAAACAAGTTGGTGACTTCAGCTGCAAGAGACCTTGGGTTTGAGACTGCTACCTTTTAAATGGGTATTTTTAGTCTATTGTTCTAAGCCACATTCTATTCATGACTGTAGTGTACCGATGAAATTGTAATTCAACCTTAGAGTAAGAACGAGAAAGAAAGAGACCAAATTTTATGTAATGAAAAATCCAAATAAATAAAACTATTTTTCCAAGAAGCACCACTTCAGGTCTTCCATTGGAGATTATTCATTATAGTAATACAAAACGTTGTTAACAGAAGAAAGACCTTTCTTAAATGCCCTGTCCCTTTACCTGTGACAGATTGCTGATTCCCAAGACGAAACAGATAGAATCCAAGATATTGGACTTGCCACTACCATTGAAGCCAGTAATGGCATTGAATAATGGGTCAAAGTCAGGAACTTCCGTCCTTTGAGCATAGGATTTAAATCCTTCCAGAACAATTGACTTGATGTACATCTTCTCTATGGCCCTGAGGGACCAGGCAAAGTATTCCTCCGAGTAGCACAAAGAAAGGTATCTGGATTATGATCTTATATATTTCAAAGAATAAAAGAAATAAGAATGAGCAAATGAATCATACTGCATGCCAAACAAACAGTTATACGTGTGAGCATACGGTAAGAACACATGACTTTTACAACAAAAGTATCATGCACTTATAAAACGAGAAATGCCAAGTGGACCCCAGATCCAAGCAGCATCCCCACAATAACCTATACTTCAGCATTTCTAAGAGAAGTGACTTTACACAAAGCTCATCGCGGCACTTGTATGAAGACTGGTGGCAAAACCCCGGTTTTTCACCAAGCTGGCCGCCAGCCAGCGAAGGGGAAGGAAAGGCACGGGTGTTTCAGAACATGACAGAAGCGGAGCCCCCATTTCCCGCCTGCAGGACTGCTACGCCTGCTTAGCCCCACCGTGCCCGAGGGATGAATCCCAGGGAAGATCCAGCCCCGGCTCTGAGGCAGCGAGAGCACGGACCCATCACAGCCCCACCCCGGTCCCTGCCGCCGGCATCGCGCTGTCCCGCCGGGACCCCGATCCAGGCAGCCCTCCCTGCCGCGGGCTGCTCCGCTCCCCTCCCCGACCCCAGTGCCTCAGTCGCCCACCTCCGGGGCCGCTCGCCGATCCCGGTGCCGCTCGCCGATCCCGGTGGCTCGCTCTCCGCCTGCCGCAGCCGCTCCCGCCGCTCAGCACGATCAAATTTTGGCGCCGAACGCCCGGGCCGTTAGAGGCGGTGCCTGACGGCGGCCCCGGCGCGGCCCGCAGCGCCCCTTCCGGCCGCGGCGGTGCTCCCGGCGCTGGCCGGGTGCGCGGGAGCCGCGCTGCTCCCCGGCCCGAGGGGCGGGCGCCGCACACCCAGGGCGGGCGCGGCCGGGAAGGGGCCCCTGGGGCCCTGGCGGGGCCGGGAAATGGCGGGTGTGTGTCCCGCGCGGGAGGGCGGTGCGGCCCCAGCGCGAGAAGGCGCTTGGGCGGCCCTGTGGGGTCTGTGGCGGGGCTGAGGAGCTGGAGTGCAGCAGCTCCAGGCTGCGGCGGGAGATGTCTTTGTACCGCCCTGAAGCCGTACTAAAACGAAGGAAGTGCGGTTCTATTCTTAGGACATACATTCCTACCACACCACTATCCCACCCCTTTCTCCCCCTCCCCCCTCAAAAAAAAAAGAAAAAAAAAAAAAGAAAAAGCAAAATTGTCATACACTGAATCACAGAATAATAGAGTCAGAATGGTTTGGGTTGGAAGCGACTTTAAAGACCATTTAGTTCCAAT
>JAYRBT010000093.1:21830508-21847015 GCA_036023395.1 Myiotriccus ornatus
TGGTCAGAGCGGGAAAGCAAAGTCGGCTGGATGCATTTGCTCTGCCCTGAGCTTCCTGTAGCTGTGCTGGATAAATAAACCAGGATTTTGCAGGAGAGCTCCGGTGTTGCACTATCAGCTGGAGAGTGACCACTGACCGCTGAGGTCTGCTGCAAAACTTACTGTCCTGAACCACCGAGTTTAATGTTATTTCAATAATTTTAAATAATTCAGACTGCAGGGCTACATTACAGAGAAAAAAAAAAAATCGTGTATTTGCTCACTTCAGGAATTACCTTGGATGCTGCTGTTTAAGGCATTAGACAGCACTGCTGGTGGAGGTACAGCAGCCAGAAGAACTTGATGATCTCTTATCGGCTGTTCCTTTGCTAACATGTGAACACCATACTGAGAAAAATTATTGTGAAGTATGGAGACAAATCAGATTGATGCTGTGTAACTATACAGCCACATCAAATGCCACATTTTATTTGGCGGGTTGAAAATGTTCCCAAATGATTTTTGAATCATTTTTAATTGACAAAAAATCTGCTGTCTCTGGCAAATGTGCTTGCATGTTTCTTGCCTGAAGGAGAGGTCCTGGTTCTCTTCTGTTAGAGATGACTGCTTGTACTACACTGTATCATGTACTTAGAAAAATAAAACACTTTCTTAAAATACTCATATCACAAACTGGTGAAGCTATACTATATTTTTACCTTTACAAGTAGAATACCTACTTGTGACTTCAGAACTAGGAAGTATCTTCTGTACATTTGGTATAATGCACATTATCAGAGAATCACAAAATTATTTGGGTTGGATGGGACTTGAAAGATCATTTAGTTCCAACCCTCTTGCCATGGTCAGGGTGGAATACAAGAGTAAAGTATCATACTCAGCCTATGCGTGCTGCAGCAGCAGGGAGGCCCTCAGGCCCCATTTTCCAGATGCTGTGCTGATCAGTTCTCTGTGCTTTCACTCTTCCACTCCAGGTCCTTCAACTTTCCTTGACATCCCTCTTTTTTTTTTTTTTTTCCATGTCCTTTTAATTTTTCATTTATCCATCTCAGTCTCCTTAATATTGCAGATTTCTTGGAGTGTTAACAGATAACAGGTATGTCTTGTGTATGCTAAGGGGCTGGAGCAGCAAGTTTCTGTCTTGAGAGAGAAGTTGGTTGTGCATATTATGAGCAAGAACTTGTTCAAGGATCAATCTGCCCTTGCAATATTACAGAAATGCAGGAGGGAGCCTCAGAGGGGTTACTGGTGCTTGAAAACATGTTTGTCATTTCCCTTCTGACTGCACTTACTACACTACACTGTAAAAGATGCTTATGCTGCAAAGGGGTGTTGCTGCAAATCCAGGAAGCAAAAGAGTTCTGCAGTATGTCTCCACCTCTTTGATGAAATTTTACATTTACTGATGTTGCAACATGTGTTTGGCCTGTATCAACATGCAAGCAAGGGAGAAGTAAAAAGAAGTGCTTGAAAGAATCTTATGAGTGCTGTGCAGTGACCAGGGAAGCACAGCTGGCCCTTCAAGAAGTTTCAGCTTGATTTGTCAGCCCACATCACCTGCAGTGTCCCATAGAATCACAGAATTGCTAAGACTGAAAAAGAGCTTTGAGATCAAGTCCAGCTGTCAACACAGCACCACCATTATGTTCACAAGTAAACCATGTCCTCAAGTGCCATATCCACATGTTTTTTGAACACTTTCAGGGATGGTGATTCCACCACTTCCCTGAGCAGCCTATTCCAATGCTTTACAACTCTTGATGTGAAAAAAAATTTCATAGGATCTGATCTAAACCTCCCTTCGCACAGCTCGAGGCCATTTCCTCTAGTCCTGTCTTGTCGCTTGTTACCTGAGAGAAGAGACCAACCAACACCTACCTGGCTATAATCTCCTTTCATGTAGTTGTAGAGAGTGATAGGGTCTCCCCTGAGCATCCTTTTCTCCTGTCTGAACAACCCCAGCTCCCTCAGCTGCTTCTCGTATGACTTGCTCTCCAGACCCTTCACTAGCTCCATTGTCCTTTCCTGGACTTGCTCCAGCACCTCAATGTGTTTCGTGAAGTGAGGAGCCCAGAACTGGACACAGAATTTGAGGTGCAGCCTCACCTGCCTTTGAGGTGCAGGTGAGTGATCATTTGCCAAAGTCCTGCTGGCTACACTGAATTGCTTGTATTTCTGATCCAGGCCAGGATGTCACTGGCCTTCTTGGCCACCTGGGCACACTGTTGGCTCATGTTCAGCTGCTGTCGACCAGCACCCCCAGGTCCTTTTCTGCTGGGCAGCTTCCCAGACAGTTTCCCCACCCAGCCTGTAGTGCTGCCTGGGATTGTTGTGAACCCCTTGGTAGGGCTCAGTACTTGGCTTTGTTGAACCTAATACAATTAGCTTTGGCCCATCGATGCAGCCTGTCCAGACCCCTCTGCAGAGCATTTCTACCCTCCAGCAAATCAACTGCCACCCGACTTGGTGTCATCTGCAAAATTGCTGAGAATGCACTCAATCCCATCTTCCTATCTGTCGACTTCCTGCTTCTTTTTTCTTATAGTTCTAAAGAGTCTCAGTTTCTGAGAGCTGAAAGGCAACAGATCTGTTTCAGTGAAGGTATTGCTTCCCTTTTCACCTCCTCATGTGAACTTGCTCTTTTGAACCTCTGTTGGAATTACAACCTTGTAACAAACTGCAGGGTAGCAAAGTCTTACAGCAGAGCGATTACTCACCTACAATCTTTGAGCTTCTTCCAGGACTTAATAGTATTGCATAAGGAAGTGAAGTTGCAGCTTTATTGCTACATAATGCAGTGTCATGCTTGCTTAGAAGTACAGTCTCTGCCAAAAGTAACACGGGAGTGGTTTGCCTTTACTTTGTTTTTATAACAGGAAAAAAAAATTTTTTTTTGAGAAAGCATTGTAATATCTAAGCCAGAGGGGAGGACCAGGTAGTTTTTGCTAAAACTTGTAGGTACATATGATTTGAGGCCATGATCACTCCCAGGTAATTGGTAATCCTGTATGTGCATGCGATCCTGAGGTAGCCTCTATTATTTACTCCCTTGGCAGTCTCTGCTGCCAAGAAGACCTTTTGTGTTTGTTTGGCTGGGGTGGGAGGGGAGGTTGTTGTTTGTTTTCTAAGGTATTTGGCAAGTCCTTCATCCTGGTGCCTGGCAGATTGCTTTGAAATGCTGCAGGAGACATAAATTGGATCTGGGGAAAGAAACTTGATGAGATGATGATTACCTGAAAAACTGCTGTCATGGCGAGTTTTTCCTCAGCAGTGATCTACAAACCAGCTGTGTCTGAGGGATACACTTTACTCAGCTTTTAATCATACTCTTTTCTTCCAATGTAGATGTGAGCAGAGGTGTTCCTGCTTCAGAATGGAGTACAGTCGTATCTTCAAATTGTGATTGTCAGGAAAATGAACTGTTAAGATAACGTCAGATTTGAATTAAACTTATTTGTAACTGACAGGCCGCCAAAACGATTTTGTCCTCAAGGTTAGATTTGGGCAAGTCCAGGCTAGGAATAATAGCTGGGATTACCTAAGAAAGGTAAGCTTTTCTGTTTTGACTCATGCTGCCTTGAGAGCTTTACTGCTTTTCCACTTGAATGTGAATATTCCCAAATTTCAGGTATCACCTCAGCCTCCAGTCAAACTACTTCGATTTTTTTCAGACTTGTCTGTCTCTTTTATTCCTGATCTTCTTTTTCAGTTGCTAGTATGTAGTATGGGATTCCAGTTTTCACCTTCCTTCTTCTCTCCCCTCTTCCCCTGAATTGTGAACCATCTTTCTCATGCTGATTTCGCAGACCGAGCTGTGACAACTTGCATGAAGTGCTTTGCTTTCGGCTAAGCTACAGTTTGCAGCAACTGCAGTGTCTGAACACAGGTAGGATCTTTGCTTTCTTATGTATTTGATTAGAACAAAGAAACAAGATTTCCCATTCCGTTACTTCTTTCCTAGGTGTTCTTTATTATTTTATAACTTCATGGTCTAGATGAGGGGACAAGGAGGGTTTGAAGAACATCAGAATAAATGCTATCTTGGACTTCAATTTCAGTAAAAGCTTCAGCGGTTCTTTTGTAAGAAAATCAAGCAGAAATGCATCACCTTATTTTTTAAACAATCTTTTTACCACTGTCTTTGGCTATTCTTTCTGAAGTTTTTATCATAGCACCCTCTTTGTTGTAATAGCGGTCTGTTAAACACTTTATACAGAAAATACACAAAAGAAATGTATTATCCATACCCACTGACACTGAAAACAAAGTAGTTTTAACGGTTTACAGGGGCAGGTTACTGCTTTTTGTGCTGAGATGGTAGCTGTCACATGCTCAGTTCAGTAAAACTTTAAATGGAACCCCAAAAATGTTGCATCACTGGTATTTATCCTTTGGATTATGCTTAAGCATCCTTTGGTATGCTTAAGAAAAGTAGTTCTTACCACTTCTTATTATTTTATATCTAAACATAAAAAATAATCTTGTTTTGTTAACCTGGAAATTAGTTTGTGAATCCATTAATGAAGCACGTGTCTGTGTTCTGTTTTCTGTGTTCTTTTGCTTTGTTTTGGCTTTTTGTTTTACAACCTATAGAAAACACTCCTAGTTTTGAAGTGGCTATAAGGATGTGATTTCAGTAGGAGGAGAGAAGTGGGCAACAGAAATTTTCTCCTGTTTCAAAATTAGGCCTAAATGTAAAAAAATGTTTCAGTGAAATTAATCTTTCAGTATTGTTTGTAGGCAGGATCATTGCTTTTCTGAAAAAGTAGAAATTTTTTATAGGAATGTGAAGATTGGTGTGAAAGAGGGGTCTGAGAGTGGAAGCACCAAAAGAAACAATTGAAGGAAGACAGAAATGGCCTGTACTGATGGCATTTAGGATTGCAGATCATCATAATTACGTAATTAGTGTTTGAGGGGGCCAGGTATGGAAAACAAGGCACAGACTGAAACAGGTTGTATCGGGTTCGAAGACTCGAGCTGTTAAGAGATGATGGTGGGAATGTAAAGAGCAGGGCTGGAGCCTTGAGGCACAGAGACAAAAGAGACAAAAAGCAGGGATCCAATATTGATGACTCACAAACGTGGGACACTACAGGAGTCAAAGTATTTCTGAATCACTGTTGACTCCCCGGGGGTACAAAATGGCACATCGGCGAATAGCTGCCAGACTAGCCAGCATCCCCTTGTCCCTGGTCATTCCCGGCTGGAGCACACTGGTGGGACAAACCCCTCTCAGTGCCTGTGCGTGTAAGCGAGTGAGTGGGATCAGTTTTATGTTACTCTGAACTCACCTTTCGCTCCTGTAAGCCCGTTTGCTGGCTTTGCTTTGGTATTGCTAATGTGTCACGATATCTTTTGTTACAGCTAAGCATTGTTAATACCAAAGCAAATACAGCAGCAGATGAAAACGGTGGTTTTGTCTGCCCATTTACCGAGTGTGGGATGCTTTGACTTTGAATTTGATGATACTTTTCTAATTTTGTGGAAGGTGTCTTGATATAAGTGATTTCCCCAGCACAGAGCTCTGGTGCTGGAACCCTTTAGCGGTGCTGTGTTTGTTTCTCATTAAGGAACCAGGAATACCTCTATTTCATCCCAGAAACCTGTTAAGTGCCAATGAGTTTCTGGATTTGGTAGCTTAAGTTTTTATCAAAATAATGGAGAACTTGCCCTGTTCTCATTATTCCTTGCATGTGCATCTTTAATAAAACGTTTTGCCTTCTCCACCCCCCTCAGGTCCTTGTTCCTGTTTAGTACTTCTGTCTTCATGAGTTTTGTAGTTAAACACGTCGCTATGTTTCGGGTTCTTTACACTTTTCATCCTTCACATTGTATTCGAATGTTTTCGCAAGAACAAAAGCTGAAGACACGTGGTCCCTGGACAAACTTTTCTTCCAGGCCGCATACCTCACTGCAACGTAGTTGAGGCAAAATGACAAAGCTTGCTAATGATTCTTAAGATTGCTCGGCAACGGTGAGGCTTAACCACAAATGCTCTAATCCTTCGGGACGTGCACCGGGGACAGTGAGGATGTCAGAGCACACGCCACCAGTGACAAACAAACATATGGATCATTTGCTATGCTAAACGATGAATTGAACACTGAATTTGACATTTTTTAATTAGATATTTTTCCCCAGAGGGAGAACTTTTGCGAGTACTAGGGTTGGACTGGTAAAAACTGATTTGAAGAAATTCCTATGCTGTGGGATAGGTCTCCAGATTGCAGTGTTTTGTGGTTTCTAGAACCCCGGAGTTTGTGCATTCAGCCTCGCGTGTTGCGTAACGTCCCTGTGCAACAGGCTGGGCACTGAACTTGGGGGGCGGTCTGGAGGAATGATCTCATATCTTAATAGGAAAAAGGTGACTCACAATGGGTGTGTCCTATGCTATGTTTGCTGGTGGTTTGCACTTACTCCTGGGGAAGTGTACTGAGGGCGGTACCAGCCCTATCTATAAAAGCCTACATTTTCACTTTGAAAGTGTGTGTGATTGAAGGAGTCCAACCACTGGCCGAGTCGGGTACAGAAGGTTATTTGACTAGACTTGACAGCAGAAGAAAGTCTTCCACCTGCCTGCCCTAAGTATAACTTCTCTTTCTTGTTGGTGCACTTCTGTATAAGAAGGAAAAAAGAGGCTGTGAGGTTAGAATTATTGCAGGTTATTTTTTTGTTTCTGTCTTGTGTGGAAAACGCTGGTAAAAATGTGCTCCCAGTTCCAAGCCCTAAGCTTGGCAACCGGAGAAGCATTTTCTTTCAATATAATGAGTGTCACAGAAGTTGTGCTTACCTTTGCTTTTCTCAATTGTACTTTGGTTCAAGCTTGTAAAAGTTTAGGTTCAGTACTTATCCCAAGCTTGTAAAAGTTTAGGTTCAGTACTTATCCCAAGTAATCAGGGATTTTTCCTTACAGTACTTTTTTTTCACGTTAAACCAGTAGATTTTCTCCCTTCAATATCTTTAGGGTGGAAGTCATACAACATGCCAGAGCTGAGTTCCCACTCCAGGGCTTGCTATCAGCAGGGAGGAAGGTCTGGCGAGTCACAGGAACCTCTGGGTTGCTAAGACAATGAGAGGGCTTTTTCAAACATTTTCTTAATCTGGTGATATTGCCACAAGAGCCAGCAAAGATGGCACATTATCAAGATAACTGTTCTTCCTCATGAAGTATAAACCAGCTGCCATGAGCAGCCCAGTACTGTGGGGCAACCCTTTGACAGGTGCTCTTTGTGTTGTTTGTTGTGCAGGATGGTGATTGCCAAGGCGTGGGTTCTGAAGAAGCATTTTGAAGGTTTCCCCAAACCCAGCGACTTTGACCTGAAAGAGATAGAACTGCCAAATCTGAAGGATGGAGGTGAGTGAAGCACTACCTGTGATTGCTGATGTATGGCTGTGCATCTTAGAACTGTTTGCGTGTTTCTCTGGCTTGTACCTTCAAAAATGCTGTGACATGGCTTGGACAAGCCATGCACCTTAAGAGAGGACAGTTGCTGAAGAACAAGTGTGCTGATGGGTTTGGTGATTTATAAGTCATGTTGCCTTCTGATAATACCCTTTGAAACAATGGCTGAGTGCTTCTAACTCCAGGACACAGCATCTGGGCCTTGCCTTTCAGAGTTTCAAGCTGCCTAATTCCACTTGGTGCCGGATGACAAAGGCATTCAAACCTGTTTGCAGATAAAGCTTACTGGAGAAAACTGCCGAAGTGATACAGCCTTGAAAGCCGCAGCCACAGCGAAATCAGAATTTGTTTAATTTAGAAATAGAGAAGCTGATTATGAGCCAGAGAAATTGAAATAACTGTTGTAAAATCCAAACATGCTTTACTAATGGAAGGTTTTTATCTACATTATTTTGAAAAATATTTTGGAGAAGACAGCATCTAGGAGTAGGTACTCAGTGGAGTTTTCCATGCTGGTAAGGAAAATACTGATAACAGTGCTGGGAGACAGCAGAGAGACTATGCAGTGGCAGTGAGCCTGCAGCTGGGAGACCTCGAGGCTGGAGTCGGTAAAGGTTATTTTTTTATTTTAAGAAGGAACATCATGAGACTTCTGCCTGCATTCAACACTTTTTTTTTGCCAGTCCTTATTTTTTTTTCCTAGTCCTTAGTTGTGTTAGATTTGATCTGTTGTAACATCAAGAGAGGATGAATATAAACAGTAAAAAATGGACAGTTTTTATGCCTGTCGTTGTTTGTTTTGAAAAGGGTAAGGAATATGTTAAATTATTATACACAAGAGCTATTGATAAAACAATGAACTTTGATCTTTCCTTTCATATGGACATCTGCACCAGCCATGCTGTCTTGAGCCTCATCCCACCACTTGTCCTTTACAAAATTTATTGCACTTTAAAAGGTTCACAAAAGAAATTGCATTAAAGTACCAGTTATGTTTGCCACTTAAATGTTTGAAAGCCGATTTCTTCTTACATATACAGACACACTTAAAAATTTTATGTCTGTGAGTATTTAAGAACATGGAGTAATTTTTTCCTTCCCTACAGCAAAAAGAGGCATAACTTCATACTACAGTAACATTTTATGTTACATGGCCTTCCTGCTCACTCTCGAGTAATGAGAAGATATTTCTATCTGAATATATTTCTAGCTTGTACTAAATAGACTATTGCAGCACAGGCAATGAAAAGTATTAGTAGGTGGAAATGAACAGGTAAAACTGCTGTGTGAATGAGAATTTAAATTAAAATATGTTTAACGGTACATTTTCCAAGAACTACTGTCACTAAAGACAGGTGGATTAAGCTACTTAAAAAATATAAACTAATGCTTTCTGTTTAGGGCAACGAAGTAGTGTTTGTATTTGACTTGTGCCAGAGTTTCTTACCACCCTCTGGTGGCTGAATCGTGAGATGCCCTTTCACATATGGATCAAAAATAAGAGTTTTACTTAGGGGTTCTGGCCACTTGACCCTTCTTCTATAGAGAAAGGAGGTAGATGCAAAAAAAGCAGGGTTGAAAATAAGCTGGTCTCTTAGATACACTACAAAAAATGTCTTTTGTAACAGCACATCCATAATGAAAACTAATGAATGTAGTAGTAATTTCTGGTAGGTTTTTCCTAAAGGATGGAGGTTTTGAGCTGTCAGGAATTCCAATCAATTTAGCTGAAAGACTGACTTGTGGAAACTATGCTGTAGTGCACTGCTAATGTCCAGTAATTTGCTTTGTCTTTCGTTGCAGAGTTGCTGCTTGAATCAGTGTTTCTCAGTGTTGATCCTTACATGAGGTATATATTTTTCTTCTTTATGAATTGCTGGCTAAGATGCCTAATTCCATCAGCCACTTAAAACTCAAAGGAACATGTACTGAGAGTTGTCAACAACAACCTTTGTTGTCAGAGTCCTAATGCCTCTGTCTGCTTTTTATAAAATGTGTGTAGATTACAAGACTCAAAATATGGAGCTGTGCCAAATTTAGCTAGACACTAGGAAAATTTAGCTGCTGCCCTTTTCTTTGAATCTGCTGTTTTTCCTTGTTGTGCGTTCCACTGAAATGCAACAGGCTCAAATGAGACTGCAGCCCTGTAGAAGTACCTACTTCATTTACCTTAGCAACCTTTCACTTAAGAGTACATATTCTAAGTTGGACATTGCTGATAGACTGATGTTAATAGGGGGCAGTTGAAGGTCAAGAAAACTAGGTAGTTTGAAGAGGATGCTGGTGGATGCAGGTGACAGTTCTCTGAGTCTTAGGCTTCTTGTGGTGGTGGACCATGCTGGGAAGATTAATGATATGGTGTCCCCCAACACTCCTGTCCAGTATTTGGTCAAGATAGGATGCTCAAGTAGCTGGCTCTGGAAAACATCCAGTTATGCCACTACAGTGACAAGCTCTTTGTGATCTGTTCAACAGCACTGCTGGTATTCTCTTTTTGGTCAGACAGTAGCTACAATTGTCATAGTGTATCTGGAATATTATTAAAGTTGCTCACAGTAAGCCATGATTGCCTCTGTTACAGAGCTTACAGTCGAAGGGACATGAAGGAAGGGGACATAATGATAGGCACACAAGTTGCCAGGTAAGATCTTCAGTTCTTGTTATCCATGCATATGGCAGATCTCAACAGGAATGTGTTGAAGTTGCAGACATCTGCAGTCTGTCTTACCTATTCTTGACTTGAGTCTACATACTTCTGCAACTGTATTCTTATATGTAATTGGTTGGAATGCCTTTTTTCCTCTAAGAACCACTTTTGCCTTTTTGGAGAGCATTTAAGCATCTGATAAGACCTATACATTATTTCTGGTGATAATGGTTTCAAGGGCAAATTTTACAGGTATGAAGGACCAACTATTTGCCATAGGTGTCAACTTCACATTTTAAAACCTGATGTACTAGTAATTCCATGCCCACAACCGTGCCTGCTATCTGCTCCAGCTGAAAATATCTCATAGTCATTGAAAAATGCAGCTCCAGCAAAAGGGCTGTATAACTGTAAGTCCATCTTTTTCACAAGCTTGTGGTAATTTAGCTACACAGATGTTTCCCTTTGTCAGCTTGTTCCTGCTGTGCTGCCTGTAAGTTGCTGCTTAGGAACATCTGTGGCCTTTGACTCTTGCGTTTCTCTACAGCAACACAGAGGCCTGGGGTAAATTAACAACCAAGTCCGCTGAACAGAAGGCCAACTGTTTCTAATAATTCAAAGCTGCTTACCTAACCTTTTCCAACATAGTTTTCCTGTTAAAATAAGGAAGTTGAAGTTTCGTTTGGTAAAGAGATACTGCTGATATGAACTTCTCCCTCTCTTTATATACTGCATTCTCTCTGGTTTCATTACCCCAAGAGGTTCCATCTTCAGGATCTTCAACTTTTAAATGGGTTATAGGTTGTCTGAGAAGGTAATTGCTTGTTACAGCCTATCTGCAGCTCTTTGCTTTTCTATGCTTTAATGCCAGCATCCTCCTTCCTGCATTCTAGCTCACAGAAGCCTAGTCTGAACTCATACCAGGTGACAGTCAAAAAAAGAGTTGGCACTCATGTGGGAAATTGGATTTGTTGTGGGCAGAGCTGAGTCTAGAATCATCTTGGCCAATATCTCCCTGGTATTAAGAGATTGCAGACATTTCAGGAAAGGCATTTGACACCTACAGCATCAGCAGGCATGGGCTAAATGTACGGATGTGAAATATTTCTTTGAAGAGTCAGTATTGATTTGTCTCTGACAGGGTATTCTTTTTTTTTTTTCCCCCCCTCTCTTTTAAACAGGATTGTAGAAAGCAAGAATCCTGCTTTCACAGTGGGGGCCTTTGTTGTGGCTGACAGTGGCTGGAGAACTCATTTCATCTCTGATGGGAAAAACCTACATCTCCTTCCTTCCAGTTGGCCAGAATCACTCCCCAAATCTCTAGCTCTTGGAACGGTTGGCATGCCAGGGTGAGTTTTGAGATGAAAAGGCAACTATCATCTGGATTTTGCTGTGCAGGATGTTTCTGCCTATCTGTATGACCCTTGTCTTGTTCTACAAGCATGTTGCCTGTTCACTCTGATAAGAAACATGTGATTCTGGATGCCCTTACCTTGTAGAAGACCTGAAGTTTGGCCCATCCTCTATATCAGAGGAGATTTGCCTTGGAGATTATGGTGCCTCTCTTTGAGGAGCTATAATAAAGAAAAAAATAAGAAGGTTGGGTTAATTTTTGTATTTCATAAAGAATGAGGAAAACCGAATCTTGTTCTGGTTGTGATGATATTGTGGTTCAATGTGGTCAAGTCCTATCTCCATTCTTCCCTTTTCTTCACAGCCTCACTGCATATTTTGGTCTGCTGGAGGTCTGCAAGATGAAGCCAGGAGAGACGGTGCTGGTTAATGCTGCAGCTGGCGCTGTGGGCTCTGTGGTTGGGCAGCTTGCTAAAATTGGGGTGCGTGGCTTGAGCCGCTCATACTTACTCTTCAGAAGGCTTAGCTGGGAGACAGGGCAACAAGGCTATGAATGATCAGTAGGGCAAGCATCCTGCACTGGGATCTTGGGATGGAACAAGCTCCTGAAGATGTAGCAAAGCTAGTTAAATGTTTCCTAGAGCTCAGGAACTCATATGGTGATAGTGGCTGCACTTCAAGGGTGAGGTCTGCAACCAGCACTCTTTGAGTGTCAGCCTGTGTTGTCAGGGGATACTTAAAAATGTTCTTTTCCTTTCCTTGCAGGGTTGCAAAGTGGTTGGCTGTGCTGGCTCAGATGACAAGGTTGCCTATCTGAAAAAAATAGGCTTTGATGAAGCTTTTAATTACAGGACTATTAAATCTTTGGATGAAGCACTGAGTAAAGCCTCTCCTGATGGCTATGACTGTTTCTTTGATAATGTGAGTTCAAAGAGAAGGCCTTGCCCTGAGCAGTTGACATTTTCCATAAATTATAGCAGGATCTCAATACTGTATACATCTAATTGCAGACTACACCAGGAACTCAATACTGAGATCCATTTAATCGAAAAAAAGAACTTTCTGCATTCCTGTTCCCTTTCCACACATATTTCTGCAGCTGATTTGGGCAGCAACAGAAAGGACAAAGATTGAAAGGCAAAGCTGGATCATTGGCAGTGTCTGTGAACAGAGAGAAAGAAGTTTTACTTCACTCTCTGAAAGTGTGGCCAATTTTGGGGAGGTAAGGGTCACAGTAACATTTAACTGATGCTGAACAGAGACAGCTCCAGTCCATTCGTGGCCCACCCTGGACCAAAGCCAGTTCTCTGCTATTGCAGAAGGGGAGTGAGTGTAGATTGCTCTGTATTATGTGGTCACGGGGGCTGCACTGGTGCTTGTAAACAAAAGAATGGCAAGACCCACTTGTAAAACTACTGGACTAGCCCACAGAGGGTTTCTGACCTCTTCCAAGTATGGCTGGAATAAACAGGGACTGTGTACTGTTCTCAGTAGCCTGTTTGAATGTGACCATGTTGTTCTGAAGAGAATTTAACAGTATGGATGCAGTTAAACCATGTCAGTTCACCTTCAAAACAGACAACCAGCCCTGGGTCTTTTAATTTCCTACTAACTTTCCTACAGCTAACATATGAATTATACCTGATAATATAATACCTGGGCACAGGGCTATTAGCCGATGTAGTGGCCTGAAACTCCCTGGCTAGCTACCTGGTTTAAAAAAAGCCATCATCACCTCCTTAGCTCGTCCTTCTTTCAGCAATCTGGCGAACCAGGGATTAGTCTTGGTGTTCTGTGTGGGTTGCAACATACCTGCCTCGCCCTGGCAATTGACAGGAATGCCAAGTTCAAGGAGCAGGGTTCCAGAAGTTCCTGGTTACTTTGTCTTATCCTTCTGAATTTCATGTCCAGTGCTGCCAAGGTCTTAAATATGTTTTATGGTCACATCCATTCCCTTCCTTCCCACTTCCAACTTCTGTGCAGAGTTCACCCCAGCAGTAAATTTTCTTACAGCTTCTCACCATTAAAAGCTTCTGATAAAAAACCACATCCCTGTTTTGGAGAAGAAAACCATTAAGTAAAAGCTTGACAACACCACGATGTGAAGATGTAAAAGTGCAGACTGGTGTGTGGGATAAGCTGGTGCTTCTTAGTGGCCCTAGACATGCTATTAGGAGGAGGGATCTATGTGCCCAACACTTCCAAACCAAGATCTGTGAAGCAGGTTTGGAATTTAAACTGATTTGCTATGTTCATAACTAATTTTTAGAAGAGTGAGATTGAGTCCTTATAGTGTTGTCTAAATGTAAGAGTTTCTGCAGCCACTAAATCTTTGGAGTGGTGCAACTCGCCTCTCCACTGCCTGACTGAACCCTTTGGTGCAACGATGCAAGGTTGGCAGATTTTGGTAATCAGTACTAAACACTGGATTGTCTCTAAAGCTAAACATGCTCTGGTTTTTGCAGGTGGGTGGAGACTTCGCCAGTGTTGCTATCAACCACATGAAGAAATATGGAAGGATTGCAATCTGTGGAGCCATCTCTCTGTACAATGACTCTGTGCCTCAGAAAGGTGTGGGCCTGCTTTATTGTGTCTAAAATGATTTCCTGTTTGGTGATGGCAGGGAGATATAATAGGAGTCTTTTGAGATTTTATTATTTGTTTCCCTGTGCCATTTAAATGTTTGTATGTGTGAACATTCAGGTAACTAACTCATCACTGCTCTGGGGCAGTGGGAGCATGAGCACACTCCTCGTGTGTATGTGCACTCATCCTCCTTTGCACACTCACACTGGATGGAAAACATTAGCTGATTAGAAATGAAGAAGTGACTAAACTACTTTAAACAGGACTCTACAGGGCTCTAAGCAAATATAGATCATAGAAGGCTGGTGTGGTGCATGATGTCATTTACACAGTAGTACACACTTTTAGATGAGATAATGGATTTCCCTCAGGTTTTTAGACGATGCATCCTAGGGTCTCTTTCCCACCCACCCCCCGCCATAAGATTTCAGCTGCTAGTGAAACTGCTGAAAAATGTGGTTGAGATGAATATTCACTTTCAATAACATTCAAGTTTTCCAAAATTGCCTTCTAGAAGAAATGGGAGGTCTGAATTCTCTTTGACAACTGACTGGCTTTGGACTCTCAGATCACATTAAAAAAATGAAACAGGCTTTTGAGAGTGAGGACACTATCCACATTTTTGTCATTGAGGGAACGGTGTTTTAGAGTTTATAACTTAAATTTTGGGAGTTAGAAAGAGGATGAGAGCCTGGCAGGCTGTCAAACAAGCTGTTGAAACAGTATTTTTGAGATTCAGCTGAAGTATCTCAGTTAAAGCTGAGGCCAGTTTACCTCTGAATGAAGCTGTTTTCAGAAATGTTGTTGTTTAGTCCCACAGCATTACAGATCAGGCTTTAGTTTCCCTGTGTGGCTGTTTATCCATGAATCCTTGGTCTATTGTCTTGGAAATTCTGTTTGGAGAAAAAATATCTGTTCCTTCTGACTGAAACAAAGTGATTCAGTGTTGTTTACTGCTAAAAGCCCACTTTACGCTTGGGATTTATTTTAAATGAAATTGACATTGCAGGTTGCCTTCTGGTTCCTTTCTCTTGCAGGGCCTTACATGCAGATTCCAATGATTTTCAAAGAGCTTCGAATGGAAGGGTTTCTTGTGAGCCGCTGGAATAACCGCCTGGAGGAAGGCGTGAAGGCCCTGCTAAAATGGGTCGTGGAGGTAAGGAAGGAAGGGGTAGTTTTCTGTAAGGTGTACTCTTCTGTAAGGTGTACTCACACCATAGCTTCCCTCTTTGCAAGGGGTCTTGTGTCATAGCTGTTTAGGCGAGGTCCCAGCATAGTACTTTTCCCTGACATGATCTTTGAACCTTTTGGGAACACTCAAACTCCATAGTAAACATGCCTGATCCCTTCTGCTTTGTTGAGACCAGCAGTATTAGCTTGTGGAATTAGATGTATTCCAGAATACATGTAGGCTTTGAAAAAGGATGCTTCCAGAGTAATTCAAAACAGTTATCTGGTAATGAAGGTTTTCATATTTAGGGTAATTCCTCTATTTCTCATTTGGTCATTTGCAGTATGAGCAAGGATTTCCATTGTAGTGTTGTGCTGAAATTACTGGCAAGAATGAATGTTTTTATGGAATTGGGGGCTGGACTTTAAAGGGACTTAATATGGAATTTATTATATTTTATTTTTATAAATAGAGGCTGAGTTAGTAACTAAATTCGTTTATGGTTGTGAGAAGTTTGTAAGTGTGAACACTAAAGGCTAAGAGGCTCTGGCTTTCACAAACATAAGGATTTGGGATGGATCAGCTTTTGATCACTTGGATTTGCAATTCCATATTTCTGTATGGGTAGAGACAGGCCTGGCTTTGGGGAAATGATCCCCTACCTATCAATTATTTGGGGACCAAGTAGCACTTAATCTATTCTGGAATGTCTGGCAGTGACTTTTGCTCCCTGCTATGACTCCAAGGAGAAGGTTTTATAACAAAAGCAGATCCTCACAGCAGCCTACTTAGTTTTACAGAGTTAGCCTGGTGCATGCCAGCTTGCATGTTTCAGATGAAACATACATGCTGGAGAAAATTTTGTTGCAATTCATTTAATTTTGGTGGATGAAAACTCAGCAATTTCCTTTCTTACTTTTGACAGGGAAAAGTGAAGTACTATGAACAAGTCACTGAAGGATTTGAGAACATGCCAATGGCTTTCATTGGAATGTTAAAGGGAGAAAATCTTGGAAAAGCTGTTGTAAAAGTCTGAAGGTCAGATAGTCCTGGAAGACTTGTACAGCAGAATGTGATTCTGTTAAATACTTTTAACTCACTTGTCAAAACATATGATTAGGATGTTTCAGTCTTTTTGCTGGATGTTTGGTGATGGCAACTTCTGCTAATAATTGGGCTAATAAATGTAAGAATATGCCAATTCATGAAGAATTTGAAAGATATGTCCCAAAACTACACAAAAAAAAGAGCCTTAAAATTGCTGAGCATCAGAACTGTATTGGATTTAATAGCAGCTTGAACCTTTGTATGAGCAGGCTTGTAGTAAGGAAAAACAATTTCAAAA
>JAYRBT010000093.1:21850466-21864381 GCA_036023395.1 Myiotriccus ornatus
CTCTGCCTGCCTTGAAAGGCCTTGCAAATTGCTGTGCCACGCCCCTGTTTGTCTGCTCCTGTGGGGGTGCGTGAGCTTGTACTGAAGTAAAACATATCTCAAATCCTTTGCTGTGATGTCTCTCTCATGACCCCTGCCTGTAATTGTTCATTTCTCTCATCTTCAGCTCCAGATGGGTCCTTCACAGCTTAGCTTGCTGCTGGCCATTAACTATAATGCTGGGAGATGCCTCATGTCCCTGTCAGTACCTCATCACTATCTCAGTGTGGGCTCTGCTTCCTAGGAAGCTGAAAGCCTTTGGAGCAGTCCTGTTAAGCGGTGCTAAAACTGCCCATTGCATTTCCCTTGTCAGCAGGTTTCACATACTGAGAGTACTGCAGGTCCTTGCTCTCCCCCAGGCTGCTCTCAGAGGAACTAGAAACAGGTGCAAAGAAAGGTGAAATACCAGACTTCATTGTCTCCCTGAGGAAATGTCATAGACTGACTCAAATGGAGGGAAGATTACCCAAGCCTGGTCTAAAACAATTCCTCCTTGTATGTAACTGGACCTAAGGCCTGGCTTCTCCACCCCCTGGGGTCTGTTCACACCTCTGCCACATCCAGCACAGATGCAGCAACTCCTGTGAGCCAGGCAGATGGTGCCATGAGGACAGTAGGAACCCACCATTCCCCATGCATTCCCCTCTAGCCCCTCACCTAGAGGTACGACCGCCATCCCAGTGCTGCGAGGCAGGGACAAGGACAAGGCATTCCTAGAGCCTGCCTGTGTATAAATATACATGTATAAAACTGCAGGAGCAGAAGACCTTTGGAAGAAATAGTGAGGAGGGAGAGCTTTGCACCTGTTCAAGGAAACTTGTGCTGCCAGGGAAAAGCTTTAACATAGGAAGGAACTTGTGCTCATGTGGGATACTGTATATGTTCTCTTTGCCTGTCTGCTGAGAGGTAACTTGCTGAGAGGTAGCATTTGCTATAAATAATAAAATTCTCACAGACATGCCTGGAGGCTCCCACAGGAGGGCCAGGCAGGCCACAAAGCACACGGGAAAAACTCAGGGTGGGGTTTTATTGCATGTATGAAAGGTTTTGTTATAAAAAAAAAAGTTTCCATTTCCTCCTTTTCAGCCAGCTGTATGGATCATTAGATACATGCATTGCAGTGTTCTTGACTGTTAAAATAGATTCTCTTAAAAACTAGCCACAGCCTGGTGCCTGGGGTTACCTGTGTGCATATCAAACCTTGAAAAACCCCACAGAGAGCCACAGCCACCTTGTGAAGATCTGCATGTCACAAATTTGTGGTCGTCAGCTGCAGTTAGAGATATGAGTTCATGCAGCTCCCATGTATTTCTCACCTTTTCTGTCTACCAACCTGGGCCATCTCAGCTTTCCCTCCCCAGAGGAGGAAAAACTGCATTCTATGTGGATGTCCTTCCCCATCATCTCTGAAAGACTTCTGCAAGTTCCTCAAACTCATCTAGTGCTTCTTGGAGCATGGAGGTGCTTATGCCCAGAGCAGGAGGATATGCCCAAAGGAAGCTGCAACCCACTGGAGAACCCACAGAGTAACGGGCTCCTGGCAGGACTTCTGGCCTGTGGAAACGAGGCTATGCTGGAACAGGTTTCCTGGCAGGACCTGTGTCACACCAGAACAGTCTCCCAGAGAACTGTATCCCATGGACCCCACACTGTACCAGAGGAGTAGGAGAAAGAAGGAGCAGCAGAGATGATGATACCCTGAACCACTCAGGTAAGGAGGTGGAAGAGCCAGAACTGAAACCAACTCTGGGAACAAAGAGAAGGATAGAGGAAGGTGAGTGTAGATTGTAGATTTGTTTGCATTTATTATCCTACTCTGTTTAATTGCAATAAATTAATTTCCCCAAGTCAAGTCTGTTTTTAATTGCAGATTGATCCCCTTGTGCTAATTTTGAGCCAAGAGCTTTTCTGCCTTTTTCTCTGCTTGTTCTGCAGGGACATGGAGAGGGGTAGGGTGGTGCAGTGCATGTGGTGATAAAAGGGGCTTGGTGCGCACCTAGCAGACAGCCAAGGTCAACTCATCAATCAAACTCTCCCACCCTTCACCCAAGGCCAGGGACCAGTACTACAGAGTTGGTCCAGCAAGGACTTCAGCAGCATGTTCCTCAGGCCAATTCCTTGGGTGATTAAATTTGCATGTAACAGAATACAGCACAGATGAGCTGCTATGCCACAATTTTTTGGCATTGGTAAAACAGTAAAAGCCATTTTTTAGCTTGGTAGATCCAGCTAGTTTTGATGACTGAACAGTTAAGAATTTAAACATTAAAATAATTACCACTACTCTTATTGGAATAATTCCAGAGGGGAAATCAAATTCTAACTTCATTCAGGTCAGGTAAGAATGAAAAGCAGATGGCTAGCTAGAGTTGAAGTTAGGTTGACTGCTGCATGTAGAAGAGAGGTGTGGGTGGTTAAGCACCCCAAGTGCATGACATGCACTTCCCCAAGTGCACAGCAGCCAATTCAGAAGCCATGGATGGAGTAAAGGAGTGTCACTATTTCACTGCAATGTAATCACACATGGTGCACTTGTCCACTGACTGTGACACCTTGGCTCTTCCTTTCATTATAGTTAGTACTCTTTCATGAAGTCTAGTTATTCCAGCTATGTGTTCTAATTGCTTGTGTTCAAGGAAGTACTTCTTACTGGCCAGCCCATTATAACCAAGCTATGCAACAGGCATGTAGACAAAAACATCTTGCTCTACTTGTTTGACAGCAAGGCACAGATCCCAGCCATGTAATAGCCAAATGATAAAAGACTGCAGTCATTGCCTGAGGGGAGAACTTCTTCCTGAAATCCTTACTTCCAGAAGAAACCTTTCTATGCTTTTTCTTTTCTGCCACGTACATCAAGTTTTCCAAACATTCAAGTCAGTTGACCATCCCTCACTTCTCTCTAAAAGGTATCTTTTCAGATGATTGAAGCAGCCAGTTCTGTGCACGCAAGCAGCAGAGCTCAGAGTGTAATGAAAGAGTCAATGCTGTGCTACTGTCTGGCACATGGCAATACTGGTCTCACATCTTTACGTAAAAAAGAAGTGAAAAAATGCACCCACTGAGCTATCTATTATTACTTAATACCCACATGGCAGGACATATAGCCCAAGGCTTTAGCAAGGATAGTCATACCTGTTCCATTTAGGACAAAACGTTTATTTGCTATACCTAGGCTTTGTTAAAGGCTTACATGCCCTGTCTTTGCCTGTTGAAAGACTCAGTCCAGCTCCCATCCCGAACTGGGGTTCTCTCCTCCCAGCAGAGGCACTGCTGCTGTAGGAAGTGAGGCTCCTTACACATAACCAGAACAAAGCATAGGCTTTTCTTTCCATCACCCATAATGACAAGGATCAACTTCAAACACAATTTCTGGCATAACTATGTATTTTAAGAGCATGTTCTTGCTGTTTCCTTTAAAGCAAAGGTTTACCTAACACAGATATTCTCACTGCATACTCCTCAAAGAGCCAAGCCTTACAGAACCCCTTTCAAATAAGTCTATGCAAGTTATTTTCATCACAGCATGCTTACATGCCAGTTCTCAGGATGAGAAGATACTGCAGCACAGGAAGTTGAACGCACTGCCCTTGTAAGAACTGCTTTGCACCCTCATTTCAGCACAAGAGCTATCCCAGATATTTTGGTCTTTTCAATCATGACTTGAATTTCAAGTCACTGTCACCTGGATTCTCCAAGGCTACTACAGAGTAGCATCTTATTAAGAAAGTAAACAAAATGCTAAACACAACACACAAGCAGTAATGTCCCATTGACTACACCTTTCCCTTGTTATAATAGGCAACAACCTGGTCTGGCCTCACCTCAGCAGAAATACTTTCTGTTGCAGCACACTCGAGCATCTTCTTTATTTCTTAAGGATGAAGCAGTGCTGGGGCCTCCTACTGAACTACACCTGGAACTTTCAGCAGAAATTGTTTAAACCTTTCTTTCTGCCAGCTACTGCCCAGAGGGACTAAGTCAGCCATGGAGAAACTGCTTCCTAAAGCAGTGCTTGTTTTTCAAATGTTGTGATGTTAATAATATATTCTTGCACCGGCTTCATTTTATTCCCTCCTCACAAGTCAGTCCATGACACCACTTGGGGTAGTGATTTCCCCCTTACCTGTGAACAGCCATTCAAACACAGAGTTGCACTCCTCTTAGTCAAATAGCCAGAGCTGTATGGAGAACATTTTGCATGATCTTCTCATTGCATAATCACAACCTAGAGCTTACATCCAAGAGGATCCTTGATAGCTCATCCTCAAGTAAAGGGTGTAGTCACTTCTTGGACTAGAAAAATCTTGTTTCTAATTGGGAAGCTATACAACAAGTTATTGAAGGCTCTTCTGTTGAAGCTTAAAGAGCCATGAAGAAATTCACGCATGCTTGTAAACTGAGTGTAAGGCTGAGTCACAGGTGAACTCACTACCACAAAGAGGCTCACTCATTCCACATCTGCATATGCAGCAGGAAGTCTCACTTTTCAGTGAGTGATACTTAATGAGTAGCACAGCTCACCAAGCCCTATCCACAGCATCAGGATAGCTGCTAGCTACAGCCCTGCTCCCCTACTGACTGAATTCTTGTACAGGACAACACCCAAGCCAGCAAGAAAGCCGTTTTGATACTGTGGAAAAACCACAGCAGTTCTGCTTGGTAACAGTCCCAAGAGTTGGTGAACGGCAGGTATACAAAGGCTGGCAAGTCAGCATTCCTCTAGACAGCTTGATTCAGGTTTGAAGGACCACAGAGTCCAGTTTACTGTTCCACACAGTGTCCAGTATGTTCTAAGAATGCAGCAGTGAAATCAAGTGAAAATTATTTGATATGAGAAAATATAAATTTAAATTCTCTTGAGCTTAAGCCATTGCAAATTTTAATTCAGTAATTTGTTCCAAATACTGCCTAGGAAGAAAGCAGCCCAACTCAGACTAAACACAGTTTGTTATTAACAGAACCAGAACACACACCAATGACAAGGCAAAACTGAAAAGGCAAAAAGGCAGCAGCTCCTACCTTGCACTTCCATGGTAAGATTGGTATTATGCAATGTAAAGAGAAGTTTTAGCTCTGAAGTCTTAAATAAGCTTGAAAATTTTTTGAATTTTAAGAGAGTCTTTTAACTAAAAAGAGGTAACAAAAGAAAACTTACTGCACCCAGTGACTGCCCTCTTTTCTCTGACTCCCATTTCTTCTTTTGTAAACCAGATTATAGTCTGGTGACTACCATCTGAGTAAGGAGACAGACTTCTCCTAAAGCAACGGTCATTGCTATCCCACGCAACAAAATTTTCCACCCCCAGCAATAGATCAGGTTGCCTTTGACAAAAGTCTTTGTATCCACAGAATACTCCTTTAACACAGCAAAAGTGACACCTTATTGATATTATGAAATCCCTCATATTTTAATGGAAACACACAGCAATATCCAAAAGTGAAGAATTTACCCTTTATTGTACTCATTTATATAGATCAAGAGAATAGTTTCTACCACTTAATGTAGCTAGCTTGCTTTGGGGTTTTTGTTTTTTTTTTTTTTTTTTAAAGTAGAAAAGTTACACGCTGTAATTTAGCCGAAGCAGTCATGCTTCACTGTCTCCATGGCTGGAGATCAGACAAGACTTTTAATGGTCTCTTCCAGCTTCTCTTTATTGGCCCCAGAGAACTCCTGCACCTGCAATGAGAGATTGATTTTTAGAACTGTTGCATTCAGTTCTTCATAACTTTAGTTGCATAGCATCCAGACACATACACATCTATTTAACTCTGCTATGACTAAAATTTTTTTCAGCCTTGAAACAGGGAGTATTTTGCAGATATTCATCTATTTATTCCCCACTCAACTCACGCAAAAGTTGAGACAAAAGCCTGTCAACAATCACTTCCAGACTACCACTGATCCTGAATCAATGTTGCATAAGACTCAAATAGAGTCTTGAAGAGACTCTGAAGGTCACCACTTATCAAAGGTAGCTCAAAGTTACCTTGTGCTGCTCAGGACCCTACCCATCAAATTCTGGAAGTACTGTTCCAAATGACCTATCCCTGAGCCTGGCTTCTCCTGTAACAACTGTCCTTCTTGCAACATCCATGGCAAAAAGAGAAAGGCAACATTCGTGCCTCAAAAACAGCAGCTGTGTTCCCGTACCAAGAGAGACTCAAGGTACAAAGCAGAACTACACTACAGGCCTTGAAACTGCTTGCTTGATACAAAAAGCCACACACAGACTGTCACACTAATCTCAATTACATCAGGAAGTTGTGGAAGTTCACCCTAAGAGAACTGTCAAAGGGTCATAATTAGTCATGACTTGGCCCCATACTAAACTGAAAGTCACCCTACATTTGACACTCACTCTCCAAGGTGCAATTCTATTGTCTTCAGTCACAGAACTTACACCCAAGAATTGTTTTACTTTGGAAAAGCCTACCTTCTGCTTACTTGGCAAACCAAAAGCCTAAGAAAACACATTTAGCTCCACAATTCTTGAGTTCTGGCATGGAGCTATTCAAACTACTCTGCACTATGCTGTCAGAGCACGATCTGCATCCCACCTCATCCACCTCTTGGCACAGTAGGCACAAGAGATCTCCTCAGTACCCTGACAGGGACAGGACCTTCATTTCACAGGTTACTTCACAGACTCCATGTGAAATAATCCAGTTGTTTGCTGTATATCATCTCAATCAGGTTAGAGACCTTTGTTTGGGTGGGATTCCATAGGCACCTGTAGTTATGTCTCTGCTTACAATGGAGCTGCATTGGAGAACAAACACTCCTGAAGTAAAAAGCAGGGTGCTAGGCAGACAGACCAGCAGTCTTAACCAAGACATGTCACCCCACTATCTCTAATGAAGCTCTGCCTGTAAGTTTGACCTCTAACACTATTTCAGTTCACTACCTGTGAACAATGCAGTGTGGATCACCAGTCCACTGCTGGCCCATGTTACATTTGATGTGGTGCTAAGGTGAACTTTCTTGCTCTTAGGAGTATTTAAAGCTAGTGGTGCCCCAGAGATATTATCAAGGGACAGCAGACTATTCCCAATCTTCTTTCAAGTGCTTAGCTTGCCCGCTGCATTTCCAAAAGAGAAGAGCCTACCTTCTTTCCATTCTTGTAGAACTGGAACGTTGGCATGCACTTCACATCGCAGTGTGAAGCAACATCCTGGAAGAGACAGAAAACCCCAATGTTCTCAAGGATGTTAAATTAAAAAATCCACTAGCTTACTTCTGTTTAGGTGATAGGGCAAAGCTATTACTGCTCAAGATAAAACAAAAGCACTTTTATTAGTCGCTCATTAGCAAAACCAGTGCAGTGCTAACATCTTGAAGTAAACCTGAAAGATCCCCTCTTCAACATTTAATTTATGCAATACCAAACCAAGCCTGTACCTACACTCTGGAAAACAACAGTCCTCTGCATCAAAACAGATGGGACTGTAAGGCTCAAAAGCCCTATGGCAACTCCTGTGCTTTAACCTGATATTTTTCAAGTCCCTATTTGATATTGCTGGAACTGCAATACAGCAGACATTTTACTGACTTAATTCAAGATTTAATTTCATTTTTAATGAAAGAGGAAACAGTACAAAGACCAGTGGAGAGACCAGACCATCAGACAGTTCTGAACCAGTAGGTTTAGGGAAGATTGCATCAAAGCAGCTCAAGGCCTTAGACTAACACTCCCTCCCAAAGTAAAAGGTCAGCGTTCCCAGTTATCTAACACATGCCATAGGACTTCAGCTGTGCTGATAACCCAGGCAGTTTGTTCTGGTGTTCTCTAAAAAAAAATAAAATAATCCTTTCCTGCTAAAGCCCTAGGTCTCATTTTAAAGTTTAAGTAATCTCTTGTTTCATTTCAGTATGTGTGAGGACATCTTAAAAAGAGTTCTCCTTTGCCACTTGTGTGGAACTCCCTCAGCACAACCCCAGACCTTACCTGGGCATCATCCACATCAATTTCTATGAACACCACATCGCCATACTTCTCACACAAGCTCTAAAATGAAATAAATAAAAAACTATGCAGTTACATTGTTCCAGGAAAGCTTTCTTTTAAAAGACACATTCATATACATGGTAAGGCTGGTGCTGCTTATCCCATCCCTTGTTACCTTAAAGCAGCTGATTTATTGACCAGAGCAAAAATCTTTTCTGCTCCAGATTCTTTCTGGAGAAGCCTGGTGAGACTTCTTCAAACATATTCCCCACAAAGACTCAAATATCCCAAGACATAGGAGAAAAGCCTGCTCTTGCAGCCTTCAGCTGATCACCAAAAGATGATACAGCTTATCTTATACTTTACCAAGAGATAATATTGCCACTTAAACACAGTTGGAGTAATTTCATAACTGTGTACAGAAGGATAAGCATCATTTCCTCTCTGTATCCCACTCCTGAGGCAATGCAAGTGGCAGGTCCCTATGGACCCGAAATTCATGTAAGCATTAGGACAGCAGAAGCTAAACCACATTTTAGCTCCCAGCTATATTAAAGGTCAGTCTACTTAAGCTGATAGTCTGAAAAGTAGGCACTTCTGCAACTTCTCCCTTTTCCAGAAAATGCTGGCTTTCACACGTGGCAAAAGGAACTATCTTCCATGTTACTGTCAAGCAACACAAAGACATTTATATGCAATTTAATGCAGAAATAATAACAGAAAAACTACTTACATGGAAAAAAGGCTTGATCATTTTGCATGGTCCACACCACGTAGCAGAGAAATCGACTACAATAAGCTTCTCACCAGCAGATTTCAGTTCCGCCTCAAATTCGGTCTACAAACAAACAAACAAAAAAATCACACTTAATTTCCCCCTCCTTTCCTAAAGGATATAGACTATATCCCAATAGTGGCTAGCTCTCAGCCCTAACACATTATGGTAGCTCTTTAAACACTTAACTGGGTTATTTGTACCATCATGTAAGTGCTTCACTATGAATTGCTTTCATCAGTGCTAGCATCAGTCAGTGTCCTGTAAGTCTTAAATTAGAAAACGACCACAATGCTCAGTCTAACTCACTGAATTGTGGAAACATAAACTAGAAATTCTCTAGTTACAATGCTTAGGTCTGACAGTGCTGTCTTATCCCCAAAATGTGATCCTTACAGTTTTTAATAATCCATTTTCTCGTTTCTGTCTTGGAAGGAAGACTTTAATTTTCTTCTGGGACAGACTTTCCTCTGCGGAATTGGAAAAGGACACAAGCACAAACCTTTGTACACTCCTCCAGTTTGATGTTTTTTCCAATCAAAGGCTAACACCAAGGTGATGTTGAGTGGTTTACTATACAGCATGTTTTCCAAAGCAACCTCACAAGACAGTTATTTTATTTATTTTGCCAAGTGAACCCACATGTAACATTACTAGCCAAAGCAATGCTACACATGCAGTCTACAGAAGTAAATACCCAAAACTTAATTCAGAGTCTTCAGGTCTCTGTGTTGCACCTAGTCACACCAATCATTTCTGGACAACGTTCCTTGGAATTCAGCATCCTTAAATGCCATTACTCATGTTTTCTGGTCAAAAAGTGGATGTTTTAACAGAAATGAAAGATGTTAAAAGCAATAAATATTCCCATGCTATCAAGAGGCAAACAAGTATCTCATGCAGAAGAAGAAAGTGGTGATCAGCTACTTCCTGACAGTGTCTTTTTCAAAGATATTACAAGCCACTTCAATGAATTTAAACTTTTGTTCCAGGGCAGTCAAGCTTCAGGAGAGCTGTTGATATAAATTCATTTCAGATCATGTATACAAAAGACAGCTGCTGTACTCTCCCAGCTGAACAGACCAAGGTGCTGGAGTTCTATCAGCAACAGTTAACTGAAAACAATGTGGTTACTCCCAGATACAGTAGTTTCTTTTGCAGTGCAGGAGCTAAGTAATACCAGCTTCTGCAATCAGTCACAATAAGTCAACACTTGATTCTAGTAGGCTATTCCTCCCATTAAAGAATACCATGCAGGTGAGGAGTCACAAGTGCACACAGTCAAACTGGACATGAGTATATTGAACAAGCAAGCAGAAGTTCTGCATAAGCATTCTTACACATAATCAATCCTATGTGAAAATCTCCACAACTTCCTATAATTTCCCCCAGAATTATTATGTCTCCCTGTTAACAGACTTTTCCCCTCCCCATGCAGCTCTCTTCAGAGTCACAGGCTCCATCCACGTTGGTTCTTCCATCCTTGCATCTTGGACAGTCACAGTCTACTTTGCTACAAGATGAGCAGTAACACTGCACACCATTTACTCTTATTCTGAAAGAAATGGGAACAGTTAACTTTTCCTGCCTCCCTACATCACCCCACTTCTGTACTGACATAGTATGCATTCCTGTGCCCCAATTCCAAAAGCATCCTATTCCCACCAACAGTGTTTAATATCCCTGTATACAGCAATCCATGGTAGCTGTTCCCTGCAACTACTTACACAATAAGGTCCTCAATCAAACCTCACTATTTTGGCCTTGAAATCCTACTACTGATTTTCAGTATAGCTTCTCACCTCTCTGCACTGGAACATCACCAGCTCTTTACTGATTCCACTTCCTGCACCTGCCAGTGAGACCATCCTCTTTTAACCCTTAAGTCTTCTGACCAGCTACATAATTACTGTATTCTGAAAAAGGAAGCCCAGCCCTGAGATGTGTTCTTCGTATGGCCACACACCTCAGGTTTGCTATTGCACAGAACACAGAGAAAGTGGGAGGGCATGATAACTACAGTCGGTCACACACTGTTCACCACTGGTGACCTGGTCCTGACTACAAATCAGATGTCACCCTGCAAGTCATCTCCAGTGTCAGCTAAAATTGCTGTGGGAGTGAAAAGAGATGCTGGATCTGAAGGTGTTACCCTTCCAAGTTAAAAAATATTAAAACTAGTGAGAGGTCCTAAAAGTTTTGCCAGAAAATTTAATTTCCCTGGAGGAAAGAACACAGTAGAAGGGCAAAAGAAGATGTTTGACCTGTTCAACTGACTTCCATAGTTGTCTTTTGTGTTAACTGTGAAGTTACAAGTTTTCATATGAAAAACCAAATAATCAGTTACCAAACAGGAATCTCTCACCACGAGACCATTTTATGACACTATTAGAGGATCTTACAGCTTTGTTAACCAGCAATTTCTTCCCCTTACTGGGGGAAACCTCAGCTAGCCAGCTGGTCAGTTTTGCCTTTATTTTTTTTTTTCCTTTAACATTTAACTACAACCTCCCTGTGCACAGACAAGACCTCATTTGGCTTGTATTGTCCTCCAGCAGAAAAGCACATGCTGCATTCAGCAAACGCATTGGTAGCAGGCATCTGTTGCCAAGGGCCAAGCAAGAGAAAAAGCTCTAATAATGAAAGCCTCTAGTGCATCAGAGATCCCCAGCACCAGGTAATGCCTCCAAATGGAGGCTGCTAGCCACAGATGGTGCTGAGTCTCCCGCCCTCAGCAACAGGTGAAGTAGGTCCATGCTCTCTGGCAGATTTGATTAAAACTTAAATTATAAACAGTCTTTTTAACTCCTATCAAATCACCTTTGAACTTGGATTAACCTAGTCATCACCTGATTGGTTACTATGTAATTCAGGGTTTCTCTTTTTGTAAATACAGAAGCTAGCACAAATAGACTGAAGGTTCATCTGCCTGAACTCCCTAGCAGACACCAATTCTAGAACTATCGCCTGTAGCTGAAGCTGCAAGTTTTCAGTATTTCCTTTAATTTAAATAACAAGAGAGGCATCTAGTACAAAGAGGAAAGCTTTGGAAGCATCAGCTTTTTAACTTTATACACCCCATTAGCTTCTGCTGTAGAGGCATTATGTTCCACAGGCAAGTTTCCCTTACAAGTTAGAGTACTCACACATCCCAATGACACATACAAACCAACCGAAGCACTGCTCCCATGCACTAGCAGGGACTGCAGAGGGACCACCTTGAAATTAACTATTTTTCCGAAACTAGTCAGTTTCTGAAGAGGTGTGTAGGGAAAGGGGCCACATCCAGCTAGCTGTCAGGTCCACATTGCTTTACAGACATCACTCACAGAAGCTCTTGCAGATAGTAGAAGAACGGGTTTTCTCCTTTGTATCAGAGAAGAATATAAACCTGCTTTACTGAAAGCCAGAATTAATCCAGAAATCCCAGCAGCACTGTACTTGAATACTATGTGTGTTGCTGACTTTAAAACCCTGTTGTCAGCATGACTGTTGAGTCTGCACTCTCCATGGATGAGCAACAAAACTGTGCTTTAAAATACAGCATGCTATTAATCAATGCTCATAGCTAGGAGGACAGTGGTAGCCTAGTTAATTTAGAGTAGGCTCTTCCTCCAAAGCCAGGTTTATTGACTTGTCATTTTTAAGCTGTTCCTGCCCATAACAAAAACCTCCAACCTTACTCGAAGTTTGCCCCTCCTGTACCTCCATAAACAAAAAAAGAGGAAGCGGGGAAAGGATTGAGCCAGAACACTTTCACCTTGAGTTCACATACCATTCCATCTCCAGGACCTGAATTGTAAGGCGTTTCATTCATTTTAAGGAGCTTTCTTTTTTGAGCTGGGGTCACAAGTGCTAGTTTGTATACTCATGTGTAAGAAGTTAACACCTTCACAGTCCAGTAGGGGAGGTCTGACATGCTTTTCATTTATGAAGTGAACTGACTGTAAGAGCACAGCCTAGATGACTAACTTGGATGCCATATAGCATCACTCACAGACACCTCAAAATGAAATTAAACTTACACATCAACGAAATTTCAAGTTCAAAATGCAAGACTAGCCCAACAAGACTTTTCCTGAAATGAACAGTTCGCTAAGTTTGCATAGAGAATATTTTTTGAGACTTGGGTTCATAAGTTACAGCTAACAAATACTCTATTGTTGTCCATCAACCATATCAGCTGCTGTGCACAAGACCACATGCTATTTCATCACCAGCACAGTATTCTCCAAGTGTTGGCTTAGGCTTTATTACTATTCTGTATCTCAGAGCCACAGACATATTTGTATTCACAGAACCATTCAAACAGTGGTGTGCTGCATTAGCATACTAAAAACGTCAGACAGCACCATAGCAAGGGAAATACTTCTCATGGCAGCAACTCCTGTTTTCTGAGTACAGGAATGGGCTCTAGCAGGTCCTCTCAAGTCCAGAAAACCGGATTCATGTTTTCCATGAACTCCTCCCAGGACTAGAACTTAGACCAACCTCTACTAGAAGGTCGCCTGGTCCCCTACACACTAGCAGTACATAAGGCAAGCTGGGATTTCTGAATTAGGGTACTGTGTCACAAAATCAATTACGTCGGAAAAGATCTCTGAGATCATCGAGTTCAACCCAACACCACCTTGTCCACTAGACCATGGCACTAAGTGCCACGTCCACTTTCCTTAAACACCTCCAAGCGATGGTGACTCCACCACCTCCCTGGGCAGCCTACTCCAGTATCTAGTCACCCCTTCTGTGAAGAAATTCCTCTTAATGTCCAACCTAAGCCCCCCCTTGGCACAGCTTAAGACTGCGTCCTCTCCGTCAGTTTCTGCTGTACCCTGTTGCCCGCTTGAAAAACAGAATCTTTTCGTTAAGATTTTAAAGGGCGATGAGTAACACCCTGCCACAGTGTGGAATTACATCATCTCCCTCCTCTTTCCGATTCCCCGAAGCCCCGGGTCGCGCAGTCACCCGACCCCTCCCTGCGGTCTGACCGAGCCCCCCGCCGAATTTCCCCGCTCTCCCGCCGCAGGCGAGAGGGAGGACCCGCCTGCCCGCGCGAACACGCACTCTCGCTGCCACCCCCCGCAGGCCAAGGCCTCTCGGGAGCCCAGGGCGCCCGAGCGGGTCCCCCGCTCGCCGAGCTGCCCCCTCGGCA
>JAYRBT010000093.1:21865356-21881088 GCA_036023395.1 Myiotriccus ornatus
CCGCTCACCCTCCCGCCGGGGAGGTGATGCTCGCCTCGCCACCTTCCTCTCTCGCGGCGAAAGGAGACGGGGCCGCCTCGCCCACCGGACTCACCAGGCTGCCCACGCTCTTCACCATGGTGACGGCCGGGAAAGGCGGGTCGGTGGCTTAAAGGCAAGAGGCCGAGACTCCGCTCCCGCGACCCCAGCGCTGCTGCCGCGCCGCGCCGCCTCCCCCTTATATGCCCCGGGCCGCGCCGCGCCGCGCATGCGCCGCGCCGCCTGGCGCCCCGCTCCCCGCCCCATGGCGCCGCCGGGGTGGCGGAGCGGGCCGGGCCCCGCCGTGGGGGGAGCCGGCGGAGGGCAGGGGCTTCAGTGCCGCCCGCCCTCCCGCCCGGCGCAGCCCCGGCAGGGAGTGGGCAGTGCATGTCTGCTGGCTGCCTGGGAGAGGCGGCAGCGGCAGAAGGGAGGAGAGCCCGCGGAGGCTGGAAAAGTGCTGTGTAACGATGAGCAGGAAGTGCGGGGCTCCGCCCGCCCCGCGGGGCCGCGCCGTGTGGCGCGGAGAGCCGCTCGCCTTACGGGAAGGAGGGGGCGGGCGCGTCGGGGCTGCTGCGGAGCGGGAAGGCCGGAGTTGGGCACGGGAACAATTACAGTCTTTCTCCTTTTTTTCCGTTCTTGTTATGCTTCCCACTTCCGACGGCACGGAGCGGCGCCCTTTCCCTGTGGGGTGCGGGCTTTCTGCAGCTCAGACGGCCCAGCGGCACGAGCGGTGCCTGCCCGGGTAAACACTGGAATCCAGCCGAGTCACTGAGCATCTTTAGGAGTTTCCCACCTGGAGGGACTCTGCCAGGGCCGTAAAGAGTCCTCGCAGAAAAAGCTCAGCCTTCCCTGCCGAGGGAACCTGTCGTGAAACGTTAAATTCCCATTTACCTAGTTTATTTCTCTCTATTTTGGAGATATCCTTTGTTGTACCACGTGCTGCTGCACCACTGCCCGTACAGACTGCACGAGTGCAAAACAGGGCTGCCGCAGTCCTTCTTTCCTTTTCTTGGGCCGGTAGGATTTCCTTTTGGAGTAGGTGATACTAGGTTTTGGGTTACTTGCTGCCTGGTGTGTCACGAATGGGGTGTTTCTCCAGGTTTCAGCGGCCAGGTTACTCAGCTCTGGGATGCAGCTGAGTAGAGGATGAAAAGAGTGTAGGTCTTGAATAAAAAACATGCTTCAATAAAAAGAAGAAAGAACACAAAAGACAGTTTAGCTTGGATACAGGTACCAATCCATCTCAACAGGATGTGCCTTGATATGTTACTTTGTTTATGATGGACGCTGAAATAAGTCAGTTTGTGTTTTGCAAGTTTACTAAGTGTGTGGCTTACTACAGCTGCAGAATCACTAGGCTCTTTTCTGGCCCTGTAGTTGCATTCCCTTTGCTCTTCTCACTGCTTGCTGGGTGCAACTTCAGTTGCACCACAGCAGGTCTTGTCCCACCTAGCCCTTTCTGGGCCTGGTTTTGCCTACCTGAAGCATTTTTGGTGCAGCTCTCCCTGCTTCTTCTCCTGCCTATTTGGTGCTATGAGCATCCCCTTTTTTTCTTTGGTCGCTAAGATGTCTGTGGGTGAGAAGGAGCACCATGAGGGCTTGGTGGCTTGCTTCTGCCAGCTTTTGGGGTTTTTTTTCCAGCTGCTTCCTGCTGCTCTTGTGTCCATGTGCCCTGTGGCAGACAGAGGCAGCTGGTACATGTGCCACCTGTGGTTTTGAGAAGGTGCAGCTGTGGTTGCTGGCTCAAGGGAAAGCAGAAAAACCTCATCAGCCAAGGCACCTTGCTTTGCCACCTGCTGCCCAGCAGGATAAAATGATACAGAAGCACACACTACCTTCAAAATCCATCTCCAGAATGCCCCAGCTCAGTCTAGTGTCGTGTGGCTCTCGCAGAAGCCAATGCAAGCACAGGCAGGAAACAACTCACCCAGATAATAAATTCTTATTGCAGTATTCTGTGGGCAAATGCGGGTGGGTAAACCCTTTTTGAACTATGAGGAGAGGTGACCCCCTCTCCTCAGATCCTGTCTGTGGCCGTTTGCCTCCTACTGTGCTTAACAGTCAAGTACTTAGACATACACCAGTTTGAAGTCCAAAATGTTGATGTTGGATTGTTGTATGAATGCGTAAAATAACTGGACAGTAATATCATTTATGTGATTTGTGCTTGATTCTTAGACTGTAGTAATTACTGTCATGACAGTGCATAATAAATATGAATGTGGATCCTCTGGATGGGAAAAAATAAAAATCTACCCACCCAGAAAACGCATCCTATTTTCTTTTTTTTTTTTTTTATTTCCTTCTTTTTTTTCCTTCTTGTAAACTGTGGAGTGCCTCATTATTTAGCTCAACAGTGCTGTAGCTTTCCCACACACACAGAAACTTAACCATGGGGGCCTCAGCTTCTCATGTGCCCTCACTTCCACCCACTTTCCTCATGGCCATAACTGCAACGTATTTCTCTCTCTCAAGATGCCAGAGAGTGGCTGTTAAAAGTACGCAAGTTGACTGTGAGGAAGTAGGAAATTACACGAGTTGCTATGTGCTGTGTCATACCCAGGAGTTACTTGATAGGATGGTGGCCAGTAGATGGCTCTTGACCAGTCCAGGGGGAACCAGGAAGTAATTGAAGACACGTCTTTGGCCTTCAGGAACATGGGTTTGCTTGCTTCTTAGAGAATGTGGCCTGAGGAGGGACAGAGTAGAAATGCAATGAAAGCTTCAAAAATCAGTCCTTAGATAATTTCTCTTGCAGAAGCTCTGGGGACACGGATGAATGCTTGTGCTCCCCCGAACACAATAAGTAAGTTTATATTGCTACACTCCTTGGATGTGTGGAAGGACTGTGGAAGAGGAAGTTGCGGGTCTAAATTTAGGTCCTCTCAAGAGAGTTAATCAGTACCACTTAGATGTAGGCCAGTAAAAAGGACTGTATTTTTGGAGAGCTCATGCCGTGCCATGACCCTCACAAACATCCATGTTCCATTTCCCCACAGGCATGCAATGGAGAGGGAGGAAACACAAAAATGAGAGGGAAAAAGAGCAAAAAAAATGGAGAAGGAAAAAAGAGCAGGGAATCAGATCCAGCAGGTTGTGCTACATTCTCACAAGTTAAGCTCTCCAAGCTCCTGTGAGCATATCTAAGACACGCTTCTGTCTCCCCAGACCACTTTTAAATCTCGTGAACACTCACACATCATTCAGTAAAAGGGACAGCTACAGGGATAATATTAATACAGCTGTGGTACAGATGTTCTATCATGTCCAACATGAAGGAGTGGTACAGAGAATTGCAGAAATGAGGAAGCTGCTAGAGGCAACAACTTTAGGCATAGCAGCATCAGATTTTATCATAGGAAAGCCAGGCTATTTACTAGTGTCTTACAATGGAAATTGGGAGTGCTGCAACAGAGCAGCAGCCTTTAATTGTACTTTCCCTTTCCTTACAGCCTTCTCTTCTGGTGTATTTTGCTTTTGTAACCTCCTATTAAATTTGTAATAAATATTTAGTAATTGGATAGGTGTGCTTGGTGTTGTGCCAGCATAAGCCACAGAGCAAACATGCTTCTCTCACCCAGGATGATGTACTACAGATGTAATTATCCAGAGTATTTTGAATGTTTGGTGTAGCATGTCTGGTTAAAAGATGAGAGGAGAAACTGAGGAAAAAAATGGAGAACAAGGGTCTTGGCCACAGTTTGTCTCCTCTTATCAAGGGGGGATGTTGATCAGCAAAGCACTTTCTCCTGGGAGTCAAGAAAACCTCCACGTTACTGCCCACCCCCTGGCCCCCCATTTTCACTTCAGTTTTAGTAAGTTCTTTGGAGAAAAGAATCTCAAAACACTCCAGAGCTGATAAAGCTGGTATTTTGGGACTTACATCAGAAGGAACCTGTTTGGGTTTTTTTTTAAAGAAAGCTGCTGTGAGCTCACCTCAGTCTATGGCATGCTGTGGCTCTTCAGAAAGGAAGGTACCACTGGCATGATGTCTGCAAACCTGGGAATACACATCTGCACTCTCCGATATCGAGGCAGTTCTGGTCTGTTGTTGAGAGACTTACACTTGTGTGATTGCCTTAAGTATCTCAAACTCAGCCTGAGAAATTCAGTCACCTCCTCCATGCTCATAGCCTCTGTTCTTCCTTGGGTAGCGGAGCAAGCTGGAGCAAGCAGACCTGCATTTTTCCTAGGAGACACTGTTGTGGTTTTTGGACTTTCTAGAGAGTCCTGTCTTTTTTTTAGAGGATCCTTCATTTTCCTAGGGGATGCTGGTGGATCTATGTGTTCCCAATGTCCTCTGCTGCGAATCAGGAACAAGACACTTTGGGGAGCAGGAGGATAAATGCCAAAGAGTATTGCAAGGTGCTTGAGCTGGAGAACAGCTGTGTCCAAAGAGGCAAAGAGAATTTCAATGCTGTGGCAAAGTACGAAGCTCAAATGTAGCACTTTGCTTGTGCTGGGTGTCGGCAGAGTAGGAGACCAACAGACTCCTGGTGAGGAGATGAGAAATTTTTGCCTTCCTGGGGATATGTGCATTTTCACAGCTTTTTTCTGGGGATAATATCTGCTGGTTTGGCCTGATTGTAGGCAAGTGCTGGGGTGTCAGGACCAGCTGTTGGTGGCACCTCTGAAGATGTCTTTGAGGAAGCAAGTAATGAAGAATAAGTGTGTATGTGGCGTGTATATGGAGGACAAAATGGTTGGTGTGTGTTTTGCTTCCATTTGTGGTGGGTTGACCTTGGCTGGCCGCCAAAGTCACTCTATCACTCCAGCTTCCAAACCAGGCAGGGGAGAGAAATTATAACAAAAATTTTGTGAGTTAAGGACAGGGAAATCACTCTGCTGTTACTGTCATGGGCAAAACAGTCTTAGCTTGGGGAAATTAATTTAATTTGTTTCCAGTTAAAGTCACAAGTAGGATAAGGATAAATAGGAATAAACATTAAAATATCTTTCCCTCACTCCTCCCTTCTTCCTGGTCACAACTTCACCCCCGATTTTCTTTACCAACTAGCCCTCAGCGGCTCAGGGGAATGGGGAGTGAGGGCTGCACTCAGGTCATCAGACATTGTCTCTGCCACTACTTCGTCCACAGGGGACGGAATCCGCACACTCCTTCCTTGCTCCACTGCGGGGTCCCTCCCACAGGAGACAGTCCTCCACAAATGTCTCCAGTGTGGGTCCTTCCCACAGGCAGCAGTTCTTTGTGAACTGCTCCAGTGTTGGTCCCTTGCTTGGGGTGCTGTTCTTCACGAACAGACTTCTCTGGTCCCCAGAGGGTTCACCAGTCTTGCCAGCAAACCTGCTCCAGTGCAGACTCCTCTGTCCACGGGACCACAGGTTCTGCCAGAAGCCTTTTCCAGTGTGAGCTTTCTGTGGGGTCACAGCCTCCCTTGGGCATGCCCCTGCTCTGGGAATGAAATCCTCCACAGGCTGCAGGTCCTTATAATCCTGCTCCACTGTGGACTCCCACAGGCTGCAGGGGTCAGCCTGCCACACCATGGTCTTCACCAGAGGCTGCAGAGGAATCTCTGCTCTGGTGCCTCGAGAACCTCCTCCCTCTTCTTCTTCACTGATGCCTTCTTAAATCTGTTACCCCAGAAGTGTTACCACAGTCACTGATGGGCTCACCCTTGGCCGTTGGTGGGTCCATCTTGGAGCTGATTGGCATTGGCTCCATTGAACATGGGGGAGTAGCTTGTCACATGAGCCACTCCTGCAGCCCCTGTGCTACCGAAACTTTCAGATGTAAACCCAGTGCACCAGGGATTCGGTCTAGTGCTGTTTATTTAGAGTTTATCTGAAATTAAAATTAGTTCCTGGAAATGACTAATGTATGTATTTCACCCTGGATGAGTCTGCTCTTTGTTGTAAGGGCAGGTTCCCAGGAAATCAACAGGGCCCACCTAAGGACTGGGAGGTCCTGCCCAGCATCCACTATGAAAATCTGCCATGTGCTTAAGATTTTCTTCACCTTAAATGCAAGTTTATGAATGAAATACACTGGATTGGTGTGTTATCAATGAACTAACACTCACATTTAAATTAAAAGCCTTGATATCACTCACAGGTGCTTTGTGAAGCAAAGTAGAGAAGTTGAAAGCTGTAATTATCCTTAGCTGCCCTCTCAAGGCTTGGCCACAGACAGAAAAAAGCCCCCGTGCACCAGAGGTGGGCTCCTATGGTTTCCCAAAGTGTTTGTTCTGACTGGCACTATTTGGGTGTCATTGCATCAAGCCAGACTCTGATCTCCTGATCAGTGTGTGGGTCCAGTGCCTTTTGGCGGCCGACTGTGGCAGACCATACTGTGCTGCTTCCAGGAAGCAGTGTGTGAGAGGGGGCGTGGGGACAACTGAGCTTCAGTTCTTCATTTCGCTTTGCATCACATTCAGATTACAAACTGGTACCAGTGACAGACATTGCTCTTGACTATCTGATATCCAAAGATGTTCTGCTTTGTTTCTCTTTCTCTTCCTTTAAGTTTCACCCACTCCCCTGCCTTGTTTTTTCTTAATTTTTTACCTCTCCTGGGACTTTTTTCCCCTCTCCTCACTGTATCTATTCATATGGAAGCAAAATACTGCATTTCTATGTAGTTCTGAATCTGCTCCGCAAACCTCCACTTACCTTCACAACCAGCAGGCTGAGGGACCCACATGTGGGGCCTCCAGGCACTTCTTCTACAGAGACTTTAACCTTCAGCACTGATGCATTTCCTAGGTCTGATTTAGAAATACAAGATGTGGTTTGTATGCTGCAAGTTGTTCAGTGCCTTATCAGGAAGGTGTGGAGCTCATGTACCCCATCTCTCCCAGGCTGCACACTCCCTGGGCCATGGCAGTGATGAATTTGGCCACAGGGACCCTAAACTCTCAGTACCGCTATGGCCCTCTCTGCTCCAAAAAACAATGGATGCTGGGCATTGGGGCATCTTCACCGATTTCAGAGTGTTACCTCTCTTAGGGTCTCTGTGTAGGTCTTACTTTCATGCTCCAGTTGTGACCCTGCAATAGTTGACCTAGTGTCTGGAGAGATTTTAGCAGGTGTAATAAAGGAGCTGGCAGCAACATGAAGGAAAAATGATGGAAAGAGAAAGGCAAACTGGCTTTGGGCCTCCATTCCAGGATGTCTCAGGGCCTTTGCATCAACTTATCCCTGGGATGGCATCACATCCCTCCTGCAAGATGCTCCTCAGAGCACTAGAGCATTGCCTCAGTGCTGCTTTGTGCCCTTGCACCCATGGCTCTCCCTAATTTGGGGGTTTTGATGAGACTTTTAAAACGCAGCTGTATAGTTACTTCTGTGGCCCATTGTGGTGGGTTGGCCCTGGCTGGATGCCATGTGTCCCTCAAAGCTGCCCTATCACTCCCCTTTTCAGATGGACAGGGGAGAGAAAATATCATGGAAAGTTTGTGGTTTGAGACAAGTACAGGGAGAGATCACTAACTGATTACTGTCACAGGCAAAACAGACTTGACTTTGAGAAATCCGTTGAATTATTATTACCAATCAAATCGAAGTAGGGTAATGAGAAATAAAACCAAATGCTAAAAAAAATACCTACCACCCCAACTCTCCCTTCTTCCTGGGTTCACCTTCACTCACAATTTCTCTACCTCATCCTCCACCAATGAAGGGGTGTGGGGAGGGCTGCACTCATTTCATCACACATCTCTGCTGGTCCTTCCTCCACAGGTCTTCTCACACTCTTCCCCTTCTCTGACCTGGATTCCTCCAGGAGTGCAGATGGATGTCTGCTCCACTGTGAAGCTCTGTGGGCTACAGAACAGCCTGCCTTACCATGGCCTTTACCACAGGTCCCTGGAGGACTTCCCCCACATTCTTCTTCACTGACCTTCACCATTGAGTTGCTTCTCTCACAGATTCTCACTCCTCTTTCTGGCTGCAGTGGCTCCTACACAGTAACTTTTCCCCCTTCTTAAATCTGTTACTCCAGAGGAACTACCACCTTCATTGCTGATGGACTTGGCCTTGAGCAGCAGGGGTCCATCGGGAGCTGCCTGGCACTGGCTCCAGTGGACGTGGGGGAAGCTTCCAGCAGCTTCTCACTGAATCCATCCCTGTAGACTGCCCCCCCCGCCACTATGACAAACTTGCCTTGCAAATGCAATACATCCATAAACCATTCCGTGTCTCATTTTCTTACCGAAAAACAAGAGTGCATTTTTTTCTTGGGGCTGGCTCAGGTCAGGGGATGGCTGTGTGTGGGTATGGAGCCAAGTTTAAAAAACATGTAGTTTGTGATTTCCTAGATGCTCTTTTAACAAAACTATGATATTCACCAAAGAGAGCTGTGCACAAGCTCCAGTTTCCAAAAGTACACATGCAATTGCATTTTTGTGCCTGAATAGGTGATGCTGAAGAGCCTGTGTTTACACTGCAGAAGTTGTCCAGCTGACATTTTTCAAAGCAATTATATTTTTAGATGTGCAAATTATGCAGGGATGGGTGGGAAGATGGTCACCACATCCTGGAAAAACTTACTATCCTTTAAGGCACCTGTAATAAAGCATTTGAAAAACAGAGCAAACGAAATTGCTAGCCAGATCAAAACAAGTTGGGGACTTGTGCTGAGATGCCCTAAAGCAGACAGGAAGAAACAACACTGGCTGGCTACCTCATGAGACATGCACTCTTGCCTTTTGCACAAGCTTGGAGGTGGCTGTGATTCATGGAATGACAGGGAAGCTTGAGGAACCACACAGCCAGAGCTCCAGGATGGAGGAACCTCCCTTCTAGTCTTAGACTTATCCATCAGGCCTCTCAAGACACTGCTACATCTGTGCAGAAGAGATGCTGTGGATGTTGTCACATCCACAGTGGTGTCAGGTGACATCTATTTCATAATGGTTTCGCAGCTGCTTGGCCAATGTGTGTATAGAGCTTGTGAATCTGTCCATTTGACCACGGTGACCACGGGCAGACCCACGTGCATGACTGACTGCAGGTCACACAGAAGCCAGTGGTGCGTTTCAGGCATGTCAGCACCAGCCTTGTCTGCTGGAGCAGAGGAAGACATCAATCACCAACAGGGCAAGAGAAGAACATGCAGCCTTGGCTTTCCCTACGAGGTGTGCTACAGAGGAGCAGTGGGTCACTTTCACCCTCTCTACAACCAGGTTGAACCTCAGCCTCTGACCAGAAGAGATTTTCAAGTTACTTGGCTATGCCACATGCAGCTCATGCACCTCCCAGTTAAGCTCTGGTCACATGCTTAGTGAAGGCGCAGAGGAATGTGTGGATCTTCCCTTCATTTTCTGCTCTGCTGGAAAGGTGAATGCTGCTGCAGCCAGTGCTGTCATACCAACTCCCTGAACTGCTGTAGAGCAAAGGATATGACAGTGATTCATGAAGCAGGGAGGCATAGTTGATGCTTTTCCTTCCTGTGCTGCACATTTAGATTGCCCTCAGTGTGCTGTCACATCCTAGAGGATTCTCTAGACAACCCACTTCCAGAAACATCTAAAGGAAAAAAAAAAAGACTGAAACAGTGCTGAGATGAGAGGGGACCATGAATATCTTTATGCATCACATGATTCTCATGGGTAGTTGATATTTACCACCTTTCTGGCTAATTAACAGGAAGGAAATAATACTGCTTCTCCTGGCAACGCTGGAATGACTTATGAGTAATTTCTGAAAAGTGTGACACTCATTAACAGCCTTTGAGTGCCCCTGGCCTCACGAGACATGCTTCTGCATAAGTGCACTGATGCTGCTACCAGAGACAAATGGGCTGGACACCCCTACCTGAGTGCAGCTGCCCTGCTGGAAGGATAGATACCAATTTCTTCTGTGACTAACCCATATTTGGGATCCATGGATAGTGTTGGTGCAGCAGGGGTTTCTGCAGGGGGGGACACCTGGGGACTCCATGTGAACTGATGGGATTCTTCGCAATCATCTGCTTTGAGAAAAACCCTGGCTTTTCCTATCAGAGTTGCAGCACTGCACCAGGCAAACACCAGTCCACAGGGATAAATAAGGCATCCTCTTCTCCAGAAAGAATCCCGCACGGACTGTGGTCTGGGGAAAAATTCTGCCTCATTCAGAACATTTTTCTTTTTCTTTAGATTTTACTCGTATTCAAGATGTAAACTTGAACCTTGCTGTGGAGCTCAGCAGAGGGCCTACCCTCAGGGTTGCCTTGCACAATGATATTTGTGCCAGAACTAGGACCCTAGTAAACCTAGTCCTAGGTTTACTCTTCAGTATGTTTATTTATTTTCTTTCTAAGGCAATCACAGCCCTAGGATTGTTTGTTGTTGTTGTTGTTTTTCTCCCAGCAGCTACAAAGCATGGAAACTTTACAATACAAAATCCAATAAAAATGCAAAAGTGTGTTCTTTTTTGTTAAGAACTGAAAGAAAAAAGGTTACAGGCAGGAAAGAGGGTAATGCAATGTAAAGAATGGAAATTCAATTTTTTTTGTGTGGTCCCAAGCTCTAGCTTCAACATTTGCAAGAGAGGCTGCAATAACAGCATCCAGACACAGAGTTGGTCTAGACAGGCCAATTAGTGTTTCAGAGTCCTCTGAGCTCTTAACAAGATTAAGGGCTCCCTTGACTCACTTCTCCTTTCAGTATCGGAATAAAGGCCCAGATTTTGTCAACAGACTCTTACAGACAGCATGCTGTCATTGCAACAGAGTGGTTTAATTTTGGGGAAGGTGTTGTAGTCAAAAAGAAAATGGTCCAGTAGGAAGCCTGGCCCTATTCCCAAGTGCTGTTATTTGGAAGCTTTGCTTCTGATCTGGTGAAAATCAAGTCACTGGGAGATAGGAACGCAGTTCCTATGGCCCTGTACCTCTCTGAGTGCCAGGCTTGCACTGTGAGGTTTGGGACACTGGTTTTAGGCTTTAAGTCAGCAAAATGCTGAAACTGGTGGGTTTTTGTAAACACTTCATTTGGCTGCTGGCAGGGGGAGCAGACAGAAAGCCAGGCTGTGTTTTACTATTTGGTTTTGGTCTGGACCCAGGCTAGGCTTGCTTGTCTTAAGAGTGAGGCCAGTGGGCAGCTGGCTGAGGGAGGTCAAAGGAAGTTTGCTAAAGCAGCCAAACAGAGAAAACAAGGGAGAAAACAAGATTGTGAGGGCACCCAGGTCTGGGATGTTACTGATAATGGCAATACTTGGGAGTATTTCCGACCCTCTGCAGTCTCTGGACCAGACCCGCCCATCCAAAGACACTTGACATGAATCAGCCAGAACACATTGACTCCAAACAAAGCTGATGTTTCAAAGACGACATCTGGCATTAATTTACAATGATTGGTCATGTTTTTTTTTTTCTTTTTTGGAACAGGGGTTTGGGAGTTGAGGGGTGTGCTGGTGTGAAGTGGCAAGTGGTGGGGAGGAAAGTCTCCTGAACTGCATGTACCCTCCCTTCTTTTTGTGCATGTACCTCTTTTGTCATGGTTGGCTCACATTGCTTTAGGCTAAATGCCCTATAGGTTGGAAATCAGCTGAAATACATTAGTTTGGGCTGAGAGGCATCAAGAAGTCTCTCTAAGACCTCCAGACTCTCATTTCTCTGGCCTTCACACAATATACAGACATTCAGGAGCCTGTAAAAACAACTCAGGCCTGGTTCTTTTTTGTTTGTTTGTTTGTATTTTTGACATAGATTAAACCCAAAACACTAGTAATGCCTCAAGACCATTGCTCAAGCCTTCAATACCCAAATGGTATTTGTTGGGACGCAGTCTCATTGAAAAGGTGGATAAGAAAATGCCTAATCTGAAGCCTTTGTCTATTTGGTCTGAAATTAAACACCAATCAGCCTTGGAGCAGGACACCAGAAGATTGTGCATGACCCTGGGTGTATGTGGCAGTGCACAAGCCCCCACTTCCTCCCTGTCACTCTAAATCAAGGAATTCTTGATAGGGCTTTGCTTAACTGCCCAGTTAAGTTGCCCTTAACCTTATCAGAAGCACTATCTGTTCTGTTGTCTGACAGACTCCAGTTTTCTAATGAATAGCCTTGAAACCTTATTTTTATTTGAATACCAGCCCAAGTGGAACAATATTATTGCTATTGGACTTTTTTGAGGAAAATTCTAATTAAAACTCCCAGATTGTGTGTGGGATGACTAAGGCTAATCATCTTGCAACCCTAGGAACAGCAGTCCTGAGTGAAGCCCTTTGAGCTCTCCTGGACCACAGTGGGCTGCAACCAGCATCTCCATCGGCAGCTTGGTTTGTGTGGCAAGGTTCTGGTAGTGGGAGGGCTACAGGGGTGACTTCTCTGAGAAGCTGCTAGAAGCTCCCCCCACATCCAACACAGCCAGTGACTGCGCGGTCCAAGATGGATCCACTACTGGCCAAGGCGAAGCCAGCCGTCAGTGGTGGTAGCACCTCTGATCATGTATTTAAGAAGGAAAAGAAAAAAGCTATTGTGCAGAAGTAATTGTGGCCAGAGAAGAGGGCAGTGAGAATATGTGAGAGGAACAACTATTCAGACACCAAGGTCAGTGGAGAAGGCTAGGGGAGAGGTACTCCAGGTGCTGGAGCAGAGGTTCCCCTGCAGCCCATGGTGAAGACCTGCATGTCTGTCCCACTGCAGTCCACGGACTTGCCCCTGCAGTCCATGGAGGCCCTACTGTGGAGCAGATTGATGCCCAGAAAAAGCTTCCACAGGCTATGACTCTATGGGAAGCCTGCACTGGAAGCAGGTTCCTGGCAGAGACATGAAGACCCATGGAGACAGGACCCCATGCTGAAGCAGGTTTACTGGCAGGACTTGTGACTCCGTGAGGGACCCACGCTGGAGCAGTTCTTGAAGAACTGCAGCCCATGGGAAGGTCTCACACTGGAGAAGTTAATGAAGGACTGTCTCCCGTGGAAGAAACACTACAGTGGAGCAGGAAAATGACTCCTCTCCCTGAGCAAGAAGAAATGACAGAAACTATAGGATTTGTTTTACTTCTAATTCTCCTACTCTGATTTTGATTAGTAATACATTCAAGTAATTTCTGAGTCAAGTCTGTTTTGCCCATGATGGCAACTGATGACTAATCTCTTCCAGTCCTTTTCTCAACTCATGAACCTTTTGTTATACTTTCCTTCCCCTGTCCAGATGAGCAGGGAAGTGAATAGAGTAGCTCTGGTGGGCACCTGACCCCAGGGTCAACTCACCACACTATCTGACTGGGATCACTCTTGGAGCTCACCAGCTCTCATTCGTGATTCTCAGAGGACCACTGCCAAAAGCTGACCGTGGGGTCTAGGCTGATACCACCCACTCCTTGAGACTTGACCCTTTGCCCACTGAGAAAGGCAAAGGCATTTGATGTATTTCATTGAACTTGAGGGGAATTTTTAACATGCCTAGATACCTTTGTACATAATTCTATGTGTGTGTGTGCATGTTTACACAACCTACACCCTATAGGAAGTGTGGTCTTACTGTTGCCATCTCAGATCTATAGTTAAATTTCTGTTGTGCTTATAGTAAATACTATTGAATAATTTTTAAAGTATTAAATTAGTCAGTGATTAGAAGATGTTAAATCATTTAGGTATAAACCATTCTGAGGCTGAGTTTGGACTCACTCACACCTATATTAAACCTCCTTTTGCTGATACCTTTGATGGTGATTTGTTAAGCATCCTAAGTTACTCATTCATGACTGTAAACTTTGAGTTTCTGTCTTATGTCCATTCAAAATGCTTCTGCCCTTTTCTCCCATAGCCTGTCTATCTTGGGCCCTCAGAACTGAAATATTAGCAGAAGTGTGTCTGAGCTACATGCAGTTTTCTGTCGAGAGAGCCAAGTTCAGGCCTGGAGAAGCTGAGGATCGAGTTCCTCATTGGCACAGACAGAAATAAGTGCCCATTAAATGCAAAGACCATGAAAGGTTGCTGTAAAGTGTATTTTCAAGAGAGTGCATCACCTTCCCGCAGTACAAGAGGTGTCCACTTCCAGTCCTGTAAAGTCTGTTTCCCTGCTGTCAGACTTGCTTTTTCCTGATTTTTTTGCCCCGATTTCTTTTCCTGATTTCTTTTCTGTTTTATGTGTTTGTCACAATTAAAAGATTTGCTCATGATGAGAAGTAGACACCTCCCCACAGTGTATACCTAGGTGGTAATTAAGACAGTGATAAAAGATCAGGCTTTGAAATAAGAAACTTCCAGCTAATTCTGCATTGTTTTTATTGCAAATGGTCAGGAATCTTCTCCTATTTTTGATAATAAAACATGATGGTCTGTATTTGATTTGGATTTGCTCAGCCCTCTTTATCAGCTAGCGTGGATCTGGTGGCTTGATAGAACAGGGTTGTTTTCCAGAAACTAAGGATCCTTGCCAGAAGACCAAAGGAAAAGGTGTGTTTCATATTTGGTATATATTGGTATATCTTACCTGTTTAGTTGCTATATACCACTAAACAAAAGGGCCAAAGATTGGCAAAAATAAAATAACACAAAGTAAAATAAAATAAAACAAGTGCATATTGAAACCCCCCTTTCTTGCGCATATCTGTACCAGGAAATATCTCTACTGAGTAGGACCTACGCGTTACGTAACTTCCAGGATGTGAAGCAAGAACTGCATTAGTTTCCCAGTATATATTTCCAACAAACCTGAATCAGTGGGTATTTTGTGGTGTTTAGTGTCTGAGCGTACCTGAGGTTTTGGTTGTTCATGAATCAAACATAGGAGCAGTTTGATTCCTTTTTTCATTCTATAGCAAAGCTCAGATGCTGGAGACTTTGGGAAGGGGAAGTAACCCATGGAGATGCCTCTTTCCTCACATCTTTACATCTCCTTTATACCCAAGTTGCTAAATGCAGAAATCAGTTTACTTACCAGTCTGACACTTGAAAAGGCAGGCTCTTGCAATCAGTGGGACCACTTTACTTGGACGAGTTTGCGATATTTTAAGTTCTTGCAGTCTGAGGAGATGGTCTTAGTAGTTTGTGTTTTATGCTCTAGATCTAATGTTGTTGGACTTTATGAATAGAGGTGACTTAGTCTTTGTTTTCCAGCCTTTAAGCAGTACCAAACTGACTTCAAAATTACAGAACATTATGTCGTTCATTCCTTTTGGAGTAGGTAGAATAAGTGGACTTGCCACAATGACAAATAACAAGTCCAGCACTGCAACACACTCTGTGCAGCACAGAAGCCATGCTATTTTATCTGAGCACACTGTCTTCAGTCCATGGACTTGTAAGCAGAGAAGAGCTGCAGGATGTCCTTGAATGTGGATGAATTTTGACAGGCTGGTCTGCTGCAATTAAAGTACAGCACTTATAAACCAGCCATTTCTCCAAAGTGCATTCCCTTGATTTGCTCAGAGCTGAGAGCAGAACTTTATTTCCTCCCCAGAAGAGATAGGATTACAGCAGTGTATTGCTAAAGCCAGCTACTGAGGCAGAGTCACGAAGCTTCTTTAGACTTGTGCTGTGCTTGCTAAATACAGAGGATCCTTGCAGGTCTATGGCACTGCCAGTAAGGGGTTTTCTCTGTGATCAATACACCATGCAAATGCTTGTCCTGCTTTTGGCTGGGGAAAACCTCTTAGACCAAATCTTCCCAAGCTTTGGGGAAATTCGGGGTTTGCTTCTGAGTCCAGATGCTGCATTTCTGCATTTCACTTTATCTGACCCTGTAGGCCCACAGGTGGCATGGCCTGACCTGCTCAGGGTTTAGGGTTTGCTTTAGGATTGGAGAAGCTGCCTGTGAGTGAG
>JAYRBT010000093.1:21892446-21903757 GCA_036023395.1 Myiotriccus ornatus
CTGCTTCATGTCATAAATGGAAATACTATTAGACTTCAGATGTGTACCTTTCAGTCTAAAGCTGGATACTATTTCTTGGCAATACATTTAAGTTGCTTCACTAAGGCATATATAATCACAGCTGACAAATGAAAACTATTCCTTTTGGATAACACCGTTTCTCAAGCAAGCATCTTTTCTATTGCTTTAAGATAAACTGCATATCAGAGAGATAGGGATGAGTATCTGTCACTATCTGTGCAGAAAGAAGACTAGAAAAAAAATTACAGTGTCACAGGCTTCGTCTGTCTCCTGCAGCAAAATATTAATATTCATCTGCTTCTTATTTAGCTCTCCAGAATAATGACCAACGTGTTCAGCAGAAGCCTGTGTGAACTGAGGTATAAGCATTTTTGCTTGCATGTGTTTCATGGGCACTGCCAGGTAATTAGAACTGGGACTTGCCTCAGAGGCACCATGTTGTACTCTTTAGATGATTACATCACTCAACACTAGGTATAAGAAGACTTACTATTTATAACATCTGTTTGCATGACCCTAGTCCTAAACATGGACCCAGCTCAGGCATATACAGTTAAAAATGAAAACTAGTAAGCAGTAGGCCACCAAAATTTCCTGAAGAACATTCTGTATTACATGTCAAAAAACCACTTCCATTTACACTATGAAAAACCAGTCTCAACACTGCAGGTGTGTCTGTCTGCTTACAAGTAAACGTACCATTTTCTGAGTTTTCTAGAAGGTTGGCAATTACTTTGCAGAGTACTTTCTAAGGTCTTTCCAGACTGCCCATAAATCATGAGCCATCTAACGGTCACTGATCTTCAGGATCTAGAGATGCTCAACATCAGTTGCACATTCTTCATACTTAGAGTTCAGTAGGGTGTGATTGAGCCTAGCTATGGGACAGTGCTCAGCAACACTTACCTAGAGCAGTCATGTCCAGTCCATGATGGGGGACAATAGCACCGGTTTGGTCGTATGCACTTCCCACCATTTAAGCAAGGCAACTGGCAAATAGCTGCATACAAATACACACACACAAAGTTGCATTAATGAGCGTACCCACAACAAGCTGATTAAGGAGCAGGGCACTGAAAATCCATCTGACATTATTCTGTTAAGAACAGACTGCTCTCAGAACTGCAACATTAAACATCAGCTGTGAGTCTGTTGTGAAAGATGTTTTGCTCTGGAAAGGGCAGCCTTAGAAGCACACTTCTGCTGAATATGATTTCACTACTTCTACTGCTCTTGCTATCTGATGGAGTGTATGACTTGGAGGAAACAGACAGTGCATGATTTTACATTGGTTTAAAAATTCTGTTATTTTTGCCTCAAATTAAGGCAAAAAAAAAAAAAGAATGCAAGCGGAAGCAGGAGGAGGAACTACAAGAGTCTGAAGATGAATGGGAGAATAGGCCTTATTTCTAGGAATAAAATGTTTTTTTGAAAGGAATGTGACAGCTAAACAGTAGCCAGGGCAAGCAGATATCAGATATGGTAAAAAAGTATAGAAAATAGCATAAGCAGAAGGTCAGAAAGCCTTTTGTAGATCACAGCAGGCAAGGAGTAAGATTTCACAAAATGGCACCCGCATGGAGACAAGGAAAGGAAGCAGAGAATAACAGTATGTTCCTGAAAGATAGCCCTAAGAGGTGACATTAGGTGTTACAAGACACTTGAATCAGGGAACAAACAGTAGTCTGCCTTACAGGTCTGCCTTACACTGCTGACCCAGCAGTGAAATGTCTCCACATGCTTTTGTGCGACAGTCAAACCCAAGGATATCAAGTAACCTAACAAAAGTCAAAGCTTCAAGTCCTCCTATCAATTTTGAGACTGAAAGATAAAGAAGCACACAATTTACAGAACCAATTTGGAGACTCACTTAATGAGGTCCTTCAAATGCATTTATCTTGCAGGAAAACTGAAAGAATTCTTTTAAGTCAATAATGCCGTATCTAGAGGACAGTCCAAAAGACACCAGTGAGGACAAATACTGGGTAATATTTTTGCAAGGAATATGCATCAGAAAACACTGATTAATATGGAATTATAAGAAATGGAAATGAGTAATCACAGGAATGCGAAAGGAGATAGAAATACACCACTCTAATTTCTCTGGGCCAAACAAGAACAGTGATAGGAGGTTACAGAGATATGCAGTTAAGTGCACCAAGTGCACAAGTGCCTATGCAGCTAGGAGCACCAAGTATGTCATACTGAAAATTACTTCTGATTCTGGAATGAAGCATATGATTGAAACATCTTCAGCTCTCACTTTATGCACATAATTATTCCTGTGAGACCACCAGTTAATCAAAATATTTCTCTGTTACGGCAAAATGTCAATACCTGTAGCTAAACCAGGAGTTGATTTAAAAACTTTATAAGCAGTGGTTATAAGCTTTTATGAATGGGCCTTGACGCAGATGCAGTTGTTCATTACGATTTTTCCTTCAGCTACTGAAAAACAAGTCAAGCCTGAAGAGATCTGAACTGCTGGCCCAAAAGCCAAGAAGCCATCTATCCTCCTCAAGCACCTAATACAGCTGCAAAGCTTGTGAAACATGAGAGGAAATGATGCATTATGTACTAGACAAGAGTCCCTTCAAAAGACAGTAGTTTAGGGTTAAAATGTTCACTCTGGAACTTCAATTTGCTGAAGGATAGTTGTGTTTGCAGTGCATCACACAGCTTATCCACCAGACTCAGTACTCTTACCCGTTAAACAAATAATACAAACATTCATTAACAGGCATTGATTACTCCTCCAGCTCACCCTATCAGCCACTTCAAAGTCTTGCAGGAAAGCAAAACTGGGCTTTCACGTTAAATCAGTTAAAGTGTACCTGAACAACACAAATACAGTGAAGAAAATGTAAAATAGTTTTTTGGAAAGAACTAATATTTATTGGTGTTTGAGATTTAATAATGATTGAAAGACATTTCAGTGATCACTCAGCTGCTGAATTTTCTGTCTGTTTTCACAGGGACAAGCTTTTCAAAAACTGACATTTGTTCAGTCTTGGTATGGAACCACATATTCCAATTTGAGTTCAAGTATTATCCACAGTTGCAGTCAGCCTCGTCTCACAAAAGCTGACTTGCCAGGGCACAAATCTGGACCCTAGAATCACTCCCCTTGCTACCTCACTATTTAGATGTGTTAAACACCCTTCAGCTTTGGTTTAGGTGCAAGGAAGATCTTTGGCAAAACGCAGCACATGTTAAATTTGTTCAGATAAGTTAGATGACACTTAATGTAAGTTACCCAGATATGATGTACCCATTAGACTCAATCACCCTTAAATCCTTGCTTTGCTCTGCTCTCTTCCCTGGATGTGGTGAAAAATCTTTGTAGTACCTGCAGCTTGTCTGTGAGTTTAATGGTGACCTGCATGTGCTGAAGATGAAAATGAAGTTCAAATACGTCTTGGAATGGGCAGTCTAGTTTTATTCTTCTTCTTGGAAATCCTCTCCTGTCTGCACTGCTTGTGAATGCTGTCTGCCCTTTTTGGGAGCAAGATTTTCTGGGGGTTTTAAAGAGTCATCAGGGACTGCCTAGAAAGTAGTTTACAGCTGGGGACAGCAAATCCTCCATGAATGTTATTGCAGGCCTGGGTTTTCCTGTGAGAAGCTTGGGAGTTCTGTGAGTCCTTAGTGAACTGTGCTAAGTATCGCCAGTAGAGTCACAAAAAGTTAAAAAAGAAAAAGGCAGGTAAAAGGTTTTACCCATATGGCAGCGTGATCCAGTCCATCCAGGGGGGCAGTCACACTGGTAAGGGGCCACACAGCGACCTCCATTGAGACATGGCAGAATGCATATTGCTAAGGAGAAGACATGAGACAGAATTATCTTCCATGAAAATAAAGAACAAAGTGTTCAAGAAAACAACGTATGTTTAATAACAGACTGTACTGCCCCTCAAAGTGTTTGTATGCAGTATCAGTGGAGTTGAGCAGGATCTACCCACAAGGCAGAAGCAAATATGTTTGGCATGGCAACCAGATATGAGAAAGAATAATGACAAAGAAATGGACAGACTGGAGCAATTGCTAGAGTCCTTCAGATGCTTGTAGGCTCTGCATTCACAGGAAATGAGCCAGGGCTGTGTGCTTGTTTCTCACATGCAATATCCATAGACACTGCCCACTTCTGTGATGGTGGCTAACAAAATCAGTTCATGCAAACAACTGGATTGTTCACGGATTCTCTGGGCTCCCATAATGTAACATCCAAAACAAGTTAATCTATGCCTTGCCCATAGAAAAGCACTCGGTCTGGGCCAGTGAAAATGTGCTGTGACAGGCAACACCACAAGATCTCCAGGGAAAGATGGCTTTGATACAAGGCATTTTGGGTGAAACAGGCTATGGCTGGAAGCTCTGGGGGAAAACCAAAGTATATGTCAAGCAGCTGATGGCCTCTGGACTGAGCACCAATCAAGCTATGCTGCTCCTGTGAGCACATCTGCAAAACTGTTCAACGTGTTTATGATTTTAGTACCTCCACAAAACTATCACTTCCACTACCCTAACTGAATGAACTACTTGTGTGAAAATGCTCTACTAAGAGCAAGAGTTGAGCTGAGTCTCAAATTTGGACTCTTGAGTGGCACTTTCAGTAGAGTTTTATAGTGGGAGGGTGGGTGTGGGCTGCAAAGGACTGAGGCAGAGTTCTTCCTCTTCTGCTGCATAGCAAAGGTCTAGCTGAGCAGATGCAGTCAGCCTGGACAAGAAAATAATAGTGAACTCCCATGGAGCTCACAGGACTAACCTGTATCACCAAGACATACTTGTGTCATTAAACTAGTAGTCCTCCGATTATTTTTTTAGAGTGGTCAGGACTCTCTCAGGAAGACTAATATATCTTGTTTTCTGTGAAATTCACTGTGAACTACAAGGTGACTGAATCCTGTCAGAAGTCACTGTGGCCTGATCCTGACAGATCAATACTCAGTGCTATTACTCAAAAATCCCTTTGACTTCCAGAACAGGCTCTCAGCACAAAAGACGAAAGCTATCTTATCTGTTCACTGATGCACCTTGCTTGACAAGCAATGCTGCAATATTGAGGTAGCACTAACCAGGTGTAGGAATTCTTTTTCCTTCTACTAATTGCCCATGCCAAAGTAAAAAATAAAAGACAGCTAGTGCCTGTATCTGCATGAATTGGGCTCTTGGTTAGTCAGCTGTCAGGGTCTGAGTTGGGACAACAGATTAAAATGACTGGCACCAAAAAAGTTGCCCTCTGATCCTGGAGAATGCTTCAAGTATCATTACTGATGGTAAGCTAATAAACTCAGTTGTGGGATACCAAACACAATTTTGTCAGACACAAGTCTCAATCCTCTTCTGCTGAAACTGGAACATGCAGGGCTGAGCTTGCATGTGTGGCTATGGTGATACTGACAGACACAGGCACAGAAAAAGAGGGGCTGTGAGAATGCACCACATAGCTGAGCGTCTGTAAATGCAGAAAGACAAAACCTGGTGAACGTCTTCTCCTCAGTCTGTATATACCTGTATCATACGCGTATTTTGTGCCATGTGGAACTGACACTGCCGCAGAGAAGACCTGAAAGCTGCAGAGGCAGATTCAGAGGACCATTTTAAGATGTGATACATCTTCAATGCCTGAACAGGCTTCTCCAAGAACTGCATGAGAATCTGCATATCTTTTTGTAGGTCTCCATGTATACTCAGAGTCAGGGACAGTGGCACTGCCCCTGCTGCAGATGTTCCTGGATATGCTAAAGCTTTATGTCAGGATCATACCAAATACTGCACACAGTAAGGATACTTTCCCCTTTTATCCACAGATACCCATGCCTTACTATATGTACAGCAATAAGGCTTATCATGGAGCACCTATGCCAACATGAAAGGGTTAAACCTCCCAAATTGCTTGTTCTAAGACCACCATGAAGAAAATGCTCAAACTGTTATTCCCAATGTCACCCAGAGAATCTCTGACAGAGCTAAGAGTCAGATTTTACTCTTTTCAACCAGAACAGATCCACTTCTCTAACCATGACATGAAAAGCCAGCCCAGAATTTGTGGGGTACAGGCACACAGACCAGGAAGAACAGTGTGGAAAAGGGGATATGCTGCAGTATTTGAACATTAATTGATCAGGTTCATAACCACAGACTGATAGAAAAGAAGCCAAGAGACCAATGCAGCCATCAGCAGGACACTCACATCTCTTTCGTTCTAATTCTGTTCCCCAAAACTATCATGCATTGCTATTAAAAACAGACTTTGGAAAACTGAAGCAATCTGTTCTTCAACCACAGTGAAAGAGTACTCACAAACAAAATCACATCAATTAAAAAAGTGCTTATTTTGGTCTGGAGGTGTCAGGGGATAGAAACAAGCCATCAGTTTCTGTTCTCTTTCATTTGTCAAGGGGAATATAGTAATGATTTTTCTGCTTTTGGCTCTTTATGCCTTTATTTTTCCCAGCTGGCTCACTGCAGTGAACTCACCTGTCTTACCTACATCATCCTTAAAATTACACTTAGGGATGATATACGTACGCTCTTCACAGAGGCGACCCATCCAGCCATCTGGGCACGAGCAGGCGTTTGGTCGCTCACAGATGCCACCATTCTGACACGGGAACCGGCAGACAGCTGAAAACGACACAGTTTCATCACAAACTCAAGAATGGTGAATTAGAAGCTTAGTCATTCAGCATCTTGCACTGATCTTTGCAGTTGTAAAGCTTAGAGTAGAACAAATAAATGCATTTGCATTTCCCAGAGAAACATTATGTGACTTTGATTTCAAGGGCTACATTTTCTTCTGTTTCTGTGTGTCTGATTAGGTACTGGAAGCCAGGGACACTAAGACAATCAAAAATTGTCCAAGACAAGAATGCAAACATAGATGTTTTTAGCAAAATTGGATAAATAATTTAGACAATGTTTCAAGGCTGATGTTATGCTTTATCTGCTTTCCCCACTAACTTTGTAAAACAAAAAAATACCCTATCCCATAAAAAACTATTACTCTCCTCCCCTCTCCCCCCATGCCTTCTAACTTAACTCTAGAGTAGAATCAAACTTTCTTCTGACTTTGGTATGAAACATCAAGGTAATTCTGTCTGGCAAAATATAGGGCTTGTGAAAGTAAAATTAAACACTGTAGTAGAGCAAGCAATTTTTATTACGCTATCATCTGGCACAATGAGAAGTGACCAAAATGGGTGCAGCATTGGCAGAGTGTTTAATCCTAGAACCCAGAGTGTGACTGCTTGGCTCGCATACCCACTAATAAGCACATGATCATAAAAGTGAGGAATTTGGAGCGGACACCATCATGATGGCCTAGTATGCTGCCTGGACTGAACAGGTTTTGGACTGCATCATCTTTTCTTAACATTTCACTGCTTCTTGGCTCACATATCCAAGGAAACCAGGACTACTTTACAAAATCAGGTGACAAGCTATGTACAAACATGTTAGACATAAAGATCCTCGGAGGAAGTACAATCCTTCTTGTGCTGGTGTACATACTATGAAGATCAAAAACTGTGGCTTCAAGATGATGCTACAGAACAAATAAGTAATCAGATTGACATCTAATTAGTGGTAGCTATGAACACAGAGTAATCTCAGGAAACTCAATCTGAACTGCTAATTGCATCATATCTTTAATTAGTTACTAGGTGAGCAAAATATGCATTTAGGCTTTGAGTGTTTCAGATCACATTCAATATTAGTATTAAATATAGACAGTGGATTCAGCACACTGAAACACTGTTCAGACCTGAAATTCACATTGGAAAGAATTCAAATCTTCCCCTCATAGAGCCAAACTTGAGTCACTCTTGGACCTAAGCCATTCCAAGTTGCAAGCTACAAGCTACATCTTGGATTCTGTTGAAATGAGGCCAAAATTCTGCCATTTTATTTTTCAGTCTCAAGAACATTCCCATCAAGTGTCAGCTGATAATAAGAATGGGAAGAGACCTTGGGCTCTGGCAGGTTAGCAGAAGTTGCAATATCTTAACAGTGATTTTGAAATTTTTTTTGGTAAAAATATCTATTACTACACAGACAGCTTGTCGCTGGGTGTTGACTAAAGCAGAATAAAGTGCCAACCAGATTTCTTTTGTGCAATGAAAAACCATTTAAAGCTTTGTGTGATCCACACCACTTAAACATGAATGTATAATGGGTTTTGAGATAAAAGATTTGCGTATAAATCATATCCCACATTAAATTCAAAGCCCTTGAAATATGTTCTCCAAAATGTATTTTCTCTCTCTCTGTCAATGGAGAAGATGCAAATATTCCAGGAGTTACAGAAACTGCTCTACAGAAATTTTTATGAATTACAGAAACTCCATGCCACGGCGCAATCCAGGATCTCAGGCAGAGATAGGCTATTCCTGGATTTCTGCTGAGGTCCTGGTTGTGAAACTGAATGAGACAGTATCATCCCTAGGTGTGCACTTGTTATACACCAATTTAGGCAAGCAGAGACTATTTGTCTGGACTATTTGCCTGTAGCTGTGGGGATTATTCTTAACTTGACAGACAAGATGGAGAAAGGTTCAGGACTGGAAGTTAAGCTGAGATCTCATTATCTTGTTTTGGCTGTTGTGAAAGGAAGCAGGGCAAATGCAGTCCTGATGTACTGTGGAGAGAACAGGGACCATGAATTGTGTCTTCAGTTACTAGTAGTAGATCTCACACCCATGGTATCTATCTTTTGAGATCTCCTTATAAGTCCATGCCTGTGAATTATCTTCAGAGGACACAAAAGCATTACACTGCTGCAAGACAAACATGGGTAAAAAGGGGGGGGGAAATTCTCTTATCTGTTCTCAGCTTTTCCGAAAAGATTCCCTGTGGTTGTAAGTGAACAATTTCCTCCAGGCCTCAGCTTCCCTCTCATAATGCTCTTGTTTGCTGATGGGGTATGAACTTTCTGGTTGGCAGCTCCACACTGACCAGTCCCAGTCAGCAAGATGTGTGAAGAGGGCAAACAGACAAGACAGATTTTAGAGCACTTCAGAAACTGGAGTCAGGTGAGCTGTGCGCATCTGTGCAGCCTGCTGAGTCCTGCAGGTGTTTACAATCAGCAGATCCAGGGCAATACCTCTCACCCCTGAAACTCAGATCAGAATCTGGCCTGCAACCTCTAACCAGGGGTGATTCAGGCAAGTGCAGCTGTGGTGAGAGCCCTTCCAAAGAAGCTAACGAAGTCTGCTTTTAATTATAATATTTACGTTAACTAACCTGTTCAACCAGGACAGAACATTTCAAGCAGGCTTAGGACACATTAATAATCAACTCACACAGCCATAAACAAGAAATGCAGCATGAGTCATCACAAAGAGCGCTTTCATGTTGCTTCTGATGTAGACCACAAAGGCTTGGGTCCTGTAGGACTTTTATTAGGCAAATCACTCACATGAACTAAAAAGCAGTTGAAAGATTACTTTGACATGTGTCATGAAAATGCGGGACAGTCCTCTCAGAAACACTTTTAGTTCTTTTTAGTTCCCCTTTTATTTCTCTTTAGTTCCCCTTTTAGGCGAAAAGAGGGGGCAAATTGTTATTCCCCTTCATTAATAAACAGGTTATTCTGCTTTGTTTTCCACCCTCATCTTCTGTCCACCTCATCACTTCGTTTTTTTGAAATAATTTTCCCTAATACGTATTCCTCTAAACAGTCCCAGTAGACTTCACACTGTGCCAACAGGACAGTGCTATGCAGATCAGTCCTTCCTGGCTGTTGATAACCACTGTCAAGAACCTCTCTTATCACAAAAATTCCAGTCCTTGGCATAAAGTAGGTGGGTTCTGTGTAACTAATAAATATTAACTAAGAATTAAAAGTAAAGCTTGCGATATTAAAGGGGCATTTGAAGAATGTGAAGTTCCACAATCTTGAGAGAATATCCAAATAATTTTGCTAGTGAATTCTATCTTAGGCAGAGTAGCTATCATGCAGGGATCCCTTGAATCCTGTAGCCATCACAGTTTAGAAAGAAATGAAGACACATGTGACAAACTTTTCAAAAATGGCCTGGTGCTTCAGGAGTGTAAATTTCTAACAGGACTTATGGATACCTCATGACATCTGAAGTAACTCTGGTGCTTTTACTGTAGATCTTCTCTACTTGGCTACTCAGTGGGTGATTCTTAATGGCAGTGGCAAGCCCTGGTCACAAAAACAAGAGAAACTTGTTTTCCAGGAGCAGTGTCTTGATTCCTGAAGTGTTCAGGAGTTATCAGCCCACTTCTTTGGCTCTGGGTCTCCTAAAAATGGTCTACTGATCAATGATTTTTAGGCATTATCAGATACAGAATTTTAACAGAGTGCCTGCTTTCATAGAGTAGGGGAACTGAATTAGCTTAGGTCTTAGCATTCATAACGTTTTACTGTCAGAATTTGTACAAAAAAAAACCTGATGAGGAGTTCTTGGTATAGGCTTATATATATTTTTAAGTGTTGAGATTATCATCTCTTATGTTTTGTGTTTGTTTCCCCCCTTTTCTGTTCAAAACTTTATAGTTATTTGAATCTTCTGTATTGAAAAGTTAATTCTGTAACTTAAACAAGTGAATGTTTTAGCTCAATAGACCAAAAGATTACATATACCTGCTGGTATGCCAAGGGTAGACAGGCTATACTTTGTTATTTTGTTAAACCCATGGATTTTCTATCAGTACTTAATGTGTATCATTTAGTGAGCTGTATCAGTCTGTCTTTAAGTGTTTTATTGCAAATCAATTCTTAGAGCTGTCACACTTTAAACATAGTGAGTGACTAAGCACCCATTTGTTCTATTTTGCTTTCTGCCGTTCTTGATTTTTGACTGTGAAAAACTGACTGGCAGTGCTTATCTGAAACAGCTCAGCTTGTCAAAAAGATGGCTGGTTCTGTCACTTTCTTACAAAACATCAGAGTATAAAGGATCTTCCCTGTGGGATACAACATTGTAGCAAAAGAAACCATAAGATCACCATGGACTAAAGAGCAAAACTGTCGAAGCCCTCCCTCACATGGAAATAAAGCAACAACCTGGACTTCAAATGCCCTGAGTGAGACTATGACTGCACTGAAACTGCAAAAATTTCAATTTAATTTTTATTGCAGCTAAGCTCTGTGCTTATGGAAAGTTAAAATATCTGCTTCTATTCATAAAAAAGACTTACCTTTGCAGGTGGGTGGTGTTGTCCATGTTCCATTTTCTAAGCAAATGCTGAATGGATGAAATTAAATATGCACATTAATGCTTTCTAAAACTAGAAGTCTTTAACATTCCCAGTGATGCAGAAG
>JAYRBT010000093.1:21907026-21932998 GCA_036023395.1 Myiotriccus ornatus
TGCATAACTGGGATGCACACCAACAAATCTCCCAATTTAGGCCAAACCTATTTCTTAAACTACAAGAAAAAATGCTGTTCATGGCTAGTTCTGAAGAAAATTACACTACATTTCCACAAAGATCTGTGATTTACTGTCAGTTTAAAGGAAGAACAGTCTGTAATGCTTACAAATGAAGACCCCTTTTCCATTACAAAGCAAACACATACGTTTACAGAGAGGTAACGGATTACTCCATCTTCCGTCTCTTGTGCACTCTGCAGCAGATTCTCCTTCCAAGCTGTATCCCTTCTCACAGAGATATGTTACTGTACTGCCAACTGTATTGTTTTCATGAATTGCCTTCCCGTTCATCAAGGAAACTGGAACTTCACATCTGGTCTCTGCAAAGACAGAGGTCTCTTTAATTCAGCTTGGTATTAGATTCGAACTTCCAACAATTCCTAAATTAGTCATACAATATGTTTAAAGCAGCCCTGGAAGGAAATGCAGTCAAGCTAGAGAAGGAGCTCCTCCCAGTGATGGTGAAAAGCCGCAGCCTTATGTTTTTTCAGGTCAGTAAAATGTGTCAGTGGTGGGGAAGAGAGGCCACATTTATGACTTCATTCTAGGGTCAGTACGGCAGGCAGAACATGTAAAATGTTCTTTCTTGTAACTGACAGATGATCCAGAAAAACTACATCACAGAACAGTTTCTAGCAACATGATCCCTGGATCATATGATATGCATGAGTAAGGGAGGGGCTACTGCTTATCCCAGATCAGAATGTGCAAGGACATGAAACTGAACAGTCACCTTCACACAATGGCAAGGGTTTGCTCCAGCTCCCGTTGGCAAGACATGTGATATTCTGGGGCCCAACAAGATGGTATCCGGAGTTGCACATGAAGGTTACATTGCTTCTGTATGTGCTTCCTGTAGAAATGGCCTCTGCTTTTTCTACGGAAGGATGCAGCCCGCAAGTAATTTCTAGGAGAGAAGAAAACTTTTGGAGTTTATATAAACACTGAAAGCTATTCTGTCTGTCAGTTACACACTGTCTGACAGCTCTGATCACACACTGAATTGATGGAAAGACAGGAAGAAAGAAGCTGTGAACTGTACATGGAGAAGGGTTATACAATCCCTTCCCTGTTCTTTCTTCTGGGGTTCACATTGCAGACATCTGAGAATGTGTCCAAATGTATCTGATGGTGTTGCAAGCTATGAGGTGTTCAATCCAACAGAGATATGTGGAATATTTCTTCTGAGTAGGCCAGATGCTGCATTTGAATTCTACTTTCCTCCCCTACAGTGGAGGGTCATCTCAAAGTGTGCTTAAGAAAAGTGACATTAGTTAAGAAGGATCTTGACTCCTTGTCCTACATCGTGAAGACCAGGCAATTCATCAAAGGTGAGAGAGAAGAATGCAAGGGATATGACTACGACATCACCATGAGAAGATGGAAAATCATTTATTTGTAAAGACTATAATTGGCATTTTATTTATAAGCTGGATGAAATCAGTAATACATCCTTCTTTCCATGCTCCCACAATTAGCCATCTTCTACTGCACAGTGAGCCAAGATATGATCCTAGGGAGCAGTCGTGGTCTTCAGAAGCTGCCAGGATATATTATCTTTGGCATGGCAGGGACAAACGTGATGCCCAAGGCCCCGCAGAATACAGTGCAAGACAAGTCAAACACAGCAGGCCTCACTCCCACTGTCCTGACCTGAGTACGACTATGTTTATACCATTTTAATGTGCCAAAAGGAGCTCCTGCTCCCTTCAGATCAGTGAGGAACTGCCAATGATAACTTCTCTGCCGGCTTTTCCTCTGGCTCCTCCTTTAACAGCCCCTCCCTGCTGCAGGGGAAGACCGAGGAAGCCAGCCAAAGCACTCTTGGATTTCCCGAACACAATGTTGCTCTGCTTGCTACTTACGCATGCATACAGGGGCGGAAGGGCTCCACTTTTTGTCAACATGGCAAATCCTTCGGCTTGGTCCCTGTAGCTCAAAGCCAGGGTCACAGATGTAAAAAACTTCACTGCCAAACAGGAACTCCTCTCCCTGAACAGATCCATTTTCTATCATGTCTGGGGGTCCACATGATACTCCTGTAATGTAAGCAATACTTTCCAATCAAACACAACGTATATGGCCTGTCCTGTCTTCAGCTTCTCCACAGGTTTTACTCTGAGAAATAGGGAAAGAGCACAGCAGTTTTCTGATCATTGCCAGATATTTCTTCCTGAGTAGCAGAATAGAACTACGCTTGGTGTTTCCATTTCTTGCTAAAAGAAAAAATCTATTGTGGCTGTGCTGTCAGGAGGCCTCGGGAAACTGTTGTCACTTTCAGCCAACAGCTGAAGTCCACATAAACATTAATGTAGAAATTCCACTGGCACTGCAGCCAGTGACATCTCACAGAAGCGAAGTACCTTTGAGAATGAAAAGAGTTAATTTGAGGATGCTAAGTACCTCTGACTGCTGGCAACTAACGCATTCAAAGGCCTGGAAGCTGTCTGCAGAGTAGAGAGCAGGAGCAAGGCAGAAAGGTGGAGTGATTTTCTTCACACTGCTACCTGTACATACCAGTAATTCTGCAACTCTTCCAGGTTGTTAACAGTGGTACTTACCAAAAATTTTTAGGTAAAATGCAGACAGTATGAGTTATAAAGCAAAACATGCATTAGTGTTTTCTGTTGTGTAGTATCACCCTCGACCAACGTTAAGTGATAGACTCAGGTGGAACGTACTTCTGCACACTGGCACTGTGCCACTCCAAAGCTTGTCTTCCTGGCAAGTCCGTTCTGCATTACCCTGTGACAAAAAAGAAGATGCTCAAAGAACAACTTTACTTAGTTAACTATTTTCTCCCATCAACTTTAGTATCCAGCAAGGTGAGGAGGTTTCCTCTTCACATGCAAACCACGTAAAGAGAAACTTAAATGCTACAGCTCAAATCTACTTGGGTAGAGCTTTCTGCAAAGTGATTCTAAACCAAATATTTGTGATACTAGTGAGTTAGCTTTCTTGTCCTTCTTCCTGGAGTGTCATCCTTTTTTGTCAGTTTTACCATTCTTGTTCCCAGGAAATGTGGTATGACAACAAAATTTCTCCTTCCAGGACTCACAGGAAATCTAACTAGCAATTTTTTCAACAACAGTACAAGCTCGAGTTTTATAAATGTGATGTGCTGATCTGAACACATCACAAGTGCTCATTTGTAAAATTTGCCTATAAATGACACTATTTCTGTTGTTGTACGACATCACACCCAATGGATTTTGCTTCCCAAAGGAAAAAAACAGAACTTCTCTTAAACAGCAGTGAGACAGACTGACACTAGATGGCGAAACTGGAATAGCAAGCTTGGAAGAACTTGGTACTGTATGAAAGCACAGGTTTATTACCTCCAAAAACTACTTGAAACAGCAACTCTACCTTTCTGTCTAAATACCAACACCTCCATCCCTAATGATATTGCATATTTGGAAAGATTATGAAAAATAAATGCATTGTTAGCTAAGCATTCTCCAAATTCTTCTTATTTTCATACCAAGTGACTGAGTGAATTAACTTCTCACTGGGCGAATTCACGTGCATGAAGTTCTCAATTTATTACTGGTGTTATGACAGTACAAAGGAAGCAAAATCTTGCATTCTGCTTGACGCTTACAAAACCAGTGTTAAGAGCAGTTCTCTGTCCTAAGAACACCTCACCACCTCATGATTCTGCCATCACCTGGGGACAGTGGAGGTCATGCTGTGCCTCAGCATCATACTGTCATTTCTAAATTCACCGCAGCTTTTGAAAACACACGTGAGGCAGTTCTGAACTTGCTAACCTGCGTCCTGATACCAGGAAAGCAGTGCTGCTCCAGAACTCAGGTGGGGATAAAAGCCATAATAAAAACAACGGAGAGGAAAGAACCTTGATTCCTTTTCCATCAGGGAATAAAGCTGCCATTGAACAAACTGGAATCTCTTTGATGTATCACTTTAATACCATCTATTACTTTAATACCATCTAGCAATGTCATAGAACTGAGGGCAGTGGAGTTTATCAGGAGCTTTAAGTCTGAAAGGCACAATGCAGCAGACGTAATGCTTATGACGTTATGAAATGGAAGGAAGAATGCAATCTAACTCTGTCCAGAGAACCAGGTCAAGGGAGCAATACATGAGAAATTACCTCCTCCATGACTTATGGTCACAAGCATGTATAATGCTGTATTTGCTTCAGTTAAAAAAAAAGCCCAACAATGAAAGATATCTGCTGGACATGTACCCCTGAATAGGATTCTTATATTTGCTTCAATTATACCCTTAAGTCATTCAAGACCATCCCAGTCATACCAGGAGCTTTCCACTGGCAATAACAAAACCAGCAGATATCCAGCTTCTGTGCCAGTTAAGGGAATCCATCAGTGAGGACCAGACAGTCCACAGCCATCACACAGGAACTGAAAATGACAACTACAGGGTTAAAGTGCTGGAGATTTGAGCTTACTCACCTGTAATTCATAGCCAGAATCACATTTATAAAGAGACACATCTTTGTAACTGTATTTAGTGCCAACCACAAACCCATGTTCTGGAGACTCTGGAGTTCCGCAGGACACAGGAATGCAGATGTCATCAGAAAATGGTGGTACCCAAACACCATTCTCCTGAAAAATGATTTTAATTAGAATGGTAAAGGCTCTGCTTTATATGCTTATTTCATATCTAAATGAAAAAGAAAAATCATAGTAGAAGCATCCAATTACTGTGGGTTTACAGATGTGGTTAAGGTAATATCTATGCAATTCTTCATAAAACTCAGTAATTTAAGTAACACTTTTAAGATGTCAACATAGACTGGATCTTAACTTTGGCAGGAATGCTTAAATTAAGACTTAAAAGACTGAAGGAACAAAAAGTAAAATTGGAAAAAGCAGCTTGGAAAAGCAAGTTCGTTTGTACAGGGTAACCTAATTGCTCAGGGAACACATCAGGAGAATGAAAACTACATCTGCCTGATTTCAAGTTTTGTACTTCTCTCCTGGCTGAATGTCTAACACCATGACTGAGTGCTTCAGCTCCCTTCCGTGACTTGCTAAGGGAAGTCTCATACCTAAAGAAACACTTGTCAAAGATACCTACTCCTACTTCCAGAGATCTTTGAAACAAACAGATCCTCCCCAAAATAAGGGGAAAACCTTTCCTTGTTAAGTGCTTATTCTGCAAAAACATGCATGCTTAGCTTTTCTCATTTGAGCATACTTGCTGACTTTAAAAGTCTATTTACAAGCTTAAGACAAAGTTCTCCACAACTAATGTAACAAGAGATTAACAGTGGGACTGATGAGGATGTTTGTTTTTAGCATACAGAGGATTCAAGTTTCTACAGGTGTACAGTGGGTTAAAATGTGTGTTGGCTGGTAGTCTGAAGAAAGAGCTCTGCATACAGTCCTCAAAATACATTAGAAATCTTGGACATAATTTTTTAAAATCTCAGACATGATTTAATATCTGAAATCTGATAACCCTAATGCTTTACAAGAGGACAGCATTAGCTTTGGATGGAAGAAGAAATCATTAATTTCTAGTTCTGAGAGTCTATACATAGAAAACTAACCATTGTTCTTACTGGGCAACAAGTAGGCATATTGTATTTTGCAGGATATGCTTTCAATTTTTTTGTTGTGTCCAATTAAGGGACAAAAGGTAACAAGGGTATGAGAAGGACTCCTCATTCAACAAAGCCATCAAAATAACACAGTGCTAATAAAACTATACCTTGCATGTAGATGTGCTTGCTCCCACCAGAACATAGCCTTCTACACACGACAAAGCGATGCTTGTGTTCACAGTGAAGTTGTTCCCAAGTACCATTACATTAGTGATATTTCCTGGGAGAGGACACTTCCTGGGGCAACAGGAAATACTTTGGGGAGACCACTGTCCATCTTCCTGGCAAATGCATACATCCACCTCTGTCACCATTGTGTAACCTTCCAGGCATCTGCAACACAGCACGAAGACCTGACCACAGAGACACAGCTAGGAATGAGCGAACTCATAAATTAGAAAGTCAGGACAGTAATTTTTCAGCATTAGTTGTTAATAAGCATACCTTGAGATTTCTCTATTATTTCAATGTAAGCCTGTTAAGAAGCACGTCTGTACTGGGTTCATTCTGTTGCAAGAGCTGGAGACTTCTAGACTTCATCTCCAGTTGCTTCATGCTGCTGCAGCATCACAGTAGGAAGTGAGTTCATGGCTTTAGTGCATGGAGGGTACTGAATGCTTTAGTGCAGCTCCTACACTGCCCTTCCCTTTGCATGGAGGGTCTTTGGTGAGGTAAATAGTGTGTGGGAACACCACGTAATTCTAAAGATCATCTCACTTTCTTTCAAGAACAAACTAAGCCTCAGGCTGACAACAGACCATTTGCTTAGACATTTAAGGCTTATTTGTTCTACTCCACATGGTGCTTTACCAAGAGCTAGCACAAGTGAGTTCACTTGTAGAATGGCAGTGACAAGTTACTCCTTCACCTTGTCAAAGCTGTATAGAAATAACTGATACTGTTAAATTCATCCACTTGCCATCTCCCAGTTCTGTCCCATAGCATTATTTGCTTTTTCTGTCAGAAAACCATCTTTCTTCTGACAAGACATTCCTTACCTTGGAGAAAAGAGCTCTGCAGCATACACACTTCAGGAAATTAACCAAAAAACCCTCACTCTTGTATCTGACAAAGGAGTAACTTGCTGACAGCATACTGCTGCAGTAGAGAAAATGGGACAAGGGGGAGATGAGCCCATAGGTATTACAACAGGCACCTGAAGCAGATGGAAAGCATGAATGCAGTGACAAAAGAAGAGAAAAATTGCACACCCTGCTGACTGTTTCTGTTACCTGCTAACAAAACCTGTGTGTTGAGACCAGTGTTTCAGAGGAGGAGAAGAGGAAAGCAAAAGGGAAATTTAAGTCAGTGGAGAAGTGCAGCTCAACAGGCTGAAATACCTTTCTGGAGTTTTCACAAGTCATCCAAATAATATTTTATAAAGTGCTTGGGAACATGGGATTTGTCAATCTGAGCATGTGAAAACTTGCACTAACTGAGGGTACATAAACCTTCCATCTTCATTCTTTCATGGACTTTTTATGGAAACAGAATAGCAGCATCATCCTTACCTGTACTGGACCTTACTCCCATACGTATAAGTGTTCCCAAGAATCTCTGCATTTGGGACAGCTGGTGGTGGGCCACAACTTAACAGCTCACAGCTTGGGTATGGCTGCTTCCACACACCAGTCTCCACACAAGTCAGTTTTGGACTCCCCTTCATGATATAACCGGTCAAACAGGTATAGATGATGGTGTTCTCATCTTCAGAGCTGCTCCCATTGATAAATGTGTTGGGGATGATGGGTGGAGAGCCGCAGGAAACCTGCCCACAGTGAGGAAACCCTGAACTCCACTTGCCAGGTGCCTCACAGGTGACTTTTGAAGGCCCCAGCAGTTTGAAGCCCTCCAAGCACTGAAACTGGGCACTTATGCCACAGCTGAAATCTGTACCAAGAACGACCCCATTCTGAATCTGTGGTGTAGGACACAGACAGGGCAAGCAAGATGGAAGGCTTCCACTCCAGGAGCCATTGGACAGACACTGTCGGAAAGGATTGCCATGCAGCTCGTAACTGGGGAAGCACACATACTGGACAAATTGCCCATAGGTAAAGCTTGAGCCATTCAGAAAGCCATGGGAGATGTCTTCAGGGGGTCCACAAATAACTGGTTCACAGTGTGGAGCTTCTGAATTCCAAGTACCATCACTCTGACAGGTAAGTGTAGACACTCCTTGAAGGCTATATCCTTCATTGCAGTGATAGTGCACTTCTTTCTTAAAGCTAAAATCTGAGCCTGTAGTTCTTCCATTGGGAAGAGGCAGCGGCACGGGGCAGGTTACAGCTTTGCAAACTGGAGTGATTCCACTCCAGCTTCCATTTGCAAGGCAGACTCTACTCCTGTCCCCATCTAACAGGAAACCTTCATTGCAGCTGTACTCTGTGTGTTTCTGGAATGTGTACTCCTCTCCAGTCACCTGACCATTCTCCAAAACTGGCGGTGGGCTGCAGGAAACAGGAATGCAGATTGGTTCACTGCCGTCCCATTTCTGGTTTTCTTGGCATCTCCTCTCTGTGGGGCCATTTAACTGGTAACCAGTATCACACTCGTAGTAGACAACACTACTGTACGTGTAGTTTTCCCCTCTTATCTTCCCGTTCATAAGCTGGGCAGGTGAATTGCAGGTTATTGCTTTGCAGTACGGAGCAGTGTTACTCCACTGCCGACTTGGCAAACACAGTCGTGTGTCAGAGCCAATAAGTGTGAATCCTGGCCTACAACTGTATTGCACTGCACTGCCGAGCGTGTTCTCAGTGACATGTAAAAAACCATTCTCTGGGGGTGACAGCAAGGTGCACTCTATTGAAACACAGGCGGGAGCAGTGCCGTTCCAAGTCCCATCTTCTTGGCAAGCTAGAACAGGGTTTCCCAGCAGCTCGTAGCCAGAGTAACATGTGTATAAAATGACAGTTCCAAACAAGAAAGTGGTGAGCTGCATTGCACTGTCATCCTTCATGGAACTTTGGAAGTCTTTCAAATTGTCAGCCAACAACGTACGTGAAAGGAAGGGACTCTCTGTAACACCCTCCTGATCAGAATGTCTTTCCCCCTGTTTCAACTGCACATACTCCCCAAAGTCAATGTGAGGAGGCAGGCCACAGTCTGTTGGAAGGCAGGCTGGTGTGGAGCTAGACCAGCCTGATTCTTCGCAGGTCTGCATGGCGAGGCCCAACAGCTGGAAGCCTGGCACACAGCTGTAAATGACCATGGCCCCGTAGCTATAATCTGCACCCTCCACAAAACCATTCTCAATGGGCTGAGGGGGTTGGCAATTTATGGCTTTGCATGAGGGAACCTCTGTACTCCACTCTCCTGTTTCTAGGCACCTCAGCGTTTCCTCCCCTTGGAGCTGGAAACCTCTGTCACAGAAATACCTAACGGTCTGCCCATAATGGAAGTTTGTGAATGAATATTTGCCATTGAGGATCTTCTTAGGCCTTGGGCATTGAATAGGTTTGCAAACTGGCTTTCCTCCAAGCCACTGTCCATCTTCTCCGCAGAGGACAGTTGTGTTCCCTAGCAGTTCAAAGCCTGGTTTACATGTATAGAGGGCTGTGCTTAGGAAGGTGAGGCCCTGCACATCAACTATACCGTTCTGAATTTCTTCTGGCTGGGGGCACTCCACGGGAATACATTCTGGCAAAGGCAAGCTCCATGAGCCATCAGCTTGGCATCTGATGGTGGACTCACCTTTCAGTAAAAACCCATCCACACAGAGGTACTTCACAGTGCTACCGAAATGAAGGGATGAAGTCGAGGGGTCACCAAAGGGGATATAGGGAGGTGCAGAACACTGTACAACCTTGCAGAAGGGAAAAGAATCATTCCACTGCTGGGAGGGCAAGCATTTCAGTACAGGGGAGCCATGCAAAACATAACCTTCCTTGCAGGAGAACTCTACGACACCAACTTGGTAAGTCACTTCCCTCAAGACCAGCTGATTTTCTGCCAAGGGTGGTTCTGGACATTTTGTTGGCACACACTTGGGGCTTCGCTTTTTGCTCCATTTCCCAGACTTCTGACACGTCCAGGAAACATCTCCAATCAGCTCATAGCCTTCATCACAGAAAAACTCTACTTTGGAGCCCATATCAAAAGTTTCTCCCTTGGAGTAGCCATGCTGGATGGGTGGTGGTTTTCCACAGCTGAGGGGAGCACAGTAAGGAGGTGATTCACTATACCACTGTCGATTTGCTTGGCAGACAAACACTGAGCTTCCAACCATCTGGTAACCAGACTCACACTGATAATTCGCCTGATTCTCAAAGAAGTGTCCAGTTGTTTCCTGCAAAACAGACAAGACAGGGACATGTCTGAAACGAAGATGCAAGATTAGGGCAACAAGAGACTGATTTAATTTCTTGTGTTCTCCTGGTCTAGCTTCTAGCTGAATCCCTGGCAGCCATAAAGGATGTCTGAAAAGGAATGAAGGCAAACAACTGACAAAGAATGTCTTACCTCAAATGAAGCACTCTGCTGTCAGGAAATATGTGAGCACTACCAGAAGAAAACAGAAAATTCAAGGCTTATAAAGCACAAGCTAGAAAATAATTCCTCTGCTTTCTCCCTTCCTGACCCATGAGGCCAAAAAATGTGTGGAGAGGAAGATGGAAAAGAAATGGTTCAAGAGAAGCTGCCATGAAATGGCCTGTTGTTGTCAGGTTAGCTTACAGCTATACCTAAGGTTGGAGACCTCAATCTACTGTTACTAGGAGACATTTGTAAATGCCATACATGCAGGTGCAGTGCATTGAGCAGGCAGCTGAGGAGCACCTCAAAGTTGCAGGCTGAGCTCTAACTGAGGTATTAAAAAATGTCTCTAATTGTAAAGAATATATGAAAGAGTGAGACTACATAAGGAAGACAGAACAGAATGATATGCATTAATTAGAGGATGTAACTGTGTCGCAGTCTGAACAGAAATGGTTGCTATTACTGCTGGAAACCCAAACAGGAACTGGGATGCCAACTGACCCCCTTCCAGCTTTTAGCAAATGTGGATTCCCTGGTAGTTAGATATGAGGAAGGATGAGGGATGTTCAAAAGAAAAATGATTCAAAAATTCAAAGTTCAATCTTTAAAATATTGTTTTTGATCTTCCTTACCACAATATTCTTGTACGTCAAAGCAAAACACAGGTTAAGCAGTTGTTACTGGCTTGGGCTGCCACCAGGAAATTTTTAACTTCGGGCATTGTTGTAATGTAATTTGATAAGGAAAGGTAAATTCTGACTTTAGTAAGGAAGTATTCTCGCATTGAAAGAAGAGAAATCCCAAGGTGATTCATCTATTACAAATCAGACTTTTTTTCATAGCAGTGAAAAGACCAAGGCTTGTGAACTGGCAACAGTACTTCCAAGTGTCTCCAGAAGGCACTGGAAAGCTACCCTTGAACCAAATAAATGAAGAATAAGACATTAAGGAAAACAACTGAATGTCACAGGGCATCTTGAGTCTCCTAACTGAAATGCCACCTTATGATAGGAAATCCCATGGAAGTCTCCATGCTTTTCAGACATGATTCTGCTGCAAATCCACCCACTTTTCCCTGTTTTTATTCCATCCATTCATGTGCTTCCTCAATTTTATAGTGAGAGCAAAACAGAAAAAAGAAAACCCCAACAGCAGCAGTTATGAAAGTGTATTCAGTGTATTCAGTTTGCCACGGTACCAAGCAGAGGAGAAAACTCATTATGTACCTTAATAAAGCCATGCTCAAGCTGTGGTGGTTCTCCACAGGACACTGGGTGGCATGTGGGCAAACTGCCACTCCAGTTGCCAGTGGCCTCACAGGTTCGCTTCTTCTCTCCCTTGATGTAGAACCCCTTGTTGCAGCTGTAAGCCACCACTGCTCCAAAACTGTAGTTGGACCCACTGGCGTAGCCATTGCTAATGTGGGGAGGCTCTCCGCAGCGAACGGGGATGCACTGGATGCTCAAAGGAGAAGGATTCCACTGGCCCCCTCGGAGGCATTCGATCTTTGCTGAAGTGTTCAGAACAAAGCCTTCCATGCACTTGAAGCTCACGACGGAGCCAGCTGCAAACTTGGCTTTACTAATGGACTCCAGGATGCTGTACGAGACGGTGGATGGCTTCTCACAGAAATCAGCTATGCAGTGGGGCATGTCCCTGCCCTCTGGAGGCACCCACCTCCCTTCTGCATTGCAAAGCAGTTGAGAGTTGTCAGCCAGGCTGTAGCCATCCAAGCAGAAGTAATAAGCTATATCACCGAAGAGGCGGTGGCCACTCTCTGGTGATGCATTTTCCACATGGGGTGGTTCGTCACAGGATACTGCCAGGCACTGCTGGTGGCTCACACTCCACTTGCCGCTGGCTAAGCACTCTACAGTTGCAGGGCCAACTAATGTGTAACTGTGGATAGGAAGTAAAAAAGACAACCATTGCCAAACGCTACTTACGGTTTCCTAAAGCCCCTGCAGTATGAGCTTGTTTGCTAGCACCCCAGAAGAACAGGATCCTTTAAAAAAGCTATGATCAACTTCAAAAGGAAAATCTTAAAACCCACATATCCATGAGTGAGGTATCAAAATGATGGATATCCTGGCACACCTTGTATATATTGCTTCTCTCTCATCTGTCCATACGATTACGATTTCTGAACTTCCATTTGGGTTGGAACTACCGCAAAACCCCTAGTATTGTGCTGCAGCAGTCCATACAGCCCTCAAAGAAATGATCCTGCCAAGAAATTATTCCTGTTTAGCAAAACTGAATGGAAAAGAAGGAGATCAAAAGCCCACAAAGGCCTTCTGTGTTCCTGCACCAGCCCTATCAATCTACTACCACACTTGCCAGCAAAGATAAGCCCTTCAGTGAGTACCCAGAGATACTCTTGCCCATAATACACAAGGGAACTGCATAATAGCTTCTTCCTAAAAACTCACTGTAAAAATTGTAATAAAAGCCAATTAAAAAAATAATGCTGAGTAGGAAAAAACATCTTTTATGAGGAATTCTAACACATGAATATTGTTAGTGTAGCTGTAGTTCTCTAATCTGTCTCTGGGATGCAGTGACAGGCCTTACTCCATGCTCCTCATCAGACTACTCAAAACTGCTGCTTAAATATGCAACAGGCAATAGTGTAGTACCTTTGACAGCTATTTTCTTTAGTTTTGAGGTCTCTGTGGTGTGCACTCACAGAAGGCAAAGAAAGAACAACTACTGCAATGCTCCCAGTGACTTTCCAAGTCAGATTTTGGTGGCAACTTCTCTAAAAGTAGTTTGTCTTGTTTGCAGGATTTGTTTTCCACACCTCATGAGTGGACTCCAGAAAAAAGAGCCTATTATGTGCCAATGTTTAATACGATCCACTGTCACAGACAAGAAAGCTGTGACAGTCTTCAAATGCTGCTATCCTATCCCATTTAAAATGCTTGCACAGGAAAGAGAAGCAGCTTTTAAAGCCATAATACAGTCTAGAAAATAGAATAAGGATACTTTGCTTCAATTATCACAGAATATTCTGAGTTGGAAGGGACTCCCAAGGATCATCGAGTCCAACTCTTAAGTGAATGGCCCACACAGGGATTGATCTCACAACCTTGGTGTTGTTAGCACCATGCTCTAACCATCTCAGCTAATCTCAGGGTATGTGTTTCAAATAATATCGCAAAACCAATTTATAAGAAAAATGTTGGCTTGTCAATATAACCTTTAACACCAAGAAGAAGTAGAAAATTCTCCAGTCACTTCAGGCTTCAAAAGTTCTGCATATGTGATCTGCCTTTTAGACAGAGCAGTTTTAGAAAATTCAATGGAACTGCTCACAGGCTGTAAAGATAACCATGTATAGAGGTTCTTGCAGGATCAGAGTCCATCAATACATTCATCCTCAATATCAGCAAAATTGAGCCTCATCACTGATGAAATACAGTCTGAAAAGGTCACTACACTGAGCAGATAGAAACAGATGTAAAACAATGCACCTCAGTAAACAAGGAGTCATAATTTTAACAAAGCAGAATTTTAGAACACCACAACAGATAGTTGTTAAACTGCACCAAACAGTGTTCTTAGAGCCTAATGAGATACACAGGACTTGTTACGATCAGGGCCTTGGGTTTACCACAGAAGTACTAGTTTTGTAGTAACTCCAAGGAAAAGAGCTTCCTAGTGAATTGATCTATCATTCCCCATGACTCCTATCCATTTTCCTCTTTCAGAGTGTATTCAGCTGCTCTGAAATAACTTTAAAAATTATCGTACTAACTTTACAGCCCTCAAAAAAAAATCTTCATCACACTTAACTTCCAGAATGTTAAGACAGAAGTAGTAAAAATGAATCAGCGTGCAGTTATAAAGGATTTGTGAAACAGTGCACCAGTTTTACTCGTCCTGACTCTTAGTCCCGTAGTGCAAATCTACATACCCTTCCTTACACCTGTAAGAGACTGTGTTTCCAAAAGTAAAGTTATTTCCATTGATGACGGCATCTTTGATGGCAGGAGGCGATCCACAGGACACAATGTTGCAAGCTGGTGGTGTGCTGTTCCAGTTCCCTGAAGATGCACAGACAAGTACAGAAGGTCCCTGAAGGCTGAGACACAAAGATCATTATTAAGGCTGCCATTTCATTCCAGGTAAGGAACAGAGAGTGAAAGTGTTGTTTTGCTTCCTGGCCCCAGTGAAACCAATGGGTCTCTCTCACTGACTTAGTAGAGGCCAGAATCTCACCCTCTGCTAATGAAAAAAGCACTCTGGTGCTTCAAAAAAAAAAAAGAGCTGGTTTCCTGATTACTTTGAAGAGAAAGCTGGTGGATTTCATGTGGGCCCTCAATGCTCTCTGCAGACACACATAAGTTTTGCTGCAGCTCTGCCCATCTTTGAGCACAAAAGAAATAAATATTTGTTCAATCTTAAAGATTTACTTGTATGCCATCAGAGCCATGTCAGGCTTTAAACTTGCAACTAGGCCTCTGTCTGAGACCTTATTCACTCAAGAACTTACACCACTATCTTCACCCAGAAGACCAAAAGAAATTCTCCAGCTCAGGTTTGTTAAAAAAACCCGCATTCAGTTCCTTGAGGAGCTAAAGGTCTTTGCTGGAGTGAATGGCCATGTACATTTGAAGGTCATGGTCTTTGTTTGTTTCCTTAGCTGAGGAAATAGCAATGCATTGGTTCAAGGGGTGTGACTCAGTTGTCTGAACAGAGGTGTGCAACACCAGTCTGAGATGTCCTGGGTGAAACCCCTAGCCTCCAACTGGAGCCAACCCAGCTGGCTATGGGTTCTTCATACGTCCCATATCGTACCAGGGAGCTCTTCACAGGACTGTCTGATTCCCTACAGCTTGGTCTCAACTGGTATTGGACCCTATGCTTAATTGACTGAAATCACAGAATATGCTGAGTTAGAAGGGCTCCCTTCTAACATGACTTAACCAACGCTTAACCCTGCACCGGACTATCCCCAAGAGTCACACCACGTCCCTGACGTTTCATCCAAATGCTTCTTGAACTCTGTCAGGCTTGGTGCTGTGACCTGTGCCAGGCTGGGGAGCCTGTTCCAGTGCCCAACCACCCTCTGGGTGAAGAACCTTTTTCTAATATCCAACCTAAAGCTCCCCTGACAAAACTTCAGGCCATTCCCTTGGGTTCTGTCACTGGTCACCACTGAGATCAGATCAGTGCCTGTTCCTCCTCTTGCCCTCTCCAGGAAGCTGTAAACTGTGATGAGGTCTCCCCTCAGTCTCCTCTTCTCCAGGATGAACAGTTAATGGAAGAGAGCAACACCGACCTGTGTGACCCCTACAGCTTTGGCACAGACCGTTGTCAGGGAAGTGGGGTCTGCCTACCTATGGCAATATGTTTAAGACTGAAAACACCTAAGAGATGCATGAAGGAAGAGACATACAGAAATAATGCATAAGACACTGTCTGGGAGGGCTTCCTCTGCAAAGGTGATCACAATAGAGAAAACCTCTCTCATCAAGCTATGCTAGACAGGTAAAGAGTCAAAACTGATGTGGTATCTTCTTCCTATATGTCCAAAGTCCACAGCCAAAAAACCCTTTGGTATTGGTAAAAACACTGCTTGGCTTAGAGGGATAGAGATAAGTTCACAATGTGAATCTGTGACCTCAACTGCAGCTGAGGTATCCATTTGTATTAACAGGATTAAAACATTCAACGAAAAACATACCTCACCTACCTGCCTGCATCAGGACAAGGAAATGTTTGCAGCAGGAAAACACAGAAAAATCAGACCTAAACAGGTTTGTATGAGACCACTTCTGTCAGGGTATATCTGCTAGAGGTACCAGCAGACACCAGGGGAGGCAGAAACCCACACTTAGAGCCCCATCCTTGGATATAGCATTACTGTATTAATTTTTAATTGCAGCATATTAAAAAAGTGTTTCCAGTATAATTGCTTACAAATGTAAAACAGAATAAAAGCCTAGAATAAATTACTACTACAAAGAGTTCAAGGAGTGAATTAGTAACTTCCAGAAGGTTCCTTCAAAAAAGGCATTGTAAAAAAATAGCAAAAACAATATTGGATGTGTACTACAGCTGCAGGGGTATGGCAATCTATAAAGACAAATGAGAACTTTTAAGAATTATGACAACTATTTTTCTGAATAGTCAAAGTATTTTTCTGAGCTTGATGATAAAATGCAAGCATTACATAAATATGCATAGAGCAATTCCTGAGTGACTTTTCTGAACTGCATCAATTCAGGATAACATAAAGAAAGTACCTTCAAGATATAAAGAAGCCTTTTTCAATTATGTTTTTGTATTTTATCTTTCTGAGCAATGATTCCGGTTTTGTCTCTCTCAGACATAAGTTAGAGCTTCTAGCAAGCATGCTGCCTGCCTCTGGCTCAGGAATGTTCCTGCATTTACCTGTATCCATTGTCACAGGTGTATGACACAGAGGAAAGGTAGGCTGTGCCACTGAGAGTGTATCTTCCATTGCTGATATCCTGGGGACTAGGGCACGTCACCATTTCACAGGAGGGGGGAGGATGATTCCAAACGCCACTAGCAAGGCACAGAATTTCTTTTTTGCCCACCAAGTTGTACCCATCATTGCATCTGAGTTAGGAAAAAAGAAGTGCTATGAAACACAGAGCCTTTTATGCACAACATTATCAGTCATTCCTTTTCTCTCTTCATCCACACCTGCACAAAGCACCTTTCTCTGCAGGACATAGAAAAGCAGTACTAGAGTAAACATTTAGCTCTGCTAATGAACAGGCACATCTATAACCAAATGCCTTTCTACCTTTTTAATCCCATTTTGCTCCTCTCCATTTTGATCCCTCTCCCAATTCAGCCATACTTGTATTTGCTGCCACATTCTCAATCAGTTATTAACACAGCACTTCAAACATACTGAATTCCTACCTGTACACCACTTTACTGTGGTATGAAAAATTTGAGCCCAAAATGACACTGTTCTCTGGAATAACTGGAGCACCACAGGATATAGCTTTAAAAAGATGGGAATACAAGAGAGGTTGATACAGTACAGACAAAAAGGAACAGAAAATCAGGTTCTGCTTTGTTTTCTCTAAGTAGGTTTGAAGAGGTCTAAAGCCCTAGGTAACAATGGGTTCTTGATTAAGATGGCATTTAGGACTCTTGTTCTGACTTGACCTTACTGAGAGACTGAACTAACTGGAAGTACGTAGTTATACCTGCTTTACAAATCACATGCTTGACTCTCAAGAGGACTCCACATCCACTCCTTCCTATGGACAAACTAATCAACTGGGGGTTTTTTTGCCTTTCTTTTTTTTTTTTTTTTTTTTGAGACACAGTCTTTTTCACCTCTTCATTTTACCCTATTGCTTTACCTCATTTATTCTGGTTCTCTAAAGAAACAATTTCTGTCATTATACCATGAATATGTATGTGCACCAGCCTGTCGTTTCTGCATGGTTTTTATCCACTAAAATAGAGTTAATGATAACTTTAAGTTATTAAGTTCCCACAAGTTCCTTGAAAATGGGAGGCTCGGTGGAGAAGAAATACACTTTTAATGCTTGCATTAAAATGAGTCAATAACTTTACCACATTGGTGAATCTGCATAAGACGGCACCACTACAAATATGACAACTGTGCTTACACCTCTTAAGACAACAGAGACTTCAACACTGAAACCCAGATCTGCTAGGACAGGGTTTCTCATAAGCTGTCATAGTCTCTAAAGGCTCTACACAACTACTTTCCCTCTCCTATCTTTCTAAAGAGTCATATTACAATATGCATTCTCCCCAGGAACTACACCTTCACAATACGGTATTGGGTGGCTCCACTCTCCGGACTCCAGGCATGTAAGTTTTGCCACCCCTGTCAGCTGAAATCCTTCTTCACAGGAGAATGTTACTTCACTGCCAACACTGTGAGTGTCCCCATACAAATGGCCATGCTCTGGATTTCCTGGATTATGGCACTTTACCGGTTCTGAGGAGGAAGAGAGAAACTATGATTAATATAATTCAGTGTCAGGTATTACAGAAAAGTTGCAGGAGATATCCTTGGGAATTTTCTGGAAGTAGAAAGGCAAAGCATACGGAAAACACATGAGCAGTTTACAGCCTTACCAGCTTTTCTCTGGTCTATATGTAAGTGACAGACACTGAAGACTCATGAAAGTAAGCTGATCTCGACATGGAAGAGCCCTCTGTAACTCAGTTTGCATTCACTGTCAGAAGCAAACACATCTCACAGTAATTTTTCCCTCTATAAGGGAAAGCCCATTCCAGCATGTCCATTCCTGAACATGAAATCAGCTCTGCTACCTTTTATCCCAACCCCTGCCACTGTCTTGTTCTCTTCATCCAAATTATCCTGTTTAATGTTTTCACAAGCAGCTCTAGACCTACTCAGATGCCTATATTAAATATTTCTTCACCACACAGGCCTGCTCTGAGAAGTGACACATTGTGGCCCTCCCAGGTCTTGTCCTCCATGTGCAAGAGCATTTTTCAGGTGTGTATGTCTTCGAGCAGAATCTCAGTGACATCTCTGTCCGCAAGGACAGATGAGTTCTCAGTCCAAAGTGACCTGGACATGAGAGCAAGCCTGTCCTAGATATCAATTCCTGGCAACTGTCTTGCACAGTGGGAGACAGGATACTGGCCTACACAGAACCTTGCAAAGGTTAGCTTGACATTTTTCTTTCCCATACCTGCACACTTTTTACCATCTCCTGTGTAAGGAGGGATGCAAGTGCAAACATAGGATCCATTTGTGTTGAGACAAGATGCATTCTCGTCGCAGTCTGATCCAACAGCACATTCATCAACATCTAAAAAAAAACCACAATAAAAAAGATGCCTGTAGTGTGTTATTTGTAATAAGCATTTGCTTTAAATTTCTGTCACGCTGTCAACAGGAATTACTTTAGGATCACTAAAAATCATTCACACCGCAATCACATTTTTTTATCCATTGGTAAAAAGTTTTAATATTTAAATAAATATTTATAACTTACTATAGTTATATTGTAACTTTAATTATAACTTACTATACAATACCATGAAACATAAGAAAATCAGAGATAGAACTTAACCTTTAGTCAGCACTTTCACAAAAAGCATCTAGTTTAAAAACTGCAAAAGAACAGATAATGTAACTGTTGTAACCAGTACCGTGGACAGACACTATGAGGTAGGACTTCTGCATTAAACACTTGCTTGGGAAATCCTCGATATATCAACCTTCCTATTTGTAAGACAGGCAAACTTAGTCAAGAGGAGAAACATTCTGAACGTAAAGACTAGGCATAAGAAATGTCTGAAGTTGCCAGAAAAGTTAAAATGAGTTCAAAATATGTTAGTTATTATAAATAACTGTCTGCATAATACTAATGTATAAAAATGACAATTGATGATTTATGATCCACATGGTTTGATATGGTACACAAAAAACTCCAAAGCAAAACAAAACCAACAACCAAAAAAATCCTCTCTCCAGAATACCTCATATCAGCTTTTGGTCTAACTGTAAAGAAATGTCCTCAGTATGTAAACCATGTAAACAATGAATCAACATTGCAAAGGGTCAGTTTCAAAGTATCTAATTGAAAACTGCTGGCAACAGGGATTACTTTTTATATAAATCAGAGGTTAGATAGAACAATTCTTCATCCACATGGCCTGCTGGAGGACACCCGTTGATCTAAGTATACCATGCAGACACACAGGCTGGGTTCTTTGTCAATTTCTGGTGAAAAAGGCAACTTGGTTAAAAAAGCGACACAATTGCTGAATTGGCGTGTTTATGCGCTGCTGAATGAGTCTGACCAGCATGAAAAGAACACAACAGTGTTCTGAAAAGAAAAGGAGTTTCTTTCTGACATGCAGGATGACAAATGCACATTAATATCAACTGCCAATTACACAAGCACCAGAAGAATGCAAAGTGCTACCACAGCAGAACTGGAATGACTGCTTCTTCTGTAATGTGTTCTAAGGCCACGAAGTAGAAGTACACTGTGAATCAGAGCAGTAACAGAGCAAAAGGAATGCTTCAGGGCATAGGTGTACTAGGCTTTGTTAGCACCTGCCTGAAGTGTGAATCAGAAAGGTAAAAGAGTGGATCAGGGTGCCAAAGACACTCTTGTTTTCATTTTCCCATTATGCTTTATGAGAGACAAGGCAAGCTGGAAGGTGTGGCACAGGCCTCTTCTTGTGAACACAGTGGCTCCTACTGCATAGAGATCGAACTATTCTGATAGCCTTGCAGAACCTGATCTGAACTTGCTCTTCTTTAGGCCCTGGGATAAAGTGCAAAGGAGAAAAGCAGAAGGGAACAACAGTCTGGATGATCTGTTCGTAGGTTCTAAAGGAGTGCCAGTGGATAGGATGCTATGAAACCAGATGGAACCTACTGAAAAGGGAATTTTGACAGAATAAACCCTGTTGACATTTTTCTTTCTCTTATCTAGACTAAAAAACTTAGGAGCTATACCAACATAGAATTAAGTCAAATCAAACACATATCTTGCCAGGCTTTTACTGTGCAACTTCCATTTCAGGCATGACTAAGCCAGTAGCAATTCAAGTACCACTAGCTAGTAGATTCCAGCAGGGATCTGCTGGAGACATGGCCCTGCAAGACCAGTGACACCTAATCCCCTGTACACAGTACCATACCAGTCTGTGTCACCTTTCAGCTTGTGCCACTGCACTTGGTCTGTCAGACCCGGCTCACCAGCAGGTTAAGTTCCAGTGTGGCAGCTATGTGACCTGGAGTGCACCCCCAGTCCCCCCAGTGCTGCAGCTGCTTGCTGACAGGCGTGTGTGACTGACCAAAAAACCCCCACAATGGAAAGAAGGCTCAGAGGACATCAGCAAAGGTGATCTGCCCATGAAGCTCAAGGACTAAGGGGACAGGAAGGTGGCCTTTCTTTTAGATAAACAGCTATCAACAGTTGAGTGCATCAACTGGTGGTGTAAATGCTTCTCCTGGAGTTCATCAGAAGTGGGTGAATGTCTCCCTGAGTTAGCCAGATGTGCATTGTGGGGCAAACTGAGTATGTGGCTCAAGTCCACCATGAAGTGTAAATGTCAGACAAGTAGCAATGAACCTGGGCTGACTTTAACCCACTCATTAATTCCCAGCTACTGGTGATGTGCAGTGCCATGATGGTGAATGCACAGGTCAGGAGCACAGAATGCAAGGACTGCAGGATCTGGAAGGAGAGAGGCTGAGAGTGCAGTGCTGGCTTACTAAGTACATAATTTTATATATGTTTGATAAATGTAGGGTGTGTGGCATACAAGAAGATGGACAAAGGTCAGAATACTGTTTTGGTTTCACATAATGCTGAGCATGGCATTTCAGAAAATCAGTATTTTGGAATATGATCCTGTGACTCTGGTAAGTCTTCAACATTTCAGAATGAATTCCCACTCAAACCTAAGGGCACAGGAGAAGTGCAAGATTATCAGTGCATGCAGCCAAATGTATGGCAGATCTCACCAAGACAAGATGGTGAAATGCTGTTCCAGCTTCCATTATCCAGGCACAACATCCTGGAGTCACCCAACAAATAGTAGCCACTGTTGCAGTGATAGGTAACAGTACTGCCAGCAAAAAAGTCCTCAGCTGAATAAAATCCGTTTTCTAATGTTGGAGGCACTCCACAGCTGATTCCTGAAACATGAGTGAAAAGAGAACACAGGTATTAGCATAGCAAACACAGACCAGCTTCAGAATAATTCCACAGGAGACCCACCACCAGATATTTTTTCTCTGCAGCAATGGAATCCCATTGGCAAGAGGCCCCACTCATTTCCTGAGGTAGCTAATTGGTTCCAGATCGGGTAGAGGTCTTATTTCCTGGGCACTTGTGAATAACAGACTTAGCAGGACTCTTTAGCTCCTGCTAAGAGAGTTTTGCTAGCTCTGGAGGAGACATCTGTGACCAAGATCTGAGCAGACACCGTTCAGTCACAGGACAGTTCTAATAGTCAGTTGATCCTTGGTGAGCTTTAAGTGAAAATGAGAAGTTTGCCTTCATGGAGGTTGCTGTTATTTCCCTTCATTGAAAAGCAAGCTTAGTGTTACTGTGTTTGAGCATTGCAAAAGTAGCTAACAGTACCTAAGGTTACAATACCAGCCTCAGGCCAGGGAATGCAGGAAAGATGGAGAGACTGGACCTGACCTTACATACAACCCTGGGCATCACTTTGACTGACTGTAGTAAATAAGCCTTTCTGATCCCAGTTGTGCCAGCAGAAGACATCCCTGTACTTGCCTGCCAGAGGCTGCTTCTTGTTCTAGCAGAGCTGCTGCTGTGCATCCCAATCAAGATGACATGAATTTATTCCAACAGCTACACCACTCATCTGTGTAACTAAACGGATTATAGTAACTCCTTGTTCCCTAGCTGTGTGCAAAGACACAGAATTTAAAGCCCGTGGTAACAGAAGCCAAGTACTTCCTGCAGAGGAATAGAGCTGAAGAGCCAGTAATGAAGACGGGCTGTCAGGTATCTGTGGTTTGAGGAGCCTTCGGTAGCAGGTAGAGGAAAAGGATCCTGGTGGGTCAAGACAGTGATTACACTGAGCTTGATTCAGTCAGTACTTTTTCAATACCACAGAGCGCACTATAAAGCCTGTAGTTCCTTGTGTAGGAATTAGATATCTTCAACCAACTTTCATTTATCAGGTACTTGTGGAACAGACTTAAAGGAAAGGCCAGTGGGTGAGTCTGGCCTTCATTCAGTCAGCATGTTTGTGGCATATCAACGCTCTGAGCTCAACTGTCTGCCCCAATACAGGGAAATCAGAAAGACTAAGAGGATTCTGGTGGTTTGTCATTGATCACACACCACGAAAAGTGCAAAGCTGTCTCTGCCAGTGAACTTTCCTTGTGCCCAGCAGGACTTGCTTTTGGGTAAATTCTCTCAGGCATGCTATTCTTTATGCAGAACATGAGAAAGAGCATGGACTTGTGCTATAAACAACTGAATAAAGAAGAAGACATTAAAATCACATCAAATCTAGATCAAACTAATTTAAAGGTATCTTTAACTGATTTGATGATTTTCTCCAAACAGTGTATAAATTCTGGGATCATACAGTACATACTTCTAGAGCTAATTTATTATTCTGTTGAAATGAAAAATACCATCAGCTGCAACACATACAAATGCAGTTACAAGTGCAGTCACAGCAGAGGAGAACTAAAGAAAAGGAGAAGACAGGAGTAGGAATCACAGAATCAAAAGAAACTTGGCAAACTGAATGCATACAGTCCAGTTTCTTAGAAGAAATACTGTAAGTCTTGGAGCACTTCTAAGTCCTAACAGAAATACCTGCTGCCTTTAAAGAAATTAGTTCATAACTACCAAAGTCAAGGCTTCTACTTCAAACCAGACATTCTCAGTGAGATTTAAAAATTCCATAGATATTCTAGCACTTCCTGTGCATCTTCCACACTCCTGATGCTGCTGGGGAGGAAAGCTGTGAGTACCAGATTGCTGATGCAACTGCACTCATTTCTGCCCCAAGCATTAGAAAAAACACGTACGAATATGATTGTAATATAGTTTCTGCTCAGTAAAACATGAGTTTAGTTTTAAGCATATATGTACATGATGTAACATGGAAGATTCAAGTGCATGACAGCTACAAAAATAAACAGTCCATGAACAATGATAGGGTCCAAACAAAAGCTAGGGTTTCCTAACCCTGTCAACCCACTGAGACAACTCACTTTCACAGCGGGGAAAAGGCCGTGTCCACTGTCCCAGGTTAAGGCAGTATTGAACAGAGTTTCCCACTATTTGGAAGCCTGGGTCACAGGAAAGGCTCACTTTTGACCCTGGCTTTAAATCAGCAGAAGAGGCCCGCAGATGTGGTATGGATCCTTGCAAAGATGGACACTCTGTGGGCAAAATATATACATACAGTGAGAGACACAGATATGTGCTGAATGAATAAATTTGTTATCTGATTGTTTGATCCCGTATAAGTTTATCCAGGAAAGAGCTCTGGGAATTATTAGGCATGCTACATCCTGCTTGGGTCCAAAGGGTTTTGGGTATCATCAACATATAACATCAGAAAAGGAATCTGCAGGAAAAGAAGGGAGGAGGCAGTAGGTATTTTAATATAATTCTATTATTGTTAGAATAAAAGGCATGACAAACTTTTTTCTGACCCAATACCGTATTCACTCTTTCCTCATCTCAATTCAGGAAGCAATAAATCTCCATCAAAGATTTCAATGAACTTTTGTTACAAAACCCTGGAATTTGAGGAATGAACGACTGTATGTTCTAACTGTCAAATTATCCAAATAATTTATTCAAGGCTAGGGCAAAGGCTTCAAGCTAGCATAGTTGACCTCTTTTATAGAAGAGTCTTATAATATTGTTCAGGAAAAAAAAAGGATTCTAGGAAGTAAAGTTCTAACCAGCACAAAATATACTCTTGTAATCTATCTTCACTCTTCCAACAACTCCTGGCAGGAAATCTGGCCAGGCTAGTACATTTCCTTTTTGCAGTTCTTCTGGACAGGATGTAGCCAGAGATTTTACCTATGGATTTAAAACAGTTGATTAGGTGATGTTTAAGGACAGTGTAGGAAAGAAAAGCAAAAAAAAAAAATTCCTTTCATGTGTGCATGCAACACTAGAACAAATTACTGAATGAGTAATGTTCATCCTTTCTAGCACAAGAGGTTCCTGGCTGAAGTACTTATTATTCATAGTTACAAGCCATCCAGCTGTGGCCACAATGAGTCACTACCTTAAGTACTACTTGACATAAGAGCAAGGAATACAGCACAGTTCTTGGGACACAATTGCATTTGTTAGCGTAAAAGAAAAACACATCTACGTCACAGAAAGAGACAGATTTGAGAATGCAACCTGAAGAGAACACTTATCTATTTGCAGGAAAATGTCAAAGAGCAGCCAAAAGGAACTTAATGTCGAAGATCTGCATTCTGGAGACTCTGCTAGCACCGCACCACATTTAAGGAACAGAATCACAAAAAGGAGTATCTTGATAAAGCAATTTGTTGTTTCCAAATTTTGTGAATTGAATGCAGTAGGCTCTCTAAAACACTGGAGGCAAGGAATGCTCACACCAACTAATAGCAGCACTTGCTCTGACTTCAACCAAAGCACAACAAGGCCATAACTAACTGAGTACTAAACAGGAACTATATAGGGAAACTATGGCTAGGAGAAGGAAAGGAACACGCTGTTAGGTCAGCAGCAGATTAATATTTTGAGGGATCTGGTCATATGCCTTTGATTGAAAAGTTTTCCATTTAAAACAGAACTCCTTTAATGGTACCACAAGCGGTTTCTTTTGCATTCCTACTACAAGAAACTGAAATGTCAGTGGGAATTCTTCAGCTATTTCAGTACTGTATTTTGATGAAAACAAAACAAAAAAAAATCAGTAAGGTAAAAATATTTCTACTTCACTGTAACTCTGAGAATCTATTAAACATAGTAACATCATTACATTTGTATTTGGCCACCAACAGAAGAAGAAACTTGGGAACTACAACTCCAGGTGGCACAGCACTTTTAAGCTATTCAGACACTAGTTTAAGCTATATGCAATACCAAAAACATGCAGAGAGACTTCTAATGTTGGGATGTCACAGAAATATTCCACAGCAGTCCCTTGAAAGGAACTCAGGTGACCGAACTCCAACATTTATAGAATAGAAGGCTGTTTAGTTCCATTGTATGCTCAGGGAACATTCCTGGTGGTCTAGTGGTTAAGACGCGGCGCTGTCACCGCCGAGGCCCAGGTTCGATTCCTGGTCAGGGCCACTCCCCGGGC
>JAYRBT010000093.1:21933098-21961446 GCA_036023395.1 Myiotriccus ornatus
GGGCTCAGTTCCGCGCACACTGTGACTCACCTAAAAAATCCAATGCGCAGGCTGGAAGGTGTAAAGACCTTCCCCGGCTCTTCGTCCGCGAAGACTGGCCATTATTATTATGCTCAGGGAAATTTCTGCTACATGAAAGTATTTAAAAACTGCAAATGAAAGGCCAAGGCTTGGAATTCACTCTGCAATGCCTTTGTTCAGTGTAACTTCAGGAACAGAAAGGAAGAACAGCCCCATAAGGTTACTGTGACTAAGGTGTACGTATTATTGGCTCAGTACTCCCTACCAAGTTTCTTCCTAACAGGGCAGATACAGTCATATCTCAGCTATGGAACTGTTGGAAAGACCCCATACGTGCCCCAAGGACAAAAAATGTGCAGTAAAGTGATAATTAAGAATTTCCTCTTTTAAAATATCAAAGAGAGAAGCAGTCTATGGAGAAGAGATGGTTATTCAGTTAAGAGAACACATTAGTAATTAGGCTACTGAGAATACTTCCTACTCTTCGGCTCTTTTCCCCTGGAAGGTCATTCCAGTAACCTTCTAGCAGGGAGAAAGGAATGTTTCCTTCAGTAGTGCGAAAAAATGAATTAAGAAGAGCAAAGGTGAGCCTAGTGGGCTCAGCATCTCAGCATCTGAGTGCATCTCAGCACAGCAGCCTACTCATACAATACATGCAGCATGGCTTCAGAGCATAGCCAGCTGGCTAGAATGCACAGGTGTGCCCAGCTGGGAAACTGGCTTTCTCAGATGGGTGACTGGCTTCTGTCAAGTTTCCAGTGGATGAAATCAACTACCAAGAATAATGTGCTGTATTGTCTACCTTTGTGAAAAAGGAAGGCAAATCATGAACTTCAGAGTGATTTGTTCTCATGTTGCCCCTACTCTGAACTCAGTGAGGTAGATCAGACTCTTCCAGAGTCAGCATAGCTGGAGAAGAAACCAACATGCTCTGTTTATTCTGAGGCCATTTCAAAGATCTCACTTCAGTCATATGTGCTGATGGAAACCACTTAAGCCGAGGGCTGCAAACAAACTGCAAGGAATCCACATGGAAAAAATTACAGTGTGGAAAGAGCAAGTTTGGGAATTGGCTCTTCCAAGGCATATGATGGAGGGCCAGAAAGGACCTTACAGTCCCCTGTAGACAACTCATATTCCTACTTCTGTCTATTCAACAACAAAAAAACCAGACTGCTGGTTTACCTATAGAGAACTAATGTGCTAGTGGATAAGCAATTAAAGTACACAATGAAAAATCTTAAAGACTGGATTCTGCCTCCACTTTATTCATTAGGCAACATACTCTGTCACCCTGCTTTCCTTTATGACTGAAAATAGGAAGGTAAGGCTCAGTGAATAGTTCCAGCTGGCCAGAATAAAACTGATGATAACAGATAATGATAGTGATTTACTATCCCAATCTCTTGAAATGAATGAGGTAAAAATTTTATAGGAAGCCTACTTAGCTCAGCTTCCTGTCTCGTCTCACATCTGTCTTTTCAGATGAGTAATATGGATAACCTAAATGAAGGGCAGGATTTTCTTTCTCATCTGAAGTGAATGGGAATTTAATCAAGTCTGTCATTAAAGACAGGTGACTGCTGAGAAAGTCTCAGAAAATCACACTTAAAACTCTTCACCAGTGTGTCCTGTAAAATCACATGTATGCTTATCAGCTTCAAAACTGCTGGTGAACAAAAACTTGAAGATCTGATTTGGCAATGCAACAGTTGGTGACCCCAAAAGCAAAAGCACGTAGCAGACGGTAGGGTAGTCCTGAACCTAGCAGAGTCAAAGTATCAAAGAAAAAGAGAAAGAAACAGAGGAGACATCTGTGTGCTGGAAGCTGAGATTCTGCTTTACTTCTGTTTTCTGTTCTGTTATTATTTCTTGTTTGGAGCACGGATAACAAACAGCTATAAACCATCAAATATTGGCAAAACCGTAAAAAAAACACCAGCGGAAGAGCACCTTTTAGCTCAAAGATCCTTCTCCCAAGAAGTGCCTCCAACCTTGAACACTAGTCCTTGCTGTTCAAGTGTTACCAACAGTTTTACACTCCTGACCTTCAGGACTGAAATATACTACTGATCAGGAAGTGATGATGGAGCACAGTGCCATCAGGTTTGCACGTAATACCAAACTGAGAGGCCCAGTCAGCTCCAGGACAGAGTTGCATCTGTAGGGACCTTGACAGGTTGGAGTAAAGGGCCAATTCAGAGTTCATGAAATTCAGCAAGAAAAAATGGGAAGGAAAAACCTCTGAACAATATAAGCTGGGGAAAAGCAAGAGAAGGAGAAGCTCTGTGGAAAAGGACTTAGGCCCTCTAGCAAGCAGTGAGCTGAGAACTGGCCAGCTGTGGACCAACAGCATGCTTGGCTGTGTGAATGTGGTTACAATAAGAAAACCAAGTATTCCTTCTCAGTGCTTATAAGATCACATCTGGAGTATTGCATTACATTCTGGGCTCCGCACTGCAAGAAAGCCATGGATGGGATGGTACATTTGCCCTGTGAGGGGAGGTTGGTTCAGTCTAGCGCAGAGGCTGCTGTGGGGACACCTCACAGCAACCCCTCCCTGTACACAGTGGGAGGCAATCAGGTCAGATAGATTAGAGTCAGGCTCTTCACAGCAGTGCAACGTGGGAGACAACCAGCACTCATAAATGGAAGAGGGAGGTCCCAACTAGATACAAAGAAACAAATCCCTCTGAGGATAACTCAGCACTGAAGCTCATCTCCCAGAAAAGTTGAGGGATCACTGTCCTTGCAGACATCTTTTGATCTATACTAATTTCTTAACTCAGTGGAAGTTTAGTGCTGCTACACTTTTATTTCTGGTACCTGAATAAATGTAGCCCAATATTCAGTTATCCTGCCCATTCACTTTCCTGGGACTATACAGCTCAGATTTTTAATAGTGTCTAATGCATTGACAGAAATTCTGATGTCTCCCCTCCGAAGTTTTACGACTGCCTTCACAAAGCAGGATTAGGGAACTGTAATCTGTAAAACAAGCACTTAGCTTGTTTCATTAAGTTTTTCTCTCTCTCTTCTAGCAGGACTGTTGGATTTTATGCACGTCTTCCTTTCTGTTTCAAACCCACGTACTACGGAAAGGCTCAGTCAAAATAGAAGGCAACTCAGTGTTTTACCAGATTTAGTTTTGCTCAAACCTACTCTACTTGCTACACTAATCTTAGTATCCTAAGCCAGAGTTCCATCTGGTCCCCAGTGACTTCTGAGGGTGCAGGGGTCTATCCAATAGCATAACTTGGAATGCCTTTTCAAATGTCCACCCACACTCAGAGCCCTGAACTCAAAACACTGCAGTTAAGGATTTACCTGCTGTGGAGAAAGTACATGGTCCCAGATGTTGAGCTGGCTGATAGAGCCCACAAAAGATTCAGCTGGGTTGAATCCTTCTCCTTTCTGATCTTGCTCTTGACCCAGTACAAGTGCACCACCACCTAAATTCAGAAATTGAACAGGGATAGGAAATGAAGACTTTTGCATATCATACGGAATGTGGACATGGACTAAAATGCTTCAATATTTTATTTTTATTTGAATACAGATAGTTTTCTGAAACTGTATGTAAATTTGGGTGGTGGTAGCATGCAAACACTATCAAAACAAAATTTCTTTGCAGCCATAGGACACCAGGCCTTTTACAGCTCTTCGATGCTGAAGGTACTCCTTTTCATGCCTTCTGATATTATCGTAAAGACCACTGATCACAAGAAACAATAAAATAGCAAAACCACCTTGAAAATGGAAAAAATGCAAACATAACTTTAAAAAGATGTCTAAAGGGAGCAGGAAAAAGCAAAATCAATCAACTCTGCACACACATTTGTAAGGGAGATTACAGTTAAATTTAATATTGTTGTGTGAGAAACTTATTCTCACAAAGCCACTCCAGAACCAGCTCAGCACAGGTTCCTTTGTGGACTAAACTCTGTCATCCATAAAACAAGTCACCTACTAGTTTACCCCAGAAATGTGTGCTTTGTCTTCAGTGACGCTGAGTGAAGGAAACTTTCCTCACAAACAAGAACAGCAAATATGAGCCCTGCATAAATGCTGAAAATGTCGAGATGTACTAAACCCACCAAAATAAACATTTTCTTGCAAGCATGGCAAATTCTGCAATAAAAAAAGAATGAAGGCAACAGATCTGGTATAATATAAATAAAGCATACCAGGGATTTTCGATCCAACAGAGAGCCCACTGCCTCCATCAGACAGTTTTCCATCGATGTACACCTTCCATGCCCCATCCCTGCATGTCCATGTGACCGCAATGTGATGCCAGTTACCATCATTCACTGAAGGACAGTCTGTTATCTTCTCTTTCCCATTTACATAAAGAACCCAGCTGCATGGAAGGCAGATGAAGGCATACTCAGCTGCATGCGGCAACTTTAAAAGCATGGCCTGTCTCACATGACTCAAAGAAATGCTGGTTGCTTACAAGGTAACTGAGTCTATATCACATAAGAAATTTCTCTTGAAAGATCATCATAAAAGATATCTCTGTCTCAGAGGACTTGGAAGTTATGGTTACCACACGCAAAGAATGATGAAATAAGTAATGTGCTTCTGTACCAAAATATTAAGACTCAAATCATGTGTGCACAGTGGATTCTTAAACCAGCTGGTTGAGTTTGGAGTCATATTACAACTCATATTCTACTTTTTTACAAACACAAGTCATATTCAGAGTCATACTACAAGTACTCTGAGTGTTGAGCTTCAATTTAATCCATTCATTGTCTCAGTGCGTCATTTAAATATGACGTGAATATAGTCCAGACAAAAAATATCATGTTTTCTAAATTCACTGCTTTCTCACCATTAGTCTTCCATTGGGCAAAAAGTAAAGGAAACAAAGCAAGGAGAAAAACAAAACAATGGAGTCTGGATGCAGATTTTTCTATGCCAAAGTAGGCAAAGTTGATACTCAGACTTCTGTTCTTTATTTTCTTTATAAATTCAAAACATCTGTAAGCTACAGAAAAGCAGAAATGTGATTTACCCATTGTAATCAGTCAGAAGAAATGCATTATCACTTCCATTCTCCACTGCATAAGAAATGGGAGTCCCATAGTTTGTGGTGTCAGTGGATTTCATCCAGAATGTACAGGTGATGTCACCAAGAGACGGTAAAACACCATCAAGCATGACATATCCATAGATACCAGAGACTTCAAAATCAAGATTGAAACCAGAGGACTGTTCTGCAACAGACAAAGAATTTTCAGAGCAACATTCCTGCAAATCTGGAAAGATAATCAAATGGAGTCTAAGAAAATGCAATAAAATGGAACACAGTCCATCTACAAAAACTACTCACTTTAAATTGATCAGAGCTAGAAAGACTGTTTGGCACTCTAATATCAGCCAGCATACCAAGCTTTCCAAGGCTAGAAAGCACAGTGTTTGAAGACAAACAACTGGAAAAGAAGCTGACTATCTATCAATGAACATGAAACTTGCTTTTCTCTGTCGAAGAAATGACACATCCCACTACCATCCAACAACCTAAAGAGGTGTGATCAGCTGGTTCCATTTAATTAATGAGAATCAAGACTTAAAAAACCCCAAAACCAAAACAACAAAACAATCCAAGATTTTTCCTGTTCTGGACTTACTGTAACAGCACTTTATGTTACTGTCCAGAGCAGAGTTGACATGCTTTACAAGGATACTACATGTAAATGTTATCAAGTGGAGCTCTACTGAAAGTTGGGTGTTAAACTCTGTCATAGGATTGAAGATGCAAATGACCTGTATGTCCTCTACTTCTCTGTAAAATCAACATGGCTTCTTCAGCTTCTGTTCAAGTATTCAAAAGCAACTAGTATAACACTTTATAATTTTCATGGAGTGGCTAAAAGACAAATGCATTTGAGCCTTGTGGTTCAAATGCCTCCAGCATCCACCAGGAAGTTGTGTTAGGTGTGACCCATTTTTCCTAACCACAGGGAACTTGATGCCTTTAGGAGTTCTAAAGCTAAAACTACCCCACACCAATCCCTAACCCTGTGATGCAAAGCCCTACAAAAAATACAAGAAGCAGAAAGAGATAATTAACTCAGATATACATATCAAATTAAATCTGATAGACCTACTGGGTATTAAAAAGATAAAGCCAAGCCTTAGAAAAGAGAAATGACACTGCACACATGCTGCTATTTGTCTGCAATTACACTTATTAACGCTGCAGTCACACAGGCTTCACTCAGCCCCTCAGTCCCACCATCCCAGCTGCTTTCGGGGGAAGCTGTATTAAATCAGCCCAGCCAGTGCAAGTCTTGAGCAGAGACCTAGTCAAGCCACCTTTTTCTGAGACTTAGTCCTTTGTACCTGTTTCACACCTGCTGCCTGTAAAGCCAGGGGGACATTTACAAACGTACGAGTTCAAGGCATCCACACAGGTGGCTTGGTTTAAGCAGGGACTGGAGTCACAGTCATTGATGTTCACTTCACAGTTCAGTCCTGTGTACCCTGTCACACACAGGCACCTACAGAGGAAGAGAAGCACACTTCAAAGGTGGCAGCCATCGTAACAAGGAATTCTGGCCATGAGGCCAGATTTGCCAATGAAAGTGGCATATAATGAAAAAAAAATCAACAGGTATTCGACTTTTCAGGCAGATACATAAGGCAGTATAAAAAAGAACTGAAATCTCTGGTACTTTGAAAAGCATGTGCTTAAAAGCGCCAAAACTTCTGGGGGTGTGGGGAGGGAAAGAGTTACTTAACCCAGACATTGGGTGGACTGTCTATCTATACAGTGATCTAGGATACGACACTGCTACTGGTATTTGCCACTTCTGATCTGAGTTCAGGTACCCTAAAGCATGAAAATGAATATTTGGAAGTTATCATCGGTGTTTGTACTTTAACCTCTGTAGTCTCAATATGTACATGTATCCCTGTCTTCACAAGCTATAGACATAGAGTATTACCAGATACGCAATTGGTCATCTGGTCATCACCTATTATTCTTGTGGAAAGCAAGATGAGCCCTTGGAAGTTTAGGAATGTGAAATTCTTTTGGAAGATCAATATTTAAGCCACGCAGTCCTCCCATGCTTACATTCCAAACTTTGTATATTTTCTTTGCCGTCTACCTTGGAATTTTTAAAGAGTGAAGATACTAGGATATATTTGCTTGTCTTTTAAAATCTCCTTTAGTATTCATAAGGGAACCACTTATATTGGATCAGGCTGTCAAAAGGCTTGCTGAAATCTAAGAAGTCTGAAGCAGCACAATCTGTCTGACTTTCAATGCTGTGTTACATTAATCATCTGTTTTTCACCTGAAGCTGTTGATACCATCTCTGCATGTAGCTCCATTCCTACAGGGTCTGCTGAGACACTCATCAATGTTTCTTTCACACAAGACACCAGTAAAACCCGGGAGGCACTTGCAGGAGAAACTGCCAACTCGATCTTCACAAATAGCCCTATTAAGACATGGGTTTGAAAGGCATTCATTGACCTCCATTTCACAGTGAGCACCTGAGAAAAAAAGAATAAAGTAATAGCTTTGGTTTGAATTAATTTAAGAAAGAAAATTACTCGCCCACCTCTCATTTTCAAGGACTGTTAAGTGGACATAGAAGAATTCAGGAACCATCTTTGCAGTTACAGAAATTCACACATAGCAAACTGTAAATAATTTAAATGTATCTTGACCATTAAGTGAATAATTTGGACTGAATCAGAAAATCACCTGAGGAATTACTTGGAGCAAATAAATCTGCTACAGAAGACATTTGGCTGAAACCTTATCTCTAAGGAGAGATGTGAAGGCCAGAATTCTGGGATTTCTGATGTAAAAGAAAGAAGCTCTGTTACAAGCACTGAAGAATGAATAAACGGAGCTCTTTGGCAACATTATAATCAATGTATCAAACAGATACATGTATTTGTTACAAAAATGTATGAAAGCAGCAGGAAGCCGAGTATGGGATTGGAAGTAATTTTAATATAGACCATCTTCTCTACTCTTACAATATTTTTCTTCTAAAATAAAATTAAAACCATCAATTTGAACGCATGCGAATGTCCTTATTCTTTCCTCAACATCTCACATCAGGTTCATGGTATAATTAGTAATAGAAGACCTAGCACTTAGTAAATCCTTCCGAAGTCATGTTTACACCACAGAGACTATGATGGATTAGATGGACCTAAGGACTCTAGTACATCCATATCAACCTATATTATATATCTATATTATATATATATATAAAATATATATTGCTGTACAGCAATGAGATAGAAACACTTTGGGTGGAGTAGGAAGACATTTTTTTGTCAGGAGTAAAGGCTGACTTAAACAAAACAAGGTGTACCTGTGAACCCTTTTGCACAAGTGCAATGGTAACCATTCTTGCCATCAACACAGTGGGCTCCATTCAAACACGGACTTGAGCTACATTCATTTATGTCTTCCTCACACAAGAGACCTTCAAACAGCAAAGATTACAAGGCATGGTCAAGACAGAGTCACTGTCTGCACGCTGCAGTGACTGGATGTGGAAAACAGAACAATACCACACTGCTCACATAACAAAGGCCACTGAGAGCTGATGAAAAAATTCCATGATTGACTGCTCTACTGCAAACACCTACAGAGATCCTCTGTGTTATTTAGATGCTGGGATGTGGAAGAGGCGAAGTCCATAGTAGATCTTTATAAAGTTTAAAAAACAATCCAGCTAGTGCTGCTCTTGATAAATATATAGCCATAAACATGGACAATGAGGGAGACTATTTCTGGCGTAGAACAGAAACCCTTTCTTTTTTTTTAAATCACACAAAATTATCTCCTCAGTAGTTTATTTCAAGATTTAGAAATTAGGTGCTGTTTAGGCAAAGTACTCAAGCATGTTAGTTCCACCATAGATTTCAAAACCTTCAAGGTGCATGTAGCTGACAGTTAAAAACGCTGAGAAAAAATTTAAGCATTAGCCCCCTTACCTATTCACAGGGAAGCGGTAAAGCAACTGCACAAATGCTTTGTCTAGTCAGGCCACATTCAGTCTCACAAGTACTTTCTCTGTGTTTACTATGTCTCTAAACTTTATTTCTTTTTTCAGACCAAAACTGTCACAAAACAGAAGCATACATGCACACACACCCCCCACCCCTAGCCTCAAATGCTCATCCTTTTATTTCAAAATCTATTCACATGCAGTGAATTACTCTAACCCATAGATCAGATTGTTTTCCTGTTATAATTCCATGGATATGGAATTATACAGCACTTCTGTTTTGTGTTATCTACTTGGCATAGAAACAAAGACTGTCTGAAGAAAAGCTATGAAATGAAACATATTACCTGAATAGCCTGGTTGACAATGGCAAACAAAGGTCCCAATGCCATCTTTACACATTCCATTGTTTTGACAAGGAGATGATTTACACTCATCAACTTGTGTTTCACATTTCAAGCCTAGAACACAAAATAAAGGACTGAGAATAGGGAGGCAAAATTTGAAATTGTTCAGAAACAGAGATGTCATGACTACTTAAATGTAAGAAAACATGATTGATTAATTACCTACATTACCAGACATTCAGGTTTATTATCTTATTAGTTTGTGTTTCAAAAGACCTGAGACAAAATGTTATTAGAAAGCTGCGATGTATGTTTGACAACAGACTGAGCGGTTCCAGAGAGTGGCGCTTAATACCTATCACAAGTAGGCTTGATAACATCCAAATTATAAGACATCTGTTTGCTTTGAAGAAACTGGGAAGGTAACACCAAAAAGAAGTACAGGTACAGTACAAGTGGAGTTATCTGTCTAGAGTGTAAATTTCCAGCTTTTGTTAATCATAAATATTGCCAAGTGATAGGATTTTCAAACCCACTAACTCCATTAAAAGAAATCCCATTCAAAACTGTTTCTGCTAAACACAAGAAAATTCAGCAAACACATGAGGAAGTATTTACTTTCTTAATACTTATGTACTCTAAATATATGATGGATATTCCAGTTAGTTAGGCTATATTGAAATGTTTTGCTCCTTTACACTCACTCATGTTAAAGGCATAGAGACATATTAGGTACTCCACCTGCTTCTCAGTTTTTTACCTGTGTATCCAAGTGGGCATATGCAGATATATCCACTTCCCAATTGCTTGCATGTCCCATTATTGTGGCACGGTTCCAGAAAACACTCATGAAAGACCTGCCAGAGGCAAGAATGATACCATTACAGCAAAGGTGGCACAAAATACTGTAGTTTTAAACTGTACACCTTACAGTCACTTTGGAAAGATGGGATAAAAAAGTCATCAGCATTAACTTCTAGTTCTTCCTCTTTGTCTCTGCAGCACACCAACCTTTCCTTTTTATTCGTACAGAAAAATGCCACACATCTGAAACATTCTTTTGAAATTACCTTTTAATCAGCAAAATGTGACTGTCACAGTTATTCCCTCATAACTTTCTTCGCCACGTTTCACTGGTGGCATTTTATATTAAGCTATCCGTTATCTGTGAATTCTCCACTTTGCCTCCTTTGACATCAGCTAGTCACTTCCTGCTATTGGCCATCAAGTGAGCTGGCCCAGAACTTCACTGTGTGGCATTATTTCTTCTATTGCAGCAAACCTGAATTCATCAAAGTCCTTGAGTAAGTGATCAACTAAAATCATAGGGGAGCAGTTTGTCACCTGTCCCTATATTACATAATGGTCCAGGCCAAATTTATCATGAGTCAACTTTGCTCCTGTTTACACAACATCCCAATTTCAGATTCAACCAAAGCAGCCTTGTCAAGAGTTACACACTGGGGGTGAGATGGTGGGAGGCATCTCCGGGAAATATTGTCCTTAGAGTAGTTTCACACGAGGACTTGCCTGTGTTTCAAAGGGGTACTCACAGAAGAAGGGAGCTCTGCTTGCCTCCTCTCAATTTTATGTTACTATACGTAAACTCAAGATCTTACAACTGAGATTTAGATAACTGATAGCATTTTCTGGAATTCAGCATATGGAAGACCTTGGATGACTGAGTATAATCAATCGATGTTTTATATATTGGCTGAACCTCTTCTGTGTAATTTACAAGTGTAATAAATATTTCATACATCAGGTAAAGGTTTAAAATCCAAAATTAAAGACTGTCAACTGCTGATGCCACCTCTTCCGTTCAGTGGAATTATTTCTATAATTACGAAGAGAGTTCAAGTGTTCCTCCCTAAACCATTCCTTTCATCTCTTCAGAAAATATAGTCAGCAAAACAATTACATTAAAAAAGGTCTTAGTCATTCTGCATAAAGCACTTTTTCTTTCATTGGAGATAACACTGCAAAATAACACTTGTCCTTACCTGACTGCTGACTTTATACTGTTTGCTGATATTTTCTGGAAAGGCTGGTACCATCATTACACTTTCCTCAGCTGCTGAAAAAGTAGAGCCAAAACCTAAAGAAGAAAGATATGAAAGTACTATTAATGACACTGTATGGCAAGGTCCCTATTCCACAAGGGCATTATAATTGCATGTGAGAAATGCATCTAAAGATCTGCTGCAAAAAAGTGAATTTGTGGGAATAAAAAACAAACTTTACAGTACTCGTTACACAAATATGTATTTGTAAGGACGTACATTTCTAAAACATATATGTGTTTATACATAAACACATGTGTGTATATATGAAAAAAATGATGCTTTTATAAACAGATACATGCAATATTAGTGTATATTTATATATCTCTATAGTATATATATATTTATAAATATATATACAGTGTATACACACGCTCACTCCCTGCATATGTATACTCTCTTCACTGAGCCTGGGTATGATTCACACAGTCACTTCTATGACTGTGAGGCAACATCAGTAGGCAGAACCAGCTATGAACTTCAGTGGTTGAAATCAAAGGTCTACACTTGTCAAGAGAGCAAGTGGGATGTTTTCTGTTAAGACTACTGATGGCTGTCCTTTAGACGATCCCTTTATTCACTCTAGCAGAGATAATTTGGCTTACTTGAACAATCTGTGATGGATCTGGCTCCAATGACAGTAGTTGTTCCATAAAAGGGACAAGACAAGCAGTAGGACTTTCCTGGGTCTGGTTGATAGTAGTCTCTGGGACAAGGGTAGCAAGGTGTCAAACCTGTGCGAGAGAACTCGCCTGCAAGGCATGGTACTGCAAGAACAGAAAGCCAATTTTTTGAGTGATCTGATCTTCTGCACCTCCACCCTACCTCCCCTCACCTTTTTTTGATCACTTTCCTCACTTCACAGTCCCTCCTCGCACTTAAAAGGAATAGGATGAAACATGCAAGGAATTCACAATTCTAGGAAATGCCTATTTAAATTCTTCTGTGGGGTGACATGTCTTTCTGAAAAGACTATGGAAATACCAGGCAAGTATTTAATGCTACTACTTTTGCTGCTCTGAGGCAGCTTTCAAATGGAACTTCCTTTCTCTTTTATCTCTCACACCTGTTTTATTTTTTTTCCTTTGAGAAGGAGTAAGGATGAAGAAAAGACTTTTTTGTACCATCAATCCCTGCAGATTATTTCCTCTGGGAATCCTTCTAGCAAAGCTTGTCCAAGACAGATGAAGAGAATTTCTTGGAAAGAATTATGGAACAAACTGTTAAAATTCAGTATTTTTGTACAGAAAATATGGAAGCTGTTCCAGAGACAACAGTGACAAATACCCTATCACTCCCTTTATCTTCTGCAAGGAAGAAGGTTTTATTTTCATTTAGGTACCCATCATGTATCTGATTTTATTCATCTTTAGATTAAGAATCCACCTTGGAAATCAGAAGGAGGGCAACTGAAATTATCAGGGTATCAGGAAATGACATATTTTGCTGGGAAATGTTGCTTCGTTCACACTTAACTAGAAGAGCAATTCAATCTCAGGCAGATGAATTGAACTACATTAGCTGATGTTTAAACAACAACTTGGAAATTTTTAGTATTTAGTTTAAAAAAATGTCATTGCCCCTTTTATTACAAACCTCCACAAGCTGAGATATCCACTGCACCTCTTTTTACTGTTGATGTATTTTCCGGGCAAGAGATACAATTCCTGGATCCAAACGCTGGCTGATATGTTCCAAGTGGACATGTTTCACAGGTCTCAAGACCATTAGGCGAATATGTTCCCTGCTTGCACTGAGCTATAAGGCAGAAGAATTTGGAAATATTAAGCAATCTCCAACAGGAAACATGGTTCCTGATCTCTGAAAATAATGTTGAAATCACACTACATGTCGCAAGGACTTTTATTTCTGGAGCTTACTCTACTCTGAAGGACTTCATTTGTACAAATAGCAAAAAAAAAAAAAAAAAAAAGACAATTGTGATAAGATACTGATAGTGCATTTGTGAATTATTAACCAGTGAATTCCCTTCCAATCAGCTTTACTGCAACTCATTTTAATTTAAAAAATTAATCATACGACAACAAAAAGGAAATAAAACTAGCAACTTCTTTTTCAGAACAAGTCCTGAAGAAATAGTGGTTCTGAGCTGTTCAGTGCCTCAGCACTACAGTGGAGTGGGGCTGGCAAGGACAAGAATGGTATTATTTCAAGTTTATTAGTCCCTGAAAAATGGGCTCACAAACTCAGAAATCAAAGACAGAAATGAAGCAAATCTTCAAAGGCCAACTCTTCTTAAAACATCTGCTCAGGCATCCTGCATGCCGCAGCAGTGATGAAAAGTTCGATTTTTCTCTATAAATGTGCACAAAGGTGCAATTAGGACTGCTCCTTATTTCACAGGGTAACCTCACCCCAGTATTCCACCATGGGTATCAAAAGGATGTCACCATGCATTCAGAAGTGGCTGTCTGAATAAGACAAAAGTTCTCACCTTTGCATTCAGAGATGCTCCTAGAGTGTAGATACTCAGTATAGCTACCAGATGGACAACTTTTGCATTCCAGCTGCCCTTCCTCATCTTGGTAGGATCCAGTCCAGCAGCTTTCACAGGTAAGATGCTCCAGAGAGTAATAGGTACCCAAAGGGCAGTTGACTGTTGGAAACATAAGTTCCCCTCAGAGTGAAAAATCATACATACCTCTTGCCCCTGGAGTTCCCATTTAATCAACTGAGTTTATATGAAATGTGACTGTGTTCCTCAGCAGATGGGGTATCTCTCTGGAACACTGCAAAAATCTAACTATGCACAGGAAATGGAATCCAATTCCCTATCTTAGCTACGCATCACTCACAAGACTAATAGGGTTGAAAGACTGCATACCAAGCACTGTTTTCTGTGTGTGACTAAGCGTGGATATGCCTGATTTCCCCATGGGAGTGGAATCCTGGGTACAAAAGCATCCTTTTTCCACACGACTTGGTTAGGAACATAAACATTCTCTGGAAGTCAAACTGTGCAAAGCATTTTTGCAGTTTATTGTTATGAGAGACCAAAATCTCTGGACTGTGTCAAATCATAGCCCTCTGCAAACATCCTCTATAACCTTGCGTTGCAAAAGGATTCCAAATACATGTAAGAAACAAGTCATCTGGCTTACCACACATTCTCCCTCTCAGCACAGAACCAGGCCTGCAGAAAAGAAAGGCCTTCTCAGTCTCCAGTGAGTTGGTGTCAGCTACAATGAGTTCAGATGCAAACTGAAAAGAATACATGGGTTCCTTATGGAGAGTTCTATTCAGCCTGTTTGTGATTGTTTCCAGAGTTTTAAGGAGCCGCTTCTGGTTTTCCAGTTCCAGTGTATCATTCCTTTCATCAGGCAGTGGCACGCTAGCTGGAATATAAACAGCAAACATGAAAGGCACACAGATTTTACAGTCAGCACTTCCACCATACTCTGGAATATATTGAGGGCAACACTCAGTCTTGTCAGTGGAAAGTGGAAAGCAGGTTATGTGCACAAAGCCCTCCAAGAATAGGGGGCTCTCTCTGATCTTTCCTTCAAGCAGAAAGTCTGTGATGAAATGGGGCTATAAATGTGTCCAGAAAACTGTCATCTGCATCTTCACTATGCTTTTGCAAATGAAAGAAATTTTACTGAATGTATTGAAAGATGATTTTTAAAAAGAAGAAAGTAGAGGACAATACTGTGACTTCTCTCACCTGTGATGTTAAATATTAACTTGATTTTTTGGTCAGTCATTGGAACATTCAGCTTATGCCTTCTGACCCGAGCAGGTGATGCTTTTACAGAGGCAGAGAGATGCTTGGATAAGTCTTCTTCTTGTGCTGCATCAACAAAATCACCATAAGAATAATCCAGCTGATTTGCTGTCCCCCAGCCAGCAGGTCCTGCAGGACATTAAGAAACAACACCATGCAGAAAATAAGTATCTGCACTCTAAAATACATTCCAAAATACAACCCCAATAGAATGGGGTCTGTTTCAAACTTCAGATGAAGACTTGACTTTGTCTCCTCACAAGTGTCTATTGTACCCTCATTTTGACTAATGAAAAAGAAAAACCAGTCTCATTCATAACTGGTATCGTAGAGATCTTGAGTCTTGTGCAGTTAGCCAAAGCTTTAGAGAAATAGTTACAAAAGTTACATATTGCAATTATCTCTTCCTTTGTTTTGTATTCACCCTCACGTGCCAACAGTATCTTAAACAACTCCATATTGCTTCTCCTTCCTCTTTCTGCCTAATTACAGACAGCCTATGTCATGTCTCCTTTGCATCTTCTTTTCGCAACTCCTGAACGATTGTGACATCGTCTGGCCTCTCAAAAAAGGCATCACCTTATGTGTTCATTACCCCCAGACAGGCATTTCCTGTTATGGAGAGAGCCAAATTCACTCCCTGTATAATGTCCTTCATTTGTAATATGCTTTAAATCAGAAACAAACAATTGTTTCTGTGTATACTCTACTTCTGCATAATGACTAATCCTAGAAAGGCATGGTCTATTTCCTTGATCTACCTTATTTTAAAAAACACAAAGATAGGAAAAAAATATCTGCCAATTACCTATTAGCAGTCACCTAGATTTGGCTTAATTTACAGTGGAAAGTAGGACAAGCTAGCCCCACGACTTTGAGGTTAATATTTATGAGTATTCCACAACAAATTTTCTAAACTGCTGTCTCTTAGGACCTGAGGAGACTTCTCCTCTCCTGCCTCCCCAGTGTAAATCGTGAAAAATTCCTGAAAAACAGCAACAAGCTTACTCTGGTAAGAGGTTGAAATGAACCAGAAGAGAAGAGGACCCCACATTCCATGTCCTTAACACCGCTTCTTCCAAATGCCTTTACAGGTTAGTTCCAGCTGTCATCAGCATTCATCCTTACCCTGATGACAACTGCAGACTGAACATCCAGCCCTGCCCGATGTCTGAACACAAACAAATGTGCTCTCAGACTGAGTGAAGCATGTCTGAAAGGTGAGCACAAGCAGGAAGCTCTACCAAGTAACTCCACTATAAACCTGTAAAAGAGACACAGTCCTGTGACAGAGTACCTATTCTGACGTGGATCTGACAAAATGCCTTATGCTCAGATAGGTAATGTAAGTTATCCATTTTCAGCTCTTCTGCTCTGAGCACTCCCAAGGGACTCAGAGAGGCGAAGGATAACTGTAGTATAACGTGGACACTAGCCTGTCTGAAAATGGACTGAAAACGACAACTTACTTGTCATAAAACAAAGTGGGAACAATCACTGCCACAAGACACAAGGACTGTTGTGGTTTTCACTCTGATATAGCTGAAGTCACGGTGCAAAAATCTGCCCTTGCCAGGAAGTAATTTCACAGTTAATGGGCAAACTTAAGCTTGTATAACTTCACACAGTGAGGGTTCTGTGCAAATTCAAACCAGCGTAATAGCTGCTCCTCATTTTCATAACAATCTCCAAAACAATTTATTTTCAGTCTTTGGTTTGAAACAGCATGTTTTTAAAAAGTTTCTTTCTTCTAGGCTAGCCAAGCAGGTTTCTGTGCCTGTGTGCTTTTTAACCCTCCCCACCATGAGGAATCTCAGCAAACCTCTACACTATATAGGAAGCAGCATCAATACCAGACATCAAACAATTACACAATATATTTTAAAAACATATTATATAATTGTGTATTATCCTATGAGTGCCACAGTTATTTTAAAAAATTAACTCATAGAAGACATTTTTGCATGAATTATGCTGCATCAAACCTGGGTGGCTAAAAATCTATGGAATAAATAATTACCAATGGCAAACCCATTTTCATAATCGTAATTATATTCCAAGCAATGCTTCTGTGTCTGATCTTCCAATCTGCAGTCAATATCATCAACGTCATTACAGAATGATGGGACCTTCCAAGATAAAGAAGAATAACATTAAAAACATAAAACCACATAGGCCACTCCCCTAACTTACAAAACTTTCTAGTTACAATGTAAAGCACTACTTCTGCCACTGACACCAGATTTCCTTTCATGTCTCTTACAACCTTGGCAAGGTCGGCTGAAAGAAGTACATTCTACTGATACAACTGGGAAATAAGAGGGCAACTTGCATGTGTGCAAAGTCTTTGTTATAGAAGATCTTTTTTTTTTAAAGAGATGTTAATTCAAGTAACCACTCTTGCATTTGAAATCCCAGAATACAGAAATAAATTCAGGCTTCTTTCTCCCTACAAAAAATGACAGACTAGCTCATGTGTTTAAAAGCATCTCTAGTTTTCCCAACTACGTTACTTGTAATTCTGTAAGGTTGACAACAATGCTGTCACTTTTTTCTAGCTTTCAAACCTTATTTCTTTGTATCCACCTCTCTCTACCTGTGGAAAAGGACCCATGCACCAAAAAAACTCAGAGGACAGAGAAAATAATCTCAGGAGGACAGAAATCACAGAACAGAAAACTCCAGTGGTATCATTTATTTCTTCCCTCCGTAAAAGCAGTGGAGATTAGACAAGAATAAATGAATGCATGGTTTTTCATAAAGTATGTATTTCTTGCTTTTTCCAGAAAGGTTTGAAGCAAGTTGGCCCTAGGCCATGTTTTGAAATTCTTCTGTTTTTCCATATCAACTTTCATTGGAAAGATGGCTCTTGCCCATTCTTTCCCCCCTTTCAGATCTCTGCTAGAGTTTCAAATTCTTGGGAACAGGAATAAGCATATTCAAAACAGCCTTTCTGAATGTTTTCCCAGACTGCTGCGTTTTGATGTAATTGCTTGGAAGGTCACTACGTATTTTTTCCTTATCTTTTACTTTCCAATATTAACTGTCTAAACACTGGAACCTGGTTGTACCAGGCTCTTAGGGGAAAGAAACAGAAATAAAAACAGTCAAGATTTCTCTACTGGAAGAGAACAAGCCTGAATCAAGGCAAGAGATTAACAGACATTTAGGTCCAAGCATCAGACATTGCCTGATGTGTTATGTAAGTTTCCAGCCATTTGACAGGGGCTACTGGCATATATTCCAAAGTTGAAGGAATTTGCCAATTAGCTGTATGGGCTAACAATATTTTTTAATTATGACAAAAGCTTTTATTAGCATATGAGCTGTGTTCTGCAAAAAGCCTGTAAATGCCCAGTGTTCTTTACTAGGAACAATGCTGTCACGCTTGGCCTGGATACCCACTCCTGAGACCACAACTCAAAAGTTCTGCTGTTTCTGCTTTTCAGTTGAGGACAGATTTGTGGTTTAAGAGGGGAGACTGTGATACTGAAGTGGAAAATAAGAGACATGGTAGAGAAGTAACATGGTACTTCTTCAAATTCAGGGCCATGAAGCTTTGAATGACAAGACTGAGAACTCAGAAAGTCAAGAAACCTGAGCAAATCACTACTACTGGGATTTAAGTGCCTGGACACACACACCAAATGTGGAATTTATCCATTTGTATATATGTATGTTCATTCATATTATATGGATATATATCATATATATGCTATGTAAAATGCATTTATTTTATTATCACATCCAACTGTCAAAAACAACACTGAGGGTTAGGGGACAATTGAGTGGGGTTTTCAAAACTGCACAGGTTCTATTCGGAACACTACTGAAAATTTAGCTGCAGGTCCCTAAGCTACTTGGACATATAAGCTGTCCCATATAATTCCACATTGAATTACATTAAAATGCCAGTGAAATATCTTTATTTTTCAAGATGACTTGTCATTTTCTGAAAAAGCACAGATTTCATTTATAAGTTACTTTCTTTGTACAAAATCAGTTAACTAGAAAAAAATAACAATTATGTATTTTTTAAAGAAGTATACAAAGGGAAGGAGTATTTACTAACCTACCATTTTACCAAGTGAACTCTGGAATGCATCAGTAAATCTGTTTAGAAAATTGTTGTCATCACATCGTGTTGCTTTGTAGAGCATCTCAAAGGATTTGAACCCATGGTTTGCAAAACGATTTACTGAAAAATGTTGGAGAAATAAATTTTTACTGATTAGTGCAAGAACTTTATAGCTAAAATCAAGATAATTCAGGCTGAAACTGGAATACAATAAGGCAAGAAGCATAGTCTTTAAATCAGCAACCTAAGCGGATCGGTCATATCTCAGCCAATGCAGTTAATATAACCATTTGGTAGGCATCAAATTTACTGGAAAAGCTAGAAGACATTAAAAAAAAGGTCGTTTATGTACTTCAACATTTTCTTAAGGGAAGAAACCTGTAAACTGTCAACAAACTCCATACTTACTTTTTACTGAGAAGCAATAAATATTAAAACTCTTATAACTAGTGTTGCTAGGCTAAATATGAAAAATTATTCAGAGAATAATTCAGAATTCAATTAGAGTTAAGTTCCTAAGCGCCCAAGTTATGGATTTTAAATTGACAGATAGCTCTGAAACATAACTCTTGTTCATAGCTGAAACACTGCTCTTTTTCTGCTGAAAACAAGAAATCAACTTTGATGGAAGTGGATGCAACATGGTACCAAGACTGGCTTGAAAGGTAGTTCTAATACATTCATTTTAAAAATGTCACCAAAGGTGGAAAATTCCACAGCTGAAGTTTTGCATGTGTCCACCTCAAAGGAAACACATAAACTCTTCTGATCTGGTGGTAATTAGATACGTAAATAGAGCGCACACTATGCATTTGGATCAGTAAGTTGCACATCCTGTTGTAATTCTTATTGAAAAGACCCTGTTAGTGTTCATAAAAAACCTGTTTCAATTAACCTGTCTGCTTTGCATCTTTGCTATTTTGTGATTCCTGGGATTCAAATTCACTGCTACACTTGTGTTTCAGCCAGCTTCTGAAGTAACATATTTACATACTTCCAAGCATTATTTCACAATATTTGTAACAATTCAGAGGCAGAGGAGAGACAACATTTGTTATAATGAAATAGAAGTCAAAATTTCTAAAACATTTTTATTTACTTTCTCATCAAACATAATATTTGATGAGTTGCAGATTTATTTGAGTAACAGTAAGGCTTACAAGAGCAGCTAGGCCACTCTGGAGAGTAGGGTGGCTTCCAGAGACCATCTTCATATGCACAATAGTAGTTTTCACTTGATCCTTCTGACAAGCTGTAACCCTCTGCGCAGTGCAATGTGCAATTAACTCCTGCTTCATCTGATGTGCATTTAAAATCTCCATTCACAGGCTCAAAGGAGATTTCGCAGGGGGAACCTGTAAACAATACAAAGATTTATATATTGATGAATGTGGTGAAGTAACTAATCCCGCAGGAAAATGGCACTGAGAGGGCTTCCAAAAGTACCTAGTATTAACCTGACCTTGCCTCTGTTGAGGTATTATTTGTTATTTTCATAAAGTCAGGATCAGACTACTGCTAAATAATTCTCAAATATTTCCACTGGAATTTGAAATCCAGAAACACGAAGACTTTAAAAAAAGTTGTGATACATATGAGAAACTGTTTACTAAAAGAATACAAAACATTAATCTAAGTTTTAACATGAATTACACACAATGAGTTCTAGTAAACTAAATTACATCTTGAGTTCTGAAACTAAACATTATCCATCCTGCACCATTGCAACAACACATGAACTTGTCAAAATAATCTTAGGAGGAACTGACTGTAAAACCTCAGCTTTTCAATTTTCAGGCCTATTGTGAAGGAGGTTGTAAACATCTGAAAACATTATGTCACAAACACTGAACCACAAAAAGTCTAAGGTGGTATAGAATTTGAAATAATGTCAATTCTAAGCACTGGCTTGTTCTTTCTAAGATTTAGAGCAAATCAGAGACTAGCACATCACTTTGCAACTTACGTTTTCTAAAAGCTAGAACCAAAATTCCAGTCTGCGTGATTTTAAATTCTCTCTTCACTAACTGATCTTTTTATACAGATATCCAACTGAGACATAAAAACTAAAAAGCAAATATGAATTACAATTTTCATCCTTAATACTTTATCTGCCAAATTATTGTTTGGACTTTAAAGAAGGAAGTGAACTGTGAGGAAAAGATGTCTGTGCAGTACACAAAATGGAGTAGTATATCTATAGGTACCGACAGATTCTAAAATCTAAAGAGTGCTCTATTACTTGCTACAATATTTGTAGGTGACTAAAGAAAAACTGGCAGAAAGTTTTCCTTTTTAACTACACATTTGAAACAACTGGAGTAACTGTCCCTGCAGAAAAAAAAGAACCCATTTCTGTAAGTTTTACTGCTTAATGAATCATAGTTTTAATGCTTTTACATTCAGATTTGAACTTATAGGGCCAAATTCACTTCTGTGCTGTTTCAGTCTTAGACAATTTATTCATTGGCACTAACAAATACCCCGACTGCCTTCAAGTGACTCCAACATAAAATGGAAATAACCAAATGAAAAAGTGGAGACTAAATGAAAAAGTGGAGCATTCCTGCATCCTTTATGATATTCAGTTAGATCAAAGCCATATGGTCTTGAGCAGAAGATGATGACAACAAACCTTTGATGACAATGTGGATCTCACATGTCCTGTTATTTCCAGAAGGATCCACAGCTGTGTACTGAACTGTTGTTTCTCCTTTGGGAAAGAGATCTCCAGGTACATGACTCCTAGTGACAGTCAGTGGACCACCTGGAAGAGTTAAAAAGACAACTTAAAACATCAGTAAGTAAAAAAGGGTTACTGATACCCAACCTTGACAAATGGAAAAGCAAACGGAAACACATCTTCAAAATTAGGTGTTCCTGAAAACAAATAAATAAAACACAAGAAAATCTTGAACAGGTGATCAGGTTCTCAAGCCTTCTAATGTTTCATGCTTGTTTTGGGGTGCACTATCTCACCTGAATTGTCTGAAAATTCTGGTTCTTCCCATGTTGCTGGGTAATCGTTCTCTGCTGCTTGCACGGGTGGTGGAGATCTGCATTTGTCAACTACAGGAGGTTCTACATCTGCAGAATTTGAAAGGATGGCATGACATTAGCTTACAAAACTACTGCCACACTCAAATGGCATCTATCATCAGAAGAAGTTAGGTAAGCAGCAGTTTTAAGCTCATATAAGAACATAAAAGGTGCACACCTGAAAGCTTCTGCAATGGAAAGATGCTGAGTGAATGGACAAGACTAATTCTTCTGCTGAACTCATGGTTTCTGCATTGTTTGCTTTGTACAGAGCAAACCCTGGATTACCTACAGGACTGCTGAATAACACAACTGTCTGACAGAAACACTTTAGCAATGATTTGCATCAGCAGTGTGTGCAAACCTTGGAAATCTTGTTGGAGTATTTAAAGAATTAAATACAGATATATGATGAAGGCAGTAAGTAACAACACAGTGAAGAATTTAATATACGAGTGTGAGGAGAAATCTTAACATTCAGAATGAATGTCAGAATGAAACATAACCCAAACCAAACACTGTGAGCAATGACTGCACACTATGCAAACAGTGACCAAAGATCAGTAAAGGATTTGTGGAGATGATAATGCTCCTGGGTACACATAAGGGCCACAGTGACTCAGTCTCTTTCTGCACTAACCAGAAAGTTTCAACCATGACAGGTAGACTTTCCCAGCGATTTTTAACAGCACTTACCAATAACCTTGACACTGAATGTACAGCTTGCCTCATTGCCTGACTTATCGGTTGCTGTGTAAGTAATGTCAACTTTGCCAATCGGGAGAAGAAATGGTGGTATGAAAGCTGGGGTAACGTGAACTGAGACCTGTTACAGGAAAACACTTGTTATTTAAAAAACAGAGCTGGTACTAATCATGACATTCATGTTTCAAAAAATGGACAGAATAGTATCCTTCAATGTTAGGCCTACTCATTCTTAATGCAAATAGCCTTTTAAAGTAATGAGGATGGACTTTGCAATAGAGTGCCCTATGCCCCTTCTTAAGTCTGCCTTCTGTATATCAACAGGGATTTACTCAGTCAGGAGTTGGACCCTGACCAGCTGCAGTTTACAGCATTGTGTATTAAAAAAACTCTTGTCTGCCTAATTGCACTGAACACACACACTACCTCAGCTCAGAAACTGTCTGCAGTTCAGTTCTCCAGCTGCAAGGGCAGCAGACCTGGGAGATTAGTGGAGGAGACAGTCATGGGCTGTAAGTTCCTTACATACCCAGTTTTGATCTACATACGTGTATGAGTCAACAGCCCACACATACTTCAATATGTTCTGGTACAGCAAAGGAACCTTACATTTGGAGTAAATGACACTTAGATGGTGTCTATGGCTCTTTCATATGGCTTAGAACTGTCTTAAGGAATTTGTCTTTAAAATAAATGGTTTCATGTGTAAAACAGAAATCAGTTCATCTGACAGCCATGATTTTGACAAACCTCTTAGAACTAAGAGCTAAGGTACTTGACTTCTAGAGTTCAATGAATGTGTCAGCAGAGCTACAGTACCTGACCATGACTATGCTACAGAAAAAAAAATAGTGTGAACTTAAATCTCTTTTACTGGCATAACTTCTTAGTGCGTTGAGTGTGTTTGCAGTAAATTACGAGCACACACAGACTCACTGTCCCTCTGCTGACTATTAATAAAGCATTCAGTTGCTGTAACTGAATCACGTATGAGCCTGTAGGAAATGTTACTCTTTACGAAACAGCTCTGGAGCAAGTTCTCCTTGTAACTCTATTTCCAGATCTCTGATACCCATAGTAGCCAAAGGCCCATTTCTGAACCTTGCATAGGAAAATGAGGTTTCTCTTTCTCACTCAGAAAGCTGAAATGAATTTTTACTTATCACACTGTGTACTTGTTAACCTTTTAGATTAATGAGCTGGTTTGCTTCCTTCTGAGAAGAGTTTATTAAACTTCTTGACATACTAAGTGCTCATTTTTAAAGCAGATGTCTCCATCTTGTAAACAGGGGCACATTCTTTCTTTTGACCACATAAATTAACCATATGAGGTTTCATGCACTGAAATTCCATGCAGTGTCCTGTGCTGCATAATTCTAATTAAGACAGAAAATTCTGAATTTTTAATATACAAACTTTCTAGCAGGTTTTTCTTCTACTCCTATTTATCAGAACAAAAAAAAATTTAGTGAATTATAAAATCCACTGAAATCAGGAAGACTGCCTCCAGTCAAATAGAATACGAATTTTAACTTGCCTCATCTCCAGAGTTATCCTCAGCTGTTGGTACCTGCCAGCTGATATTAGCAGAATTATGATGTTCCAGAGTCACAGTCTCAATATCATCTGGACAGTGGATCTGAGGCGCTTCAACATCTGACCCAGAAAAAGACAAAATAGTTTTACATGTGGGATTACAGAAGTAAACCCCCTGGTTAGACTGAAACTTGTTAAAATCCTTGGTTTTTGTACCACCTGGAATATAAATGCACATATTTTTGCAAACTTCCTGTCTCTGCCCCTTCTTAATTCTTGCCTACAGGCTCATACCTAAATAGTAAATTCACCTGGGGAAAGGACTGATTTTTGCTGTATTTTTTTACATCACTGAGCACAATGAGACTGATTTCTACTCAGAACCAAAAAACAAGGAATAAGTAAAAATTAATTTGTTTCTTTTATTATTCGTCTGTTCCTTCTCTATCCTTACACTATCCACACACATGACACATACAGACAAAAATACTTGCTTATGATAATCAGTGACTTAAAAAAACTCAAAAGTATCTGTGACATGATACACATATATATACATACTATGCTCAAGACAGTAGTGACCGAAATTCTCTGGAGCATGGCATGGAACTGACTTGAAAGAACCAATGGCAGGAATTTGGGCAGCATCTGCTGGAAATGCTCCCTACTAAACTCCTGTTACACGTCATTATATAGGACAAATGGGGTCTTCTGGTGACAGGTGACAATGCTGGATGGTTTTGAAGGACTAGTGATACAATATGGGTAACATCACCACCAACATTTAAGCCTCAAGTTTCTATGACAAATTTGAAGTACTTCTTCAGTTCTCTGGCACAAGGCCTCCCAAAATATTTGTGGTCAGGTTATTTCATTGCTGTAGTGCTGCTTGATAAATGGTTTCTAGACTCATGAGACAAGGACACATTTGGCTCTGAACTCATCTATGCCCAACAGGCTTTAAAACAACTCAGAGCAGATATCACTTACATTTTTATTACTAAATAATTTCAGTAAAGACATAACTCAGGCAATTAAATACCATAATTAAGAATGCAAAGCAATAAATACAAGTGATTTTATCTTCCTCTGAACTCATTCAGATGAAAATTTTATTACAAATGCACTCTTATAAGTAACTACCAGTTACAGTTCACACTCCCTTGACCACAGCCTCCAGGCTGGGGCAAATTCCATCTAAAGGTGAAATTCTGTAAAAAGACTACTAATAAAAAAATCGTAAAAAAAATGGCTACTTTGAACTGGTCAAATACGTTGGCAGCAAAATAGAGAAAGACAGTAACAAGAATGAAAGCAATTGAAACACAACTGTTCATTTTTACTCAAAAAAGATAACCTTCATAGTTTCTTAGTGCCTCCTACTTTAGGGCTCTACTCGTTGGTAATATGTAAAAGGTTGAATCCAAGCCACGCTGCTTTACCTTGATCCAAACACTTCAGCTTGTAACCTTGTGCTAGGATCCCATCAAATATTAAAAGCTGTGGTTTGGCACAGGTTTACACAAAAGATTCAGAAAAACAATGTGGTACATCACAGAGTGGAAAATAGTATGTTTAAAGAGGGGGATAAAATCTTCCTGGCCTTTACAGGGAAAAAAAGCCCTAGTTTCTTTAGTGACCTGGCATGATGGCTACCCAGTGGCTGGCAAGGGCCTCAGTTGGGGGTGAAAGCAATAATTCTAGGATAACAACGTTTCAAGAAGAGGTGAATAGTGTATTCCCTGACAAACTGCACTTTCGGTTTTATTCTGCTATAATACAAAAACAGAATCCTTCCAATCCAGTTGTGCGTGTGTGAAAGGGAATAAACAGCCTAACATTTCTAGAAGAGGTGGGTAAACATGGCAGATCCATTCTGAAATGCATGTAAACCATCTTCAGCCTATCCTGATACTCCCTGCTCAGACAATACACTTGTGTCAGCCAGTACTCTTGTTCTAGACGATTTTGGCCTTAACTCTTGCGCACCGTGGCTTGGGGCATGTCAACAGACATAGTCAGATCAAAGACAACTGAAATGAACATTCCTCTTTGTCTGTCTATCAGCCAAGGTTTACACAGCGTTCACAGTTTTGCTCTGACTAGAGGGTTTGCATAAACTTGTGTTAAACCAGTGGCAATATTATTATCACTGTTATTTTACTGGAAGTGTGGGTTCCACTATTCTTAAGCTAAGAGCTTTTACTTCAACTTTGAAATTTGAAACTTCCCTGCAGATCAGGCCTTTTAGCAGGCAGCCTCCCAACAACAGACTCATGAGATGGATCCCAGGAAAGGCAGCTGATGGTGAGCACTGTAAGGTGACACTTAAGAGATCTCTGAACTCCACATTTCTATTACAAACTATAATTAAATCTGACAACCAAACTATAGAGGTACAGGCAACACTCGTTACACACTGCTGAAATCATGCTTTCTCTGTCCTCACTCAGTTATTTGCTGTGTGCTTCCCTTCAATTCTGCACACATGTACACAGATATGATTTCATGCTGGTCTCTACCTTTACACAGAGCCTCCTGGATGTTTGCACTCCATCTCCCAAATGAAATGCACCTTAGCTCTTCTCTAGCTCCAGACAAGACAAATCCTTGGGGACAGCTCAGCTGGCACACAGTCCCAGGAACGGCAGGCTCCAGCCCACATCTGGGAGGGAGAATTGTTACACCTGCTGGTTTCTGGAGGATGGGACAACGCTTTTCTGCAAGAGACCAGTAGAACATGACTTGTAAGTAGAACATGACTTGTAACTGACATATACAAAGTACAAATTCAAAAAATATCTGCAAATAAAGTCATATGGAAACTTAGTAGCAACACAAACTACATGGTCTTTTTAAGAGTCTGTACATGTATGAGTGCATCAAAACAGTAACACCTGACAAAACTTTGTACTCCAGCGCTGACTGAAGTAAACAGCACCCAGCATATTAGTTCCTCTATTTTCTTGCTCGTGCTCTTCACCGGAATAGAAATATGGTATTTTTCATGCAGATCCACTATATCTTACACTCTGGGTTTGCTCATTTTTTTCCTTTTTCCCCTGCACCCCCTTGCCTTCTATGAAAACCAGACCGTAGCAGGACAGAGGAAATGTTCTTGTATCTGCAGCCATCTACAGCTACTACATGCTATCTTGAAATAAGAATGAGAGCAGAAGGATACCCTGCCATGAACCCTCTACAAGTTCTCTCTATTATCAGGAAGGGCTGATGTTTGGTTAAAGGTTTAAAATAAAAGTTTGAACTATTTTATTACTAGGATTCACTAAAAATTCTGAAGACCAGTTGCATCAAAGCAAAAACCATAATGTATGTAAACAAGTTCACAAAAGCTTTGTTTCATTCTTGAGGTTTCATTCTTCATTCATACTGTGTGATGTCATTTTTACTTCTAATATGGAAGCATTAACAAAGAGGGCAAAATGAATGCAGTTCATAGACTTTCAGTAAGTGTTTCCTACAACAGATAGTAGACAAACACACAAGAAAAATTCTCCATTAGTCATAGTGAGTGACAAGACTTGTAACTCTTTATAGTTCATCAATGAAGAAAGCAGACCAAGGGCACACAAAAAACAATCCAACCCAGCTATACAGAAGGGAAGCTCTGCTCATCTCTTACCAGTGCTTTAATGACAGAGAAGTGACTCACATTCAAAATACTTCACATCCTTTTCCCCTCCCCTCCTCTCTCCTCTTCTCCCCTCCCCTTCCCTCCCCTCCTTTTCCAAAATATGCAGCAAGTAACTGAAAACTGGTTCTTCTTCATGAAAAAAAAAATTAAATATTGGAAGAAT
>JAYRBT010000093.1:21961507-21986585 GCA_036023395.1 Myiotriccus ornatus
GAAAACTGGTTCTTCTGCATGAAAAAAAAAATTAAAGATTGGAAGAATTCTAATTTCTTGAAATTTAAACCCTCAATACTGAAATTGTGTTTAAAGTCCAAGCAATTAATAACTGTGCTTCTTTTCAATAGGATGCAAAGGTCACAAATGCTAGCACATTTGTGCAGTTCAAGTAGATACTGTCGGCTCTGCAAGGTGAAACAACTTCATCAGAAAAACAAAAAACCAACAAACCCTATCTTTTGGTTGCTCACCACATGAAGGTAACTGACAAGTGGCAAAAAGATCACAAATCAGAAAAGCAGTATTTGAAAGCACAGGCTAAAAGTATTAAAATGTATATTACTCTGGGAAATAGTAGAAGAAACTCTGTGTAAGCATGAAAACCAGAGGAAACTGCAGCTCTTTGGGAAGAAATAACAGCCCTGTCTCTTGCTTGAGACACTTCCAGCTACACTAGCAAAATCCTAGTGCAGCACAATCCTGAAATGTTTGATAAACACATTCAGGATAAACTTCGGTATATCTAGCCCAAGGGAATCTCTTTTAAGTGGGGCAGGTTTTTACCAGAAAAACAACTGTAATAGTGTTGTTTAGCTTTTTTATCTGTGCTCAATTCCAAAATTTGATCAAGCTGACCCAGAAGTCTGGAATTCATGAGAAGCAGAGTGATACCCATGATATTAGTTGTATTGATAGGGAACTAATAAACAGAAAAGTACTTCTAAGGAGAGACAAGAATCTGCTTTCACCTGGAACCACCTGTGCTGAAACAAAACACTGTATTATGATTCTTAACATCATAAGGAACTTCAATATTGTGAAAAATGAAAAGATTACAAAGTAAATCATGCCTCTTTCCTTCAATTGCTTTGCATGCCCTGCTTCACGGAAAAGAGTTGTCCAGCTTCAGTCAGAAGTGTGGGGCAGTAATTCTTTCAACGCTAGGTGGCATCAACACCCTGGATACCATCTATATTTTTACTTTTCTTCACTAAACCTTGAACAAAGCAAGGAGAACAGCATCTTGCAAAACTCACTAATTTTAGCATGATGGATATTCAACTTCTGCCAATGGGAAGGAAACACAAGAACATGAGTGTGGATTTTTTCCCCCCAGACAGGACAAATGACAAAGCTTCCCTTTTCAGCAGATATTTCATTTGTCAGCTACCTATAATATATGTAGCCTACTCAAAAGTAGCTCATTGCTAACAGTATCTTTAATCTTTTCCATTAAAGACAAAAATTTAAAACATATGTAATATCTAAACTTGCTTAATTAGCTTCTAGTCTCTTGGAAAAAGATGCATGAGCACAGACTTCACAGAAGTGACTGTAAACAATCCAGGCAATGTTATGGTACAGTGTCAGTTATGGCTACAGATGGCTGTGGTGCAGTCTCAGTGAGTAACTTGCAAATACAGCAGACTTCGCACAGAGGAGCAGTCAAATCGAAAGGCATTCAGAAAACAAGCTAGAAGAATATCCTGAGGTCCAAGAAATCTGGTTCAAGATAACAGACTGAAGGCCATTCCATTTCATTTTTCTAACAGAAGGATCTGAAATTAATAAATTGTCAATTACAAATGCCTAAATACAGCAGGATTTCTGGTACCTTTTATGTAGCAGATGATAATAATAGGAGCTGTTCAGACTAAAAATAAACAGACAAACCACCATGACAATGGTGATCATTCAGAAAATGAGTATAAAGAGTAATTTTTGAGGAGAACACAATATTAGCCTTCTGATTTGCATCCTTCCCCGAATAAAACTCCACACATTGCTACTGAACCAGAATCTCAGCAAGCTTGTTCTAAGCACCAGTCACAAGAAGCAGCAGCAGAGATGCTTTCCAGCTAACACTTTTCCTTCTGTGACAATCAAAAGTAACTTTTACACTAGACTTTTAGACTCAGCAAAAATAAGATATTGCCATGCGTAATCCAGGAACGGAGGCAATATTGCATGGTGTGAAGAAATCTTCTGATACAAAGTAGAGATGGATTTTATTAATCAAAATGCTAAGCTAGAAAGGCTGAATTCAACTGATGAATACAGTTAATCTTCCAATTATAATATTCCAACAGGATTTCAGGATCCCTTCCTTTTGAAGTTAATTGAAGTTTTTCCACTGACTTTAACAGAAGAAAGATTAGGATCTCTTAAAAAACTGTCTTGATAAATTAATTCTTGTGGATTATTTTCACCATTTTAAAGACCGTACCTACAGTTAGAAATTTATTCTTGCCTCATGGAAAGTCCACATTTTTAAAACTGAAAAACTCTCAGTAAAAAATTAGGTACACGTTCAAGCCAAGTCACCCTTCCAGAATCACATTTACTGGATTCAGGTGACATATACTACACCTACTACACCCTGACTACCCTGACTAGTCAGCACTGGATCACCTTCTGAATTACTGGATTTTCAGCCTGTGCCCTTCTTTTTTTTTTTTTTTATCTACCCTTGAAGGTGTTTCAACTGTATTTGATCATCTTACTTTTCTAAGTTAATTTAATACCTGTCCCTAGAGTAAATGTGTACTTCTGTCTACAGCCCTTCACTTCTGGAACAGCAATATATGCTCACCTACCCCTGCACAACTGGTGTGACCTCTGAAAACTGACTTAAGAGGTGGTTAGTTCCTAACTTCTCTAAACTCTTATTTTCTGCTGGAAGTTCAGCAAAATGACAACCTTCACACCTTTACTCTGCACTCACAGTGCCTGGCTAACATAAATTAGTCTTTGCCTGGACATCAGCTTTATGATGTTAACTCAAACCCCTGTTTGTTCACATTTAATCCACAGTATAAACCTACAAGTTACATGTTTCCTGCAACACATTGTGTGACAGTGCCTTTACATTAACCAGATACAGCAACAACAACCTTTCAGTTATCACCAGTCCACGCTGGATTTAAATGATAATCTGTCCACTTTCTCCATTTACAAATTCCTTTGTCCTTCCCCAGCTTCAAAGACGTGTATAAAACATCCATAAACAAATTCTCCTTCCTATCCTAGCTTCACCAGTTATCAAAATATGGAGGATTTCTCACCCATGACAGCACGTCAGAAAAGGCTGCACTCTTGACGTTAACAGACAGAGTTAGATCAGATACCTACCCACACACGTCGGCTCCTTTGAATCCCACTGTGAGGTTCCCTGGCAGGTGAGTTTGCTGTTTCCTTCAATTTCATAGCCCTCATTGCAGGTCACAAAACATACTGTCCTGTAGGAGATATCAGCCGTTGAACAATTGATGTGTCCGTTTTCAGGAGACCGAAGTCTGGGACATGTTCGAACTGCAAAGAGAAAAAACCTACCAGTTCACTCTGCAGCACTGAGAATTACTGGGGTTACGCTAGTTTGCCCAGGTTTTTAGGAGTGGGGAAGTATGGGCTTGTACACTAGTTACAGTAGTTTGTAAAAATTTAGGGAATAGAGTTACAACAGAGTGGATTTTTTCAAAGGTTTGATGCCTTCCACTTCCTGAAACAGTCTTACATAGAATGTATGAGATTCGGCACACACTTCCAAGCTCATCAAAGTTCTGACTTAAGTCGAGGCTAACAAACCAACTGTGCATCTGAAACACAGTAGTGGTCTGTGCTAGTAATGTCTATCAGTCTTCAAAGTGGGACAGTTGCAGTTTTCCAATCCTGTGGACAATTCTGTGTCTTTGGAAGATTCAAGTCTGCAACAATGTCTGAGAGTTATTTGCAGGATTTCCATCTGGCAGGTTGGTATGGGCTGACTGCACACCAGGGAAGAAACTAAGAGCTTATTAACGGGTCGAATGACAGTGTCCCAGTGCCCAGAAACATTCTCAGGCACTCCAGGACTGTACTGATAGACACAGACACATGTAACTCTCTGCAAATCAGAGGAGAAGACACTCATCATGCTGGACAAGACAGAGAGAGGAAGAAGGAATGCAAGCCATTTATATACACCAGGTCCATGAGAGATGAAAAGCAACAAATCAGGCTGTTGCTGAGACAGAAGAGACCCTTTCAGGTGTTGAGCACAGAGACAGTCCTTTCTGCTGCTCAGCACAGAGGCTTTTCTCCTGTAATGTCTTGCAAACACTGAATGTAGTGTGATGCCAAGGAGAATGCAGTCCTGTGCAATATGTGTGTGCAGAAAAGGAAGCAGGTCATAGAATGTGATCCTTAGATTGTTTTATGCATTTACTACTGAACTCCGATGTTCCAATTTAGCACAAAGCTACACTATAATTAAAATTGATCACAAAACAGCTGAATGATTGTAGTAAGGAAAAAAGTAGTACTGGTATGACCTGTACTTACGGTCTTTGTTTCAGTGTCATAACCTCAACCTCTTTCCTTTGCAATGCCTCCTCCTTTTCATCTAGGATCTCATACTCCAGCATTTGGCCCCTTGGTCCCTGCTGGACAAGACTCTGAGCTACACAGCCTGCCTGGCTCTTGGGTTCCTCAGACAGCTACGCTGTACACACATCAATAACCAGCTACTGATTTTCCAAAATGAGTAGAAAACTCTAGTTGAAAACTCTGCTCTCAGCTGAAGTTGGCAGATACTGCTCAGTACATTTGTAAGTTATTGGAGGGAGAAAAACACACAAGGGTAAACTGTGAGACTGCTCTAAAATATAGTCAAGAAGACTGCAGTTCCCTAAACTCACAGAATCCCAGAATGGCTAAGGCTGGGAGGGACCACTGGAGCACATCTAGTCTGACCTCCCTGCTCTACCAGGGTCATCCTAGAGCATGCTGTACAGGATTGTGGCCCGACAGCTTCTGACTGTCTCCAGCGAGGAAGACTGCACCATCTCTCTGGGCAGCCTGTTACAGTGCTCAAGTCACACTAACAGTAAAGAAATTCTTCCTCATACTCAGGTGGAACTTCCCATGCATCTGTTTCTTCCCATTGTCTCTTGTCGTATTCCTTGGCACCACTGAGAAGAACCTGATTCCATCCTCTTCTGATACATATATACTTTGACAAGATGTCCTCTTAGTCTTCTCCAGGCTAAACAGGTCCAGCTCCCTCAGCCTCTCATCCCTTCCTTGTAAGAGGAACTCTGTTCTCACTTGATTGTTTTCCATGACTTCTACTGACCTTGCTGGCAGGAAGGCAAGCTGAGGTGATGGGTGGTTTCAGAGAGCTGGACAACTTCTCTACTGTGATTTGGGGAGCTGATTTTACCAATTAACCTGTCCTTGTTGCTACCAGGCAGGAGACAAAACATGACCTCTACAAATGCACCCAAAGGTAAGCTACCTTGGCAACCTCTCCTCTTCCCAGTAATTATGTACTCTGCACACTGATGAAACAGAACACTGCCTACAAGTGGACACCACTATACTCCCTCAAATTAATAAATGGGCATGTAGGCTGAGTGCTCCTTCAAATGAAAGTCAGCTTTATAAATGCCAGTAACTACCCTGTAGTTTTAGTAGCCTCTGAAAGCTACAAAAAGCACACATTCAATAATGTCTCTTTTGAAAACAGCAATGGTGGCACCTGAGTGGAAAAAAAAGTCTGCAGCAAAACCTATAGGATATAGGATAAGAAAGAAGGGAAAAAAGCCATTCAGATGCATCCAATATATCTTTACATTACCACTGTCCCATGTTTACTCACGTTAACTCTCTTAAAGTACTACTACTTTTGTGCTTGCACATACCTGGGCATCCTCTAGGAAGTGCATTTAAGAGTAAAAAAAAGATCCTGAAATGCCCATCTTGTGAGAGGCACTCTGAGCTTCACAGAAGCGTCATAATATGCTCTATCTTAACTTTGGTAGAGGGTTTAAAGAAAACATTTTTATGTGCTTTATACACAAGAAAGTATGCTTTTTCTTTTAAGGTTTCTACAGAAGTCTTTAATACCCAATCTGCAGTAAACAGAAGCAAATGCTACCAAACTCCACAACTGAGGAAGCCTGAATGAATTAAGAGCATTGAGGAAGCTCTTGGCAATGTTAATGTGCCTACAAAGAAGTCATTCCCTTCCATTACCTGGTAAGTCTAGCCATTTCTTCTGGGAGGACTACACAGCTGTAGTGCTCTCGCCTCCTCAACTGTTTCAATGTTCATGCTTACTCAGTGCCTCAGCATGGCTCTGGCAGAAACCTGTAACTGAGCCCACGTCATCTTGGTAATGCTTCCAAGCACTAAACACCAACCCATCCTCTTACCATTAAGACATTTTCCGTGACCAAGAAAAATTCCCATAAAGGCAGTGGACACAACAAAAACAATAACAGTATATTCTGCTTGCTCTGGGTTTTCTCCTAATACATTCTGCTGGATTAAATACTTGCTTTGCAGTTGTTTTTTCGTGGGTCACCGTTAACTGCATGACATGACTGCATTAATCACTTTCTGATAGCACAGCAGATTTTAGCTAGCAGAAGAAATGAGGAGTATTTAATGTCAAAATCCAAAGCACTGCAAAGGGATTTTCCTTCACTCTCCCTTCCTAATTTATGTGATAAAATACTCCTGGGATTAACAAGACAGCTATAAACCGTGCCTTTGATCTTGCTCCCTTTCATAGTCTGAGTGAACCAAGACTAGCGGATCCAGCACATGTAACAGTAGGATTTCTTTTTTTTTTTTTTTTTTTTTTTTAATTGGAAGTCTTCAGTATGATGGACAGCAACATATAAAAAGCAAAAATATATCCTTTCAATGCTTCAAAGGATATTAACTCAATATCAAGACAGGATCTCAATGCCGACTTTTCTCTTCCCCCATCTTCCAAATTCCCTATTAAAGGAAGATCACACACCAACACCAAATAGGTGAATTACGTTAAAAGCTCCAGCACGATTTTCAAGTACTAGAATCTTCCACTTCTCTGTAGAAAGTAAGATGAAGGATCCTTTCTTTGTGGCTGACTGCAGCTTTCCCCAGATTTTTTGTTACACACACATTGTCTGACAGAAGCTCTGACAGGTGGGTGCTATTTCCTATTATCCCAGTCTACCTGAAGTAGTATGTGTCTTCAGTTTATCTTTGGACTGCTATAAAGCCCACAGCTCTAAGTCCTTCTCAAGACACCCTCATGGTACTGGACAACAATTTATTTTCTATTGAAAGCTTCTCCTTCCTGCCTTCTGTCACTGGAAGCTCAAAGGCAAAACTAAGTTTTCCAGGATTATCTGAAGAAGAGTTCTAAAATCTAAACAGAAGTGAGCCACTATGGGAAGAATGTCCTGAGAAACTATTCTCTAGCTCTGATCCCCCCCTTTTAGAATCATGACTTTCTTTAAGGGCTGCAGGGTTTGCTGTACTGTCATGAAGTGCTAATGCCTCCAAGGATCTACCCTGCCTTTTTCCCCAAACACAAGGCCAGGGTAAGAGTACAGAATGAGCTGATGACTTTGTATTTATTAGCTTCCAGTGCAGCATGCTAATGTCAAGTGCATTCAAGTCAAGCTAAAAATGCTGAACTACATCTCGTAGCTGTTGAGAACAGAAGGGCTGCTACCTAATTTTTTCAGGGTGTCCTTGGAAGACGTACCAGACAGATATACGTATATGGGACTGCAGCTTCTGTTCTAAATCATCAAGAACCCAACCTCAGGCAGAGACAAGTGATAGCAAAACAAAACTCAGTTCCTATCAGAAAATCCAGAAATAATGTTTCTCAGGATGCTCTTTCCCATGTCTTCTCCCTTTCACACCTTCTGTTTATTTCTTTTCCAGCTGACGTTATTTTATACTGAACTTCTAGGATACTGTCAATTGTCCCTTCCAAAATTTCATTCAAAATTCTTCTGCAAACTATGCTCAAGGCCCCAGCTTTTCTATTTTTCGTAAGAAGAAACCGTAAGAAAGCAAAATGGAATTCTTCTATGACTAATGTCTCCCAATGCCACTCTATGCCAAGAGTCTGGTGGATGTTCTAAAACAGCCATGTGGCAAGGTCTAAATATGGTTACATGTTTCAATACCAGGTAGATTAGCTGGGTTTGCATAATGTAGATACACAGAAATTAAGTGGAGAGAGGTGAAGAGGAGTGTAAGGAAGGACAATGTAGATTCACTTGCAAAAGACTGTCGGCCTAGTAAATCCTGCTCTGCATTTTCTATTGCAAATATCCTTCTTCCATTTTAGGAAGGAGGGGAAATGGAATGATTGGAGTGGGATTTTATATTTGGAACTTTCTTTCACCCAAGTGGTAACAGGATTAGATCTCCACATCCAACTATGTAGTGAGTAGAAAAAAACACTGTTAAGAACAAACTAAACCAACAGAAAAATACTCTTCAAACACATGACATCCATACCTCTACAAGTAGCCTCTGATCCAGACCAGTGGCCATTTGTCTGACAAAGTCGGATGCTGCTTCCCACGAGATCAAATCCTGCTTTGCATCGGATCCCACATGCAGCATTAAAGTAATTGTTGCAGACATTCTGGACAAAGTAACCATTTTCAGGGGGCTTCAGTTCAGGGCAGAGAACAACTAAAAAATTAAACAGCCACAACAGAGTTATGATACTAGCTAGAAAGCAATAGGCTACTGAAGAAAAACAATATTTTAAAATGCCTAACTCAGACTGTGGCTTGGTATTATTGCTGTTTTGGAATGACAGAGGAAATCTGCAATTTGACATGTCCTTCACAGTGCAAAACCACATAACAGAATTGTCCCAGCACTGCATTGTGCATTGTAGGACTATTCTGTTCCTGAATGGCAACACTTACCTTCACAGGTTTGTCCTACAGCACGATATCCCTCCCGGCATGTACAATCCTCGATGGAGGTACTTCCTGGTGGAGAAGTATGATTATCATCGGGACATGAGATGCAAGTGCTGATTCCACCTGGCGAACCTTCAGGCTTGTATGTTCCTGGTGGACAAGCTTTGAGCAAAGGAAAACATGGTAAAAAGGAGTTCAGGACATTAACCTTTCACCTAGCATATTTTTTCAGGTGTATTGCTTTACTGTTTTACATTACTTTTTTCCTACCTCATACATCCAGTGTCATTTAGGATAGAAGCATTCTCCACTTAAAGTAGTGCAGATTTCTTAAAAGGTGTGAGCTAATGCCTACCAGACTTGGTGGACTTCTCTACAGTGACTGTCTGGGGACTGATATTAAGTCCATGGCTACTCATCTTGAAAAGAAACTCAGGTCTCAGAAGACATACCAGATTTTCACTGACAAAACCTGTGCAGACCTTATGAAGACATTCTTGATTTAGCAGTTTAAGAAATTAGCTCAGACTAAATCCTTGCCATTCAAGACTACACTGAAGTTTAATGCATATAGATTGGTAGTAAAAAGCTAACATAAGCTAGCAAAACCTCCCTGTCTTTGATTTACACATTATGATAATATATGATCTATATATTATATGTCCTAAAAGGTATGAGGCACAAACAATGAAGCAATTAATCAAAGCAATGGCTCCCTGAAGCTTTTGTACTCATGTACACATTACAAAATTCAGGATATGTCTTCATAGGCAGGGATTTGATGAAATAGGGTCTTTTTGCTCTCTGCCTTGAATTATACTCTTCAGGAAATAACCACAATTATTTTAATCTACTTCACAAGGATGATGTGTGAAATAAGGGTATGACTAATCAGGCGCTGCTAAACTGAAGTTTTGATTGATCAGATTACCACTTGAAACAGAACTCAAGGACACTTGTGCTAAAAAACATAACTCCTAATGAAAAGTTCAGAAAATATTCTGAAAAAGTTACATAATACTAACACTGAAACCCGGCCAAAAAAGCTCTCACTCCATTTAATTTCACTGTCAACAAAATGGCCACACTTCTCTTGCAGACTGCAAGTCAGGCTGTCATATTCTCCCCTCAGTACAATCAGTTTGTACCATTTGATGTAGCTCTGAATGGTATAAAGAACTGTACAACCACAAACACCCTCAAGTGCCTTCCTCCTTACATAATTAGGTGCGCTCTGCCTCTGGACCTACTCTCTCCTATTGAGCTGCATGTCCTGGAGTTCAGAGATTATGTCAGCATCAGTCTGTTCTTGGGTATATATTAGACCAGTTCTGTCTGTTTTGCAAGTGAGGTGTGAAGATACTCTGAATCTGTCATGAGATAATTTATTTTTATATGCCAAATTCTATGGAATATACCTCAAAAAAATCTGCCCATATGAACAGCTGGCACTCACTCTTTCCAGAAGAAGTACGATTCTTTTTCAAAGAAAATACTTTCATTTGCTTTTCAGAAAACTTTGCAGGTTTTTTTTGCAGAAACAAACTGAGTGGTTTACTGTTAAGAGGCAATTTTGTGTGCTGTAAACTGAATTCACAAATTTGTATTTTAAACGCAGTTTTAAGAAGACAATGAAAATGTCTATGCAGTAAATGATATAAGTACAAAAAAAAAGTATAAAAGGAAGGAAATAGGGAACAAAAATCCAATCAAACTTATCTTGGAATTATTCATTTTTGTTTTGGTACTTTCAAAAAAGTATTTGGAAAAAAAGCTCTTTCCTATAATTCACCTACTCTTCCTATGCAAGACATTCCTCTTGGTCTGTTACTGCTTCTTTCATCTCTTCTGTGCAGAAATTCCCAACTTGGACATTACATCTCTCTGAAATATTCTTTCATGCTTCAGATGATCACCTCCAAAATGGCAAAGTATCAGAGGTCTTACTCTGAAATCTCTGAAACACTTCCATATGGCATTTTGTGGAGGTCTCTGTGCATCCTTTTTAAAACTGTATGCAGCACAAAGTGATGAAGTGCATCCAAAAGGATACAGGAAAGAGTGAAAATTAAGCATCACAGGGGACCTGCTGGATGACAAAGCTGCTCTCCATATGCCAGTTGAAGTAAATTAGTCTCTTCTGTTCCTTGTGTGGCATATAAAATGACATCTAAACTAAGTGTTTCATTCCAAAAAAAACCCCACCACAAACCAGCAAACCCCCCAACGTAACTTCTCTCTTTCTTGCAACCTCAGCTTAGATAAAGAAGTAGCAGCAATTTTCTGTTTCTGTTTTGAGAACTCTGGGATGAAAATAATCACACGTTCTCTGATGTGAGCATTTTTAACAATAAACCCAGTAATTTGCTTAGGGCTTTGAATCAGTCTGGCTTCGAAGAAAATTATTAATTCTGAAATCACACTTACAATTTGCCCTTTCCACTAAAGTAGCAGGAGGTAAATAACACTGTTAACATGGTTATTAATGTCTCTACTGAGAAAAGTGTGTTTTCCCAAATGTCTTGATTCTTTTTGAATACTTCAAATGCGTATCACTGCCTTTACAGAAAGCTGAACTATATCCTATCTCATCTTTTTATGTAGAATTTTCTTCATGTCTGATTCCCTGAACTGCTCATTGATCCCACATATTCCCTAGATATTTTCAACTACAAAACTCCATATGAGTTACATTCATAATTTTCACAAGATAACAAACACTAGGTTACAGAGCTATTTCCAAGAATGTGAGATTACACAGTCCATCCTGCCATGCCAAAGAGATGGTTTAAGAACGGAACATAAGCACACTGTGAATTTCCATCAAAGCCACAAAGGTTAGCCTGGCCACAGTTCATGTTAAAACCATCCAAAATCAGTTGTGGATGAGCAGAGCTTCAGCCATCTGCTCTAAACTGACCCAGCTAGACTGCAGACCCAACCCCTCCTGCTCCAGACAGCAATACAGCATGGCGCAAGTCTACACACAGTGATGCATTCCAAGCTAAGCGAGAGCTTGAGGGGCAAGGACATCTGAGGAGCACATGTGGCTTAGTCCATGACTGATCATACAGGTATCTCTCTGGGCTTTCCTCCAAGAATCAAGCAGTGTCAAATTTTTGTTGCATTCTAGTCCCCCAGTATGCACCCACCAATTCTGCACAGTCAAAAACTGACCGCAGGGAGGCATCCTGTTCTCCAGTGCTAACCTGTAAAAACAATTTAAACTTTTTTTTCAAGGTTTGCTTCCCTTTTCCAACAATGGTACAAGAAGCCTCACAACAGTGTGTGAATGAACCCCAGTGTAAATAAGCACCAATCTGGCACTGTCAAGAGTGACAAAAAAGGTAAGAATTTAAAAAATGGGGAAACAAATTTAACAGCTTAAAAGAGAAAGGAAACTTATGTGCACATCTGAATACATGATTTGCTCAACAAAAGATTTAACTACTTTCTATATCTGAACCATGTTGTTCTTAGCCCAAAAGCAAGGGGAGGGGCAAGGAAATTCTTTTTCTTCAATATAATTCTCCTCTTGAGAATAGTGAATGCTGAGTTACACCAGAGGATTACTTCTTCATTACAGGATATCTGGAAGCGGGATTAGTGTGCTAACTCGAACAAGCACAAGGCCCAGACTCTCCAAGCGTACAAAGACAGCTCACCCTGGTTGTCACCAACAACAATAGGCTTTCATAAAATGATAGGTATTCATAAACAATTCACATGCAGATTCTATGGTTTGTGTAATGACAGTGCAATAACCTTCTGACCAGAGATTATAATGAAATAATATGTGCTTACTTCAGCATGCCTCCTGCATTTCCTCCTCAGTTACACTCTCGTAGGTACACAAATAACTGAAAACCTCTAAGAAAATCCAATATGTCTCTTCTGGTTTTGAACATTAATGGGCTTGATGACACCTTAGGCCACAAATGGAACACACTTCCTTACTTATGCTTAAGTTGCACATAGAAAAGAAATCACTAGAAGGGAAATATGACATGGGTTTGCCAGAAAACAAAGATCCATGGGCAGACATAAAAACATTTCAGTCAACTAACTATATTGCAGCATAACTATATGTAAAGATGTTGCTTCAAGGCGAACAATGAACACGGAATGTTAGAGAAGTCCACTAAAAAATTAAAAGACAGACTTATAAATTCAGTAGCAATCCTGTTCTGCCTGCCTACAATAATGAAATATTTGACATTTTAATCTTCACACATGAAGAATTTAACACTGTAAAAGTGACAACATAAACCAAGGTATATTTCAGAGATTTACCAAACAATTAACAATTATTATGCAGTTTGGCTTTCTGAAAACCGCAAATACTAAAGCCAGTGGCAAAGTTAAGCCAACCAGTACTGAACCCTCATAATGGCGTAAAGACTGCAGTCTGGATTTGAACAGCTGGAGATCATGTGTCAGTGGACTCTACTCTGTGATACAGGATACAATTCTTCCTCTGAAGGTACATGTGCAAATTTTAGGATAAAAAATTCTGCCTTCAAAATGTAAGACTTTTAAAATACTGGGAGAGCAGGCAAACTAAATTTCCTCTCCAACTACACTAGTGCTCTAAGTCACTGAAATGGAATTATTCTTCAATTATCTCAGTGTTAAGAGAGAGGAGAGTCAAACTCCACGCATTTCAAAGATTAATTTGAGGGATTTTGTATTTTCTTCAATGCATAATTTCTCCCGCTAACTACATTTACTAAGTAATCCCTGACACGAGCCGTTTTTCCACACTTTATGCTAATGAAGGATCCGATTAAGAGTTTATCTTTTGCAGGATACAGCAGGAATCAGGTAGGCAATATTTTGCTCTCTTCTGCAGCAACCTGAGCTCTATTCATACACTGCTACTCTGATGACTGTAGTCTATAATTCTCATTTTTTCCCCATAAGTGCAAAGCCTAAATGAAATGACACCTTGATGCAAATCACAAATAGTCCTTATAACTCAGGCTCCAAACTTCTGAGGAAAGAAGAAAGAAAGCCCAGTTTTCCATTTAATCAAACTGGTTTTATGCTATGGTAATTACTTTTATGACACTAATTACATGCATACATATTCAACAGATCTGTCCCAGAATCAGTATTCCATGAATACGTGTTCTTACTTGGTTTGCTGGTGTCCACAAAAGATGACGCAACTCACAGGTTACAGAATCTCTAAGCAATGAACACTGATGTTTGTATTCCATGATTTCCCCGTTCCTTAGTTTTTGTTACTGGACATAGAGACGGGAGATTTTGGTTGTGCAGATCTTTGACTGAAATACACTGCCTTGTATTTTTATTAATTTATTGGAAGTTATGTGAAAGATCCACAACCAGAACCTCAGACTAACTCACATATATGTCCTTGGAGGTGAACTGCAGTGTGAAGCTGTGGGGTCTCTACTCCACTGCCTTATTTCATCTAAGAATCTTATGCTTTGGCAACAGCACAAAAAAAAAAAAAACAACACCAAAATCAAAAAACCCAAACAAAACCCCCAACTCTCCCCAAAAAAACACCCCAAACACCCCCAAGAAAAAAAAACCAAAAAAGAAAATTAGAAAATATATCACCCTGACATTCGTGTGTGTGAAACAAGTGCTGTGGTAGCTGTATCTGGCATTAGTCATGTTTTACATTTGTCACAATGAATACATGCTTTATAAGGATAAGGCATGCTGCCACAGGGGAAATGGAGATCCCTGTTCCACACCATGCGGCCACAGACTTCCTGACACTTTCACATCTGCTGCTGCAGAGGATGAGTCTGGCATGTCCTCTAGTAGTAGCATACAGTGCTGCTCAAACTTCCCCCCGTCTCCAAAAACCATTCTGTTGCTGCTGCACCGTTCATTTGTGTACAGCCTCTGCAAGGGAAGAAGATGAATAACATGGGACGCATACTGACAGAAGCCATGACTGCATGATAGTCCACACTCCTCTGCCATCTCCATGTATTTCACAGGCTATCTCCTGGCTGTTGCTGTAATTATTTTACAAGCCATCCCTGGCTTAGACTAGCAGAAAAACAGACTATCAAGGCCTCTGAAATTTATCTTACTGGACCTGCACATGAAGACTTTTAAGCCTGCTTCTCAAAGACTTTCCCCATGCCGGGTCTCTATCATAGAGACCACCTCCAGAAACTACAGCTATTGCTGTCACATTTAATTATCTGGGAAGGCATTTTTTCTTAAGATCTTCTATATGGTAGGTTTGTCAGGTTGGCCACACTGTGCTCATGAAGTGCATTTAGAAAGCTAAGGAGAAAGAAATCTAAACCTTTGGAAGATACTGTAATTCAGCATTCTGCAGTCTGCAACATGTACGATGCCATTAAAAAACCCCAAACCAAAACAAGGCAGAAACATACTATGATTATAAAAATACGCAAGGAAGTGGCTTTAGTTAAACATTTGACATGTGTGACTTGTATAAAGACTGTAAAGGAAAAGGGGGAGCTTGTGTTTACGTGTACGGATCAGGGAAAGATTTCTGCTAAGTCTCAGCATGTTCTCCAACTCTTTAATATCTCCTGTTATCCCCAGCATGTGCTCTGCATTAATTTCAGACAGCACTGAACCTGCTCATCCATCTGCTCTGTCAGTATTCCTTAAGCATCCTTCTCACAGTAACATGATTAGGAATTTAACAAGCTAGATGTCATCTTTGTTCCCATTAGACGTATTTTGATCCATCTCTTTATTAGATTTAAAAATTTCCTCTCAACCAGGGATAGCAGGCTGAAACAACTCAGAAGTTTAGCTACTTCTATACATGATATATAGGGAGGGGTTCATTCAGACCTTTTAACTGAGTTTACAGACATTCAAACTGCAATATTCCAGTACCAGGTAGAATTCGCAGAATTTGCAATGAGCACTTTAAACAGTCATAACAAACTTTCAGAGGAAAAACAATCACTCCTGATGAAAATAAGGATCTTGGGTCCTCTCCCATGCGGCAGAAGAATTGTAAAGTTGCCTGGAAGGAGATGCAGTCCCTCAGGTGAACATCCTGTCCCAGTACCGCAAGCATCCGCAACGAGGAGAACAATCTGCCTTGTTGAAGAATGGTAAGCCAAAGTGCTATCCCTGCTTGTAAAAGTTAGGAAGCCTACAAGGACCTTCTCCACAGGGAGGTCTGGCTGTGCTGAGCATCCCTGGGTAGGCCTGGGACCAGCACATTTAGAAAGGATTACCGCAAAGCAATGATTCTAACTGCAAAATATCCTCTTCAGTCACAGCAGTACTGAGAATTTATAGAAGATTCACTTATGCCCAGTTTTAAGACTCTTTTTAAAAAAGCAGACCGACTATTACACGTTAGAAGCATGGTGAGTGCCTTAAACAGATTCATACTTGAACCACACTTGCACTGCAAGGACAGAGCTGTTAGATGTATTTTAAATGTTTTACAATGATAGAAACAAAGACTACTATATATGCTTTTACAGAAGGTAGCACCTCTTTTTGTTTCAAAGCATGTGGCTTACTCTAGAATAGAAAAAGAAAATCCTGATTCCATGCTGGTATTGTAACTTTAGAAGAAGCCTATCCATGTTTCATTCAAGCTACATGCTCACAAGATAGATCCTGACAACTTGTGCTACATATATATATACAGAAATGGCATTCATGTATTGAAATTAAGCTCTTTATGTTTAAGTCTTAGTGGCATTTTAGACAGTTCACAGGTTTGCTGTTTGCACAGACATAAAATCCAGCCTTGGTGATACATTTGGAGGGGACACCCAAAGCAAACATAAACATGCCTATCAGTTGAGGGTATCAGCTCATGCCAGCATTTTTGACTTTTAGAGCTTGAATACTGCTTTATGTCCTCTTGTTCCTGAGTATTTCTAAAAGTGCAAAACAAAGTTCAAAACTACAAAAAGGTCTTTCTGGGAAATTAGTTCAGTTAACTGTGTAAAGTTTGCTATGCAAATAGAGATTATTTATGAATTTACTTATGTGCAAATGAAGGTTTTGTGTTTAAAACTTCACATACAATTGAACCCTTACTTAAAAGGGGAAATAAATTCTGAAAATGCTTTGCTCAGAGTAGCACTACTATACAGTAGGCTCCTCTGAGCATGGTCTTTATCATGATCACAAATACACATTCCTCAGCAAACCCTGATCACTGCTGATGTGATAGTACATGCTACTCTAAATAGTACTGTCTAAGAGCTCTGTGTTGCTTCCTGGTAGCTACTGGTTCTGTAACAACTCCTGATGTGCTACACCCAGAGGAATCCAGACAGAAGTGAGAATCTACTCCACTGCCCATGACTTTTGGACATGCTGAAATCACAACACAGCCAGCAATGGCTCAGCACAGCCTACACTTTATTCCAGAAGCAGGAAGCAAGAGGCTAATGTTACAGCTAACTCTACACATCACCTTCTCCTGGGATTCCTCAATTTAAACAAAATAAGGGACTGGTGTTCAGAAGTCGGCAAAGCATGCATCTGAAGCTTCACAGTACTGCGAGGTTTTTGCAGTGAAGAACGTGCCTGGTGGTTCAAGATTCATTTCCACTGTGTTCACCAACTCAGCAACTTGAACAGTTTTCTGTTCAGGGATTCTTAGGACTTAATGTAACTAAAAATTACACTCGGAGCAAACTGGCTTTCCTGAGAGCAGCAAGTTGTGTGAGGAATGCTGGAGTAGTTGAGAGATTCCACATCCTCATATTTTCTCCTTCTCATTCAGGCAAAAATTGTGAATTTTCTCTCTGGCAAAATATTAATAGAGCCCTGTATGTTCCTGGATCCTTCTACTAGTCTAATGTGAAATGCTCCCTTTCTGCCTCCAACACCCATTCCCTGCAGCTGCTGGTTCATATGATCATGGAGATAAAAAAACCCCAACAAACCAGATACCTATTTCTGCCTCTTTTCTCTGCAGATCAGAGCAGTTCCCATTGCTCAATCACAGATGGGGAATGCAGCAAGTAAAAGTTATTATAAACAGGAAAGTGAAGCCATTTCTGCCAGACCTTTAATAAACTGTCACTACTGCATTAGGTGCCAAACTTGGCCCCTTTTCCACATCCCTCAATTTTATCATTAAATATACTTTTCAACAACAGTGATTATATGTCTATTAAGCAACATTTCTGAGCACTGAAGATATAGCACGTGACTGTGCAGATGGAGAACATATGTCACTATTTCCATGTTTATTTACTTAGCATCCCAGGGTAGGAAACATAGCTTTTGGTTAACTTAGGATGGCTAAAGCACATGCAATGGCTCAGGCCCGTAACCAGGCAATAAAAAGTGGTGGTTTTGCCAATTATTTTTTTAGATATTGTGAAACTAGCCCAGCTATCCCTGGGCTAGAATTCAGCACTATCCCTGGGTAGAGTTCAGCAAACTGTTGTAATCCTGATGTTATGGTTTCTACTTAATTCCTGGAATCACTACTGATACCCATAATTTACTGTGAAAAATGCCATAAATCCCAGTCTCCATTCCTCAAGCAAAACTCTCACGGAAAGTGACAGGATCATCTGAATTATTTTAATATTATCTAAATATGTAGATCAAAAAAAGGTCTTGTTTGTGGAAAGCAAGAGCACTGAGATAACCAAATTATTATGCTCACTATTAACTGCTGCTTGCTCAAGAAACATTTGGAAAAGGGACTGCTTCTCAATTCATTTTCCCCATTTTGCCTTGCCCTCCCCTCTCACTTCTTTGAGAGATATAAAGGAAGTCCTTAAGAACATATCTGACCCTTTCTAGAGCAGTGTGTGCTGCAAGGAAAAGGCTCACTTCAGATCTGAACAGAAGAAATGGTTTTTGAGTACTAAGTCTTGTGGCTGCTAACAAAGTGAACTCTACCATGGCGAAAACTATACTAAAAAAGATGAGAGATAAAAAAGATTATGTTGCAGTATCTCAACCAAACACACACCCTCAAACCTTAGTTTTCAGCTCTCAGACCTCAGAAGCTTCCTTCTGTGAAGAACTTTTATTAAAACATTTCTGAACAATACATTTGCATCCCTCACTAAACAGCCAAAAAACGGGTCTCCATCCCCTACCCACTCTGCAAAGACCTCCTTTTCTGCAATGCCAAAGTTATCCCATGAAGAAAGAATCCCTAGGTAGCAAGTCGTGTTTCTACGGTCCCTTCTTGCTGTCAGTATTGACCAAATGTGCTAAAGTAGCAACCTGTAACATCCAAGGGCTTTACTGAGGGGCAGTTGTTTAAACGAGAATGAAATACCCTGCTGCCTTTGCCAGAAAGGGAGCAGGGAAACAGTAGAGTGAGACTGTCTCAAGAACTGTCAGGTGCTCAAACTCTCTGCACATCTTACTGAAACTGTGCTGTGTGTCCCACTTCTCCATCCTCTTCTCAGCTTCAAAGGTAATTTTTCCACTCTGAAGTGGCAGAATCATCTGTTCTCTTTCTAAAGGGCAGCAAGATTCTTTGCATGTTTTGGGAGATAAAAGGTCCGCCACACTTCTTGTCCTACCTTCTCCTTAAATTGCATGCCCTTTTTCTAAGCTCTTTTGTCATAAATAAGGCCATCTACATCTGCAGAGATGGAGAATGAGAAGGAGGGAACACTCTTAACTGCCATCTGAAGCAAAAAGGGGAAAAAAAAAAGGCAAGCAGCAATAATTACTAAATCACTGCTTAATGGACCCAAGACTTAACCCAAGGCGATTATTAAACCACAGATTTTAAGTTAGAAAATCTATTTCTAAACAGCACTTTATTCCAATTAGTTAGTTATCACAAGATAATTAATGCTGTCTAAAAGTATCCCAGTTTTTCCTGAGTTGGAGCCAAGTTCTTGGCTAGTTTCTTGCACTTTTGCAGACTGTGAACCAGTGAGAGATGGAAGTGACAGATTATAAACTCTCTGATGTAGGAATGCATGAGGCACTGCACTTTCTATTTCAATGTAGGAGGCCTCCCAAAAATTACTTTAAAAGTAATGAGAATAAATCAATCTCTAACATCACTGGGAGTGAAATTTAAGATGTTACAGAGAACTTTTGAGAGCATCACATTCACAGACCTTGAACTTACTACCTTTCGTAGTTGTCTGTGCTTCATCCTTGAGGCATAAAACAGACAAGTAACAGCTGTAATCCATCACCTCCATCTGTTACAGGGGAGGGATAGGTAGTTGAAAAGAAACAAGGGAACAAGACAGCAGTAAGGAGCTTCTCACATGCTCTCAGGGTGCAAAGTTGCCTTCTTGTCTGTGACAGAGTGGAAAATTCCCAGGCAGCACCTGAAGAAATGCTGGTGAAGGTGAAACACTATCAAGAGAGTGAAGACGACAGAATCCTGGAGGCTGGCAGAGCATGAGACCTCATTTATCAGCTGGAATTGAGGGACAGGCAAACAGCATTATTGGGGCCACAGTGTAGCTTAGCACTGCTCTAGGCCAAACTCCTCTGGCACATAGGCTAGGAGAGCCATTATCATGGATGCGCTTTGGGCCCCTCACTACAGGAAAGACGCTGAGGAGCTAGAGCGTGTCTAAAGGGTAATGAAGATGAAAAGGGCTCTGGAGCACAAGTGTAGTGAGGAGCATCTGAGAGAGCTTGGCGGTGTTTAGCCTGGAGAAAAGGAGGCTTGGAGGGAACTTCATCACTCTCTACAGCTACTTGAAAGGAGGCTATGTGAAGTAGGGGTCGGTCTCTTCTCCTAAGTAGCAAGTGAGAGGGTAAAAGGAAATGGCCTCAAGTTGCACCAGGGGAGGTTTAGATTGGATATTAAGAAAATTTTTTCACCAAAAGGAATAGGCTGCCCAGGCAAGTGGGGGAGTCATTAAAACCCAGAGGTATTTAAAAGATGTGTAGACGTGGTACTTAGGAAAATGGTTTAGGGGTGGACTTGGCAGTGCTATGTTAACTGTCAGAATCGATGACCTTAACCGTCTTTTCTGACCTAAATGGTTTTATGATTTTATGAGTACTGAAAAGGAGCATCATGCCTAAGTAGTGAAAAGGTAGGAAAGAAGGTAACCCTCAGCTACTGTTACATTAAAGAGATACTGCCACAGGGTGCCTCAGTGTCTGAGGTTGGTATGGTCCTTCTCAGTCCAATTTTTTGTTATCACATTACTTCTTTTCTCATGGGTTTGGACAGTGGACACAAGGTGGCCTACCTGGTCCACCAGAAAAGCTATACATGAATACAGCTTGGCTACTGTCACTGCTGAATTCAAGTCACTAATGAAGACCAAGTGTCCTTGCCTTTGTGTATTCCTGTGCCATAACCTAACCTGCATCTCTGAGCTGCCACTGTGACAGTTTTTTGAAGTGTTTTTGGCCAGTGAGGAAGAATATGAGTGCTCACAGAAGTACCATGTTTTAAAAATGGTGTTGCATTTCATAAGGCATTGAATTTTGAATTTCCATTCAGAAATAAAAGAGGAAAAAAAATGTTTTACTCTGTACAATTCACAGTGATATAAAAACTCAAGTGAAGTGATTTGAAACTGACAGCATATTTTGATACTCACAAAGTTGAGGCAAAGAATTAGACTGTATAAAGAGGGAAACTCAACATTTGCATTTTATGTGATATTCTTTGCCAAGCTTACAACAGCAATAGGGCTAAAGGACCAGAATATATTTAGGTCCACATACTAATGTCTCTATGAGACAGACAATAATAGAAGTCTAAAAGAAACACCAGCTTCACTACACATAGCTCATGTATAACCATGAGGCTTGTCAAGCATTCCTTGTGTTGTGTTGACACCATGACTTCTCAGAATAATGCTACTCAGCCCCCCACCCTCTTCCCTGTATTTAGAAAAACTTAGTCCTCTGAACTGAGTTCCTTGAGTGACTTTTGCAGCACTTCGTATTTTTGCAAGAAAACCCCTCTTCATACCTGCTGTCTTGACACTCATGGCGCTGCTGTGTCACAGAGGTAAAACAGATACAGAAGATTTAAACTAGTTATCTGCTGCATTTAAAATTACTGGAGCACCTCCACATTGGATTGGACCAGAACACTCATATGTCTCTATCTTGATACTGTTTTAAATACTGCCTATGTGTACTTCCAGATAAAGCGTTTTTTAAGGGGAATACAGTGAGAAGGTAGAAAGCACTTTTCTGTCACAAAATTAAAAACTAGAGCCGAAATGAAGACTGACAACAGTCATAGAAATGTTATACTCTCAACGAAGTTAAATCTGTGAAGCTCTAATGAAAAAACAGGCTGTAACTACTGGCAATAACGTGGAAAAAGACATGCAGCATTAGTAGCCACAACATAGAAAAGTTCTTGTACTTTTTCTTCTGGCAATTTTGTTTGAGAAACAAGCTATATGCGACAAGGATATGGAAACATCATGGGTATTTACTAGCATTTACAAGGGAACACCCTTGCTTTGAACTTTTTGGGGCAAAACTCCACTTATTTTTTAGCTATCCTCAGAATGTTTCTTTTGAAGCCATGGAAAAAAAAACAACCCACCCCAGCAGATTTTTATAATGGTCAGGAGAAGGAGCCAGATCTTAGGTTGTTAAAACAGGCGCAGCTCCGTGTAAAATCAGTCACACAGATGGAGAATTCTGCTATTCCTCTATGCTTTACACTGTTAAAAAGTTACAATTCAGTGCTTAATTTTATTGAATTTTGTTTCAAATCTGTCAGGTCCAAATTGTATCTAAATGACATGACTAAAATTAGACTGTGTGTTTAACTATGTTATACACACTTAGAAAAATTAATGTTTCTCAACTCCCCACCCACCCCGAGGTCTATGAATTCTTCCCCCTCTTGTTGACTAAAACACTTGCTATTCAATAAATTTCAGACTAGGGAGAAAAAAATCAACTTCTCAAACCGCACTGGAAGTGTGAGTTGCTGTTCTGGCTTTGTTTTGCATGGTAACAAATTAAACCCTAGGGTTTTGGCCTGAAGATGTTCCCATTTATGTGCAGAGTCCTGATTCTCTTTTCATCAAAACACCAACAGAACCAGGAGAAACCAATTTCCTGTTTGATGAAACTGATCTATGCTGCTGCCTTCTTTTTCCCAAGGGACCAGACCACACTCCACTCTGAAGTTAGTATTGTTTCTGTGTGAGAAGTTTTTAGAGTGATAGAAGAAAAGAAGGCTGCTTACAAGACAGTCAACCAAACTGCTCCATTCTGGCTGTTGAGTACCCAGCAGATGTATTAAGCTTATAATAGAATATCTGCAGCATACATGACCTAATTCTGCTCTGAACTGAATAGGCTTTTAACCCGTTTTCATCAAGATATTTTTTTTCAACTTACTCTTCCTGCTGCCCACTGCCTTTGCTCGAGTGGTACCAGAACTCGAGGTACTTCTGGACCCCCATGGCTGAAGAAACAGAGGATGTGCATAGCAGGAGGGAGTGAGGAGCACAGCTGCTGAAGACAGAGAGGGGTTCTGCCCTGAAGTAAGTGAAGTGATTGGACAAACCTGCCAGAGAATTTTCCACAGAGCACCCAGAGAAGTCAGTGGGACAGGGCTGCACAGAAGAGGCAACAGAAAAGCCACCTCGACCCTTCTCACTGCCGTGTTTATTTTCTTATGATGGTGGTAGCCAAGTGGACTGAAGGTAGTGGAAGGACGACCTCTATTGCCTTTTGGGTACATATCCCTTGAAAAGCTTTGCTTAGGTCAAAATCTGCAAACAAATCTCTTATTTAACTACAGGTTTTGACCCAACGAGCTTTGTGCACCTTTGCTTCTATATTTTCTTCTTCCTCTCAGTGAAACCACAGCAAATAAAAGACGACCACCTCTGAACATCTTCAAATGATGCAAATTGTGTTTTATACAAAACACTTCTTTCATATTGGGAGAAAAGTAGACAATTTTGTTTAAAATGTTGGAAGGAACAGAACTCCCTGGCCTGGGTAGAGTCAATTTCACAGCATAAGTCCAGACAAGGATTTAAAACAAAATGAATATATTCCTACACTCCATATTAAATTCAAAATTGATTCTGAGAGTTAAGAGTCAAATTTGTTTGACTAAGTGACAAATACACTGTGTATAATCCATCAGAATCCAAATGCAGAGACACAGGGGATGCCTGATTTTATCACATTAAGAGCATTATGCTCCAATCTAGTTAAATGAATCAACTTTGACACGACTCCATGAGCAACTTTATTAGCTAGAAATCCTGATACCTATTCACAACCTCATATGTACCAGCACTAAGACTAAACATTACAAGTTAATTGTAGAGTAACTTACATTCTGGGAATGACTTAAGTAGTTATAGGTGAAGCTTTGAAGCCTTAGAGAGCCACTATGGACAAAACAATCAATTAAAAAAAGTTCTAAGTTTCTTAAACTCTCTCCTCTCTTCAAAGATTAACACTCTTTGCTGTATACTACCATATTATTTCATCGCTGATGCACTCTTGCAAGAATTTTTTTTTTCAGTAACACAAAAGTTACTTAAAAGCTCACAGAATACTAAGATGTCTGCTTTTAATTTGCGAGAGAGTACAAATTCAGGAACAATACATGTGCACACATCTATGAAAACATCCTGGCTATGTGTTTCTGACAAGGTAAAAAAGGCAAGATGCCACCATGTGATCCACAGAGGTAACCAAAGAATGTTGCAGTAGAAAAGTTTTCATTAAGGGACTCAATGAAAGTAAGTCCCTGGTATGATGCAAGTCCCAATCGTGAAACAGATTCTCAAATCTGGAAGACCAGTCAAAGGCTTATCAAAGGCCCTTGTTCACAGAATCACAGAATATGCTGAGTTGGAAGGGACCATCAAAGATCACCTACTCCAGCTCATGGCTCTGCACAGGACCATCCCCAAGAGTCACACCATGTGCCTGAGAGTACCATCCAAACGCTTCTTGAACTCTGCCAGGCTTAGTGCTGTGATCACTTCCCTGGGGAGCCCGTTCCAGTCAATCACCGTGTGCATGAAGACCCTTTTCCTTATATCCAACCTAAACCTTCCCTGACACAACTTCAGGCCATTCCCTTGGGTCCTTGGGTTAAAGTGAGCTTAAACTGTTTAAAAATCAGTGGCAACTGGCTGATGAGTGTTTCAAGCAGTTAAAGAAGGCGTATTCAGCACAAACTTTGTAATCTATCACCTCTCCCATGATTGCACATCTGAAAAAGAATGTTTTCAAACCACATAAAATCTCAATGAAGGTAAGAGAACCTGCTTTATATCTTGTCTAAAATCTCAGGGAAAAGCACAGGCATAAAGGTAAAGGTTTTACAGGCATTTGACCAAAGGCTAAACCTAGCTGGTCAGGGCCACTCCCCGGGCAGATGGAGCCCGTTAGCCCTGTAAGGCAATCCATCTACGTCCTGAGGACCTCAC
>JAYRBT010000093.1:21989844-22000569 GCA_036023395.1 Myiotriccus ornatus
CTACTAGAAGCTTTTGCTGTTCTATGAAAAAGCCAATGATAGCCAGCTCCAGGATGGACTTCCTACTACTAGCCAATAATATTCGCTTCTGTGTCAACATATTTAAGAACACAGGAAGAGAAGCTTGTGTCGCAGAAGAAATTCCAGCCTGGGAAGAGAGCAGAGAAGAACACGAGATAGCAATGTAGACTCCAAGGTCAGTGTAGCAGGAGTGGGGAGGAAGAGGCCCAGAGGCCTCCCTCTCCCCCTCCAGCAGGGGAAACACCGAAAGCCAAGACCCCTGTCACCTGTGGAAGACTGCTGGGGAGCAAAGACCCCCCTCTGCAACTCATGCTGGAGCAGAAGAGTGCATGAGGAGGCTATAACCCCGTGGGAGGCCTAAGATAAAACAAGAGTCTTGCTGAAGACTTGTGGCCCATGGAGAGGGAAACCCATGGTGGAGCAAGCTGTCTTGGGTAGGACTTGTGGCCCTGTGGGGGATCCACACTAGTGCAACTCATTCATGACCCAAGGGGCAGCAGATTATGGAAGAACTGTGGCCCAAGTGAGGGACCCACGCTGGAGAGGTCTATCAAAGACTGTCTCACGTGGGGAGGGACCCCACAGGAAACAGGGGAAGGACTCAAAGTCATTACCCCTGTAACCATGGTGAATGACCATGGTGAAGCAAGTTGTCCCCTTGCAGTCCATGGAGACTGTCAGCATGCAGAGAGAGAAAGACCTCTGCACCTGATGAAAAAGTGGAAGTGACTCCCCAGGACAGTGAATTGAAAGGAGTTCCTATCTAAGAGATGGATTTTAATAGCGGCAGAAGCAGCAGCTGGCTGTGACTTTCCCCCTTTTCCCATTCCCCTGGGAGGCTGAGGGAAGAGGGGAGTGGAAGGAAGGTGTTGTGTTTTAAGACTGTTTTATTCTTTTACTCTTTAGTTCTTATTTTCTTAGCAATAAATTTAGCGTTTAATTTAAGTTTGTTAGCAATGAATTTAAGTTCTATTCCCTTTGAGTCTGTTTACCTATAAAAATTAATTAGTAAGCGAGTCTCCCAGTTCTTATCTCTACTCAGGAATTCTCTAACTTTTATTTTTTTCCTCTCTTCTGAGAACAGCAGAGGGGGAAGAAGGGGGAAAAACAGTTTTCAGTAAGTGTTTAAAATCCAGCCAGGGTGAAACCACGACAATGATGAAATTCTACATTTCAATAATTATACCCAAATAGTGAACCACATATAAACAAAAGAACAAAAAACCAGCCTAGATTACATGGAATTAATTTACCATTTCTTCTCCATGAGCTACACATCATCTCTTCATGGATGCAGAAAATGGAGTCTACATGTTCGATAAAAGAAACTAGGAGTTATAATACAACAATTTCCTAATATCCCCAATAATTATGGCTGTGCTCAGAAGTAATTGATGAGATGAACATGATGGGTATCATCCTTTATTTATATCATCTTGTATCTTAAAATAGAACTTTACCAGACTAGTCTTGCCCCCCCAAAAAAAACCACCTGTGAAAAGGCTATGTTAAAGACATATCTCCTAATCTTCTATGACAGAGATCTGTACATTTGTTTTCTATAAAAGGTGCAGTTGCCCTGAATAGGTCACCTTTTTACGGGTGAAATGGAAGACAGTCTTAGTGAAAATCACAAGATTTATTTTTGCTGATTTCTGTATTTTTCTTTTGTTGTCTAGTTTGAAACTCAACATTTGTAATCAAGGAAAAGAAGGAGAAGAGAAAGTGAAGAGTATTGAAGAAGAGGTGTTCATGTATTTTACATTACTTGGGACTGATTACAATACTGCCTTCCATCTTGCTCTCTTTCCCTTCCTTTACCACAATTGTCACAGATGTCTCTGGCCGCATGAGGTTCCTAGTGTGGGCCAAGAAGCTTTTGTTTGGTTTGCTTTTTAAAGTAGAGAATAGTCAGTCTGTTCCTCCTCCTGTGGCACATCATCAACAGTATTACAAAGAACAGGAGGAGGGCACTGAAGCCAATTTCTGCTTTTTGGTACCAACCATGTGGCTCCTATTTTATTTTATAAAAGTTTCCTAGAGAGTAATTTCTGGTAGTTATGAATTTTTATTACGACGATTTTTACATATTCCTCTGATGCCTCATATTTAAAGCCACAGAGTGGTATAATGCAGAAAACAAGCACATACAGAAAATATCCACAGAAAATAAACAAAATAGCAAAAATAACAGATATGTCTCAGAAGAACAATTTCCCATCTTAACGAAAACTCTTTAAAAAAGCCTTACTGTATTAAATAAACATAGGCTAGTGGACTATCTGCATGTTTAACCAAACAAAAGCTAAAAGTAGCTCAATTAAAATTGAAGTCCTGTAACTGTAAACTTGCCACAAGTCCTCTCACACATTATACAGTGGAGAAAAGTTAAGATGCATTCTTAAGATTCCTTATGCTTTACAAATCAACAGCTTTACAAATCCACAGCTATGCTCAGCTGTGAAATGTTTAAAAAAAAAAATGTTGGAATCCTTTTCAGAATAAAAGATTTCAAAATAGGCTGTTTTTCCTTCAAAGAACACATACTGTACTTTTTTTTGTCTGTTTTGAAGAATACAGCAGTTGAACAGAGCAGATATAAAGAACAGGTTTGAGTTACTCAGGTAAAATTCACCCTAAAATACATGTACGCAACTTCAGTTACTTTCACATACACAGCAGATGGCTGCAATCATCTAATACAATCCCATTCTACAAATTTATTTCAGAAGCACCTGCCAAAGAAGTAAAAATGCAATTTTTGTCTGCAGCCACAAAGTACCCATTTAAAGACATCTGACTTTTACCAGTTTTGGTGGCACTGGAAAGGTATGCTCATCCCATCAAAAGAGACTTTCATGTAGAAAGGGCAGCTCTAAAATGACAGGCCCATTACCTTTAGGAATAGCTCAAAACAACATTTAATAATAATAGGCACCTAAGGTGGAGGAAATTGACAAATGAAACTTAACTACATTTCTCTACTCATGTTGCACTCAAACCCCGGTGAATTCCTGCCTATCTACAGAACAAAGGAAAGGTATTCCAGAAGTATTAAGTGAATTGCAATGTGTAATAGCAAGGGGTACAAGACAATTGATCAATTTCAGCAAATAACTGTAAACTGCTGTTATTTTAACCACAGACTTTGAATGCATACTATTAAAAGGACATTTCCAAAAAGTAGGAACAAAAACAATCTCAGCAAAATGTGATGACAAGTTTCTCTTTAGTGACCCAAACACTTTCTTCCTCTTTAGTAATTGAAAGTCAACATGAGGGAATTAAAGCACATTTACTTGACTGTAAGTTTTGCCAGGAATTTATCCTGCAAAGATCCACATACATAACTCCTCTGCAAACAGGAAAGTTTATGAAAGCTCAAAATGTGACCAGAAAAATTAACGAAGAAAATAGGTACTATGAACAAAAAATATTACCTGAGACTTGGTAAACTCCTAGTAACAAATTTCTGATGTGCTGTGTTTTAAGGAAGTTTTACTTTGTCATAACTTTTGCCCTATTCTTACCTCTTTCTTGTGCATCTCTTTGAGCTATTGCTGAAGACAAGGTATGAGGTGAATTTAACTGCTAGAGCTATTCTGTGTCTTCAGTCTGAGAGTCTTCCAGACTTGGATGCATTCTGATCCAGGTGCATATCCATAATTCTAAGTAGATCTTTTCACTCTAAACTTGATTAGTGATGTAGTCAGGGCATAAAGAGAAACCCAAATACTGAGACATGAGACTCACCTGTGCATTCATGCTGTAGTCCTTTCCCATAGTATCCTTTTTCACATATACACTCAAACTGGCCAGTGTGAGTACCACATTTACAGCTTGCCATGATGTCGCAGCAGTTTTCGTTTGCCTCACAGAGATAGGAACAATGTGATATATCTTCTTGGATATAGCTGCCAGAGGGTAGGTCTGAAAGAGTATTAACTTATTAACAAAAAATTCAAACAAAAGTTCTCATACAGCCTCATACCATGCCACTAGCAAGATGTTCGTTAAAAACCCTAAGTTCCAGTTCTAAGTAGTAGCGACATTAGCGTGAAGCAGAGCCTTGCTATGCTCAAAATGTAATAAAAGAAATAAATTGGTGTCCTTGTCCTGGAAAAAGGCTCATTGAAATCCATGGTGCAGTCAGACTTTTTTACTTGGCTTCATTTGAGTCTAACACTGCCAGAACGCAGTCTCACTCCCAACAGAAGCTGTTTAGACAGCTTTTCCCAGCTTTGGTGGATGCTGTATTTGGCATCAGAAGAGTATTTGGTCATGGCATGTATAGCAAGTTGGTCATATCATAAAAAGCCCCCAATCTTTTGGCACATTCACATAGACCAATCCAGCCTTACGTGGAACAAACAGGATAGCAGTAAAGCACCAGAAGGGCAGTAAGGCCCTGCTTGTTTGAAAGCAGCATGTTTTTAAAAATTGTAGCAAATACATGCAAATGGCTAGTCTAAGGCATGCAAATACATTTCTAAGCCTCAGTCAAGACTTGCAAACAAATGTTTCATCATGTGTTCTCATCTGCTTGTCTAAACCTACTCTAGTTTTCAGGACGAATTTTTTTTTAGAATATAGCAGATTAAAAGAGGATAAAATCACAAAGCAAACTTATTCCATCGCTTACACCTTCCAGTTTTACTAAATGTATAAGGTCATAAACACAAAATGTATTTACTCTTACACAGAGAGTTCTAAATCAGTTCTGAGCAGACTAAATTTTGTTGTTATGTAAGATACCAAAAGGTATTAAATCTAGTCCTAAGGTGTATACTAGGTGCCTCTTTAGGGGAATCATGTAACTGACTACAAGGTTCATTCATCCCAGCAAAAGTTACATTGGGCTAAGAACATAGTCTGTTCTTCATGGACAAAATGAAGAGCTGAATGAAGGTAAATACGTATACACATCAGTGAGGAGAATTTTGCTCACATTTTGTTTATGAAGAGTTAATCAAATAAAATTTGTCCTTTTAATGGAAGAACAAACACCTCTGCTAGAAAGTATGAGAAAAAAAAAGGGAATGAACACTACATGAAATGTAAAAGCAAGACACTACTGGAGATTTTTCTGTTCAGACGTCTCTGCTCTCTGTAGATTTCTGAGGTTAGTACATTAATACCTTCATGAAGAGCTCTTCGTGCCAGAGCTTCAAACTCATTAAAACTGTGAAGAAGGTAACAATGATCTTCTTTTGGGTGGGAAGCCATGTCATTCAGTTCTCGGATATTCCCCTGCCATATCCCAAAGGTGAAGATCTCCACTCCAAATTCACGCAAGGATGCTGCGATGGGTCTTGGGTCTCCCCCATTGGAATATCCATCAGTAATGAGAAATATCACTTTTGTGGAATTTCCACGGGCATGGCGCAATATTTGCTGGAAGAGAAAATGAAATTGCACACCTCAGCAAAGAGTTAACAGTGATCTGTACACTACTTCCTTCATGATGTGACTCCTTTGATTTGATAGACCTACGAACAATACTTCAAAAATCATGTTGTATATTTAAGCCACCCTTAATAAACACAAATTCCAAAACTGGAGGTGACCTGAGTTGAGTACTTTTATTACAAAATCCTAAATCAGGTCTTATGAAGTAAAATCACCTGCCTTTGAGCTCAAACAAAAGCTTACAGTCTAGGTAAGTCTAAATAACCTGTCGAGTTTTTATACCCCTTCTCAGTAAGCCAGACCAGGATGATTTGATTTCAAGATGATTTGATTTTTGATTTTGATTTGTCAGTTCACTGATTTCAGGTAGATACTAAACAAAAACTAGTACACAGACCGCAAATCAAAGCATATACCATGTGGTCTGAGAGACTGCCAGCAATGTTTTGCTGTTAGACTTGATTTTGTTACTGCTTCTATGCAAAACCCAAAGGGAGTGAAACCAAATTCTCTTGGACAAAAATATCCTTCACAAATCAAGCCTATTGTTCCTCATATTGTTTAAGTCATAAGTGGAAAACCAGAATGAAGTGAAAAAACAGAACACAGTAGAAAGCTAGAATGAAAAGAATCAGGAAGAAAAAAGACAAGACAAAAGACAACATGAAGACAAATAGGAAGAAAACTACAAATGCCTTATTTTAAAAATGTATTGTAGAACTGATGTGTAAGACAAGGGACATTGCAGGCAGAGAGGGTAGTGCTATTTATAATTAACATATAATTAACTTCTTTAGCATTAACTGTGCTATTTTAAAATAGAATATAAACAAAAACTTCTATCCAACTTCTTAAGTGTTTAGGCTGAAATTCTCTACTCAGGATGTTTGACTCAAGCTGTTTCAGTGAAAAGGGCTTTTTTTTTGAAAAACAAGATGAAGAAAACATATGTTCCATCTGAACTTATTTGATTTTGGCTACCATAGCATCTCTGATCTCTGAAGAATGAACTTTCAATCTGCAAATCACATAATAAAGGTGGAAAAGTATGCCCCAAATACATGCACGTTGTCGAATATGTGTAACTGCGGGAAAACCACAACTTACACAGGGTTAAGAGACATAATGGAGATTGCCAGTGCAATTCTCTGAAAATCCCACCTACATGCAGCTTGCTCTGGCAGAATACAATTTCAAGTCGTGATTATGTCATAACATGTACAGAAAGGGGAATAAAGCTTAATTTTGGAAGGATGTGGCTTTGCAATTTCTGTAATATCTGTTTCCCTATGCATAACACAAAAGTGCACAAACTTTGAAGGTGAAGGTAGTGGATGGCATTACACATTGCCCTAGTTCTTCAGCAATTGATACTCAGGTAGTAATCAAACTTCCATGTTTCCCTTAAATACAGAAACATGTCTGCATGTTCAATGAACCAACTAGCCTGAGCCCCAGTAGTCTAGCCAGGACAACAGAGATCTCATAAATGATTTAATTCTGCTTAGTAAATTACTAGGGATCTCTGTTTTACAAAATTAGATTGTCAAAAATATCCTCTGAAACTGCTGAAACACAAACTCTCCATGTCTTTCCATGCGAAGAAGGAAGCTCCTGATCCCATGAACAAATGCTTACCAAGCCCTCTTAAAAGATGAGGGTTTGAGTAAGTGGGAAGCATCAGTAAAAGACCACTTTTGAGGAGCAAATGACTATTTCTGAGGTGAAAATATGCCTTAGCTACATGACATTCAGACAAGACAAGCAGTAAACAGCTTTTCTGTTCTCTGCATCTCAACGGGCAATCACCTCTTCAGGACAGCACTTCCGTCACGCACAGACACAAACTGAGCTAACAGGTAAAAGAGCATGAAGCTGTCCTCCTGCTACCCGAGGACTTGAATATTCAGGCATCAGGGGATCTGCGTAGAGAAACAGACAGACAAACAGACAAGATTGCTACATATTGCCCCTAGAAATCAAAACAAAACAAAACCACTGAACAACTTGGCCCTCATGTCTTGCAGCTGTAACTCTAGACACAGAATCCCTGCTGTATAACAGCAGAGGGAAATAACAAGGGAAGGAAAGAAACATTCAGCATGGGGTGGAGGGGAGACCAAAGTCTATTTTAAAATTATTCGTGTATGTCTGGTGGTCCAGTTAGTGTTTTGTTTCTTTTTGTGCAGGCACAGTGACACAGGCCACCAGAGCTGCTGACAATCCAGGTATCACTCTGCATTACTCTAGCTCTTCTCTCCAATATTTGTGTGGCATTTCAGATCATTTTTGCTTCCTCTAACCCTGACTCACATTCCTCTACTCTGAGAAACCTCTCTCTTCCCTTTCCAGAAAGTGGTTTTGAAAGCTGTTCTTTTCCCCAACAGAAATATCATATATTTTTAAATGTCTGTTCACTTAACCCCAAAACTCATAAACACACAGAGATCATTCCACGTATTTCACCAGTCCCTGCCAACTCCATGCACCATATCTACATAAAGATGACTTTTTTTCATGACAAGGCTTTGCAGTCCCTTCTTAAATTTTTGTGTTCTTCAATAAATACAGTTTTCAAGCCCACTAAACAGTACTAGGAATTTAAAAGGATCCTGGAGAACCTGTTTCTTTGGTATGAATATCCACATCTGCTTTTGATTTTACCATCAAATGAAACCGAGCACAAGCCATAACTCAAAATACAGTGCTGAATGACATGTTTAATTGAGAACACAGCCCATTAGGTCAATGCTGTAAATTAATAATGGATAAGTACAAACAAAACAAAACAATTTACGCTCTTGATAACTGACAAGAAATGCATGGGGTCACTAGAAATGCCCAGTCTTCTACCATTTTAGTAACCATTTTCTTGTCTACTCTTCTTTTAGAGAAGTGATAGATCAGTAAAGCTTCCAGATCTTAACTAAAACATTCTTTTCACATTAGCAAAAAGTTATTACCATCTGTATTGTGTTCAGTGTCTGTTTAGTGTGCACAAATATCTGGCAGACTTGCCCAATTTTTTGTGCCAATAACAGCCCTTAGAATTAAAAAATGAAGCCTTGTGCAATAAGAGTTGTTGTACAAAATCCTCCTCCAGAAGTTCACTACTGTAAGGGAAGTTAAATCCTATTAATACAGTCACAAAAACAGCTAAACCTCTAAATTCAGTTTTTTTAACATGAACATGGAGTTTGTAATACAAAATTAGGAGGGAAGGACCATCCAAGGGCAAAGACTTCTTCAGTCACTTGACAGCCACAGCAATGATGTTGTCAAAGGTTCTTTGTTACTGCCTCAATTATATCATCTTCATCCAATACGCAAACATATGATCTTGGGCCTGATTCCTGTCCTTACTCTGTGGTTTGCTTTTAAAGAAAGCCATTCTGACCATATTCTGACCATACAGAATTGGCTATTAATCCATCTGTCTAGAGGGAAACAAACTGAAATGAGTTAACCTCTCCTTTACAAACTAAGCCTTAGGTAATGTTAGACAGCCTCAGAATCCTTGCTAGGAGAAGCTTGCCTTAAAAGGCTTAAGTTGGAACCCAGCCCTCAAAACAACATTATCCAAGCATTCACCTTGTAGGAAATACACTACCTGAGGCAATGTTTTTGTGATAGGTCAGGAAGAACCACCACTGCACCTCAGAAGCAAAACAGAAAGCCCTCCACTAAAGAGCCATTCAGGTCTACTATACCAGTTGACCACTTACACTGAATTTCTTTTCACTCTAGGAATAACATAAAACTTACAGCCTAGGGGATGATTTCTGAATAGAATGAGATTATTCCTTTTCTACAGAGGATCACTTATTCACTATAAAAGGAATAATTCCCATCTTATAATATAACAGAATTAATTTAACTATATATAATACAACATATTCACTATTAAGCACTGCATAGATTTGACTTATATATTCATCTGAATATTAAAACAGTATGTCTTAATTTATCATGGATGGCTTCAGAAGCAGATCTGCATGTCATTCACAAAGGAAATAGCAATGCTAAATGTCTTTGCAAAACTCAACCTTTGTTTCAAGGTTTCTTTGCTTTCATCCTTCCTGCAGGTAAAAAGACACAAATCTGGCAGAATATTTTATGCAAATAAATATTTTATAAACCAAAGAATAATGAGTACTGGAATCAACCATAGCTTTTGGTGAAAACGAGCCATCTTATCACTGAATCCAGAGCAACCCTAAGGAACCTGGTCATTTACAGGAGTAATGCAAAGCCAAGGGGTGACAAATACACAAATACAGTTCCCCTTCATCATGATACAAATGTTGTGATTCCTTTACATAAAAGAGTTAGCTACACCTCCTGTGCTCCCTCCCTAAAACAGCAAAATTCTGATTTTACCACCTTTTCTTTTGGTCACTGAACACTGCTATTTTCACTGCTCTAGTGAAATGAACTAAAAGATATTCCACAGTCAGAGGTTTTGGTTTCCAAGCTTTCACTCTTTCTTCTGCAATGCTACACAAGCGCTAGAGCCACCCTAGTGCTCTTACCTATAGAGAAAAAAAATTAACTCATTTTAAAGCTTTCATTAGATATTACCCTAGCAAAAAATGTACTCATAATTCAGAGAAAAGATGTATCTATAGAAATAATCTGGATATTTAAATAGTGCTCCAAGTAACTGCCAAGTATGACCTCAGTAAATCTTACAACTTTGTCAGACACTCCCACTCTGTGGATGAAAACACACAGATAAAAAAGCCAGGTATGCTCATGGCCAGGACATGTAGAGACATGTCATCTGAGGAAGGACTGACAGATCTAGTACTGTCAAAAGGCAAAAGATACATATCCCTGTATATATATATATATAAAAATACCTGAATTACATATATAAATATATATATAATTTATGCACATAAATACTCCCTATACATATGTCCATGTATATATATAAGCAGTTAATGAGCGGGGGAGTAGAGAAGATGTATAAAGAATCTTGGTACTACGAGGCAAAAAGCACAAATTTAAATACCAAAATTCCACTTAAAGAGTCCTGGACAAATTAAAGGACTGGGCAATCACCAAGCATATAAAGTTCAACAAGAGGAAGTGTCAGATTCTGTACCTGGGATGGACCAACCCTGGATGTTCGTACAGACTGGGGAATGAGAGGCTGGAAAGCAGTGCTGTGGAAAAGGAACCTGGGGATCCTGGCTGATGGCAAGTTCAATGTGTCAGCAGTGCCCTGGCAGCCAGGAGGGCCAACCATGTCCTGGGGGGCATCAGGCAAAGCATCACCAGCCGGTCGAG
>JAYRBT010000093.1:22000669-22039246 GCA_036023395.1 Myiotriccus ornatus
GAAGCCCATATGCAGTGGATATAATAACCAAATATAATGGAGTTTATTTCTGAGGTGAAGCAAAGTTTCAGGATATTACCAAACCAGACTCTTCTTGTTATTTCTTGGTGTTTTTTGTCCAAGTCCATAGCTCTATGCTGTATTGTGAAATCTGAGAGAAGAAGGGTTATTAATCCTGCAGGTTTGCAGTCTAGCTGCTTGTCCATTCAAGAGCTGTCTGAGAGGAAGTTTCCCAAACACAGCTAGGTGAGTGAAGAGAATTAGGACAGAAGAAAGCACTGAGATCTGTTTCATAATTTGTTAAACTTTGGCCTCGTGTGGTTGTGGCTCTTCATGGGGTATGGTACCATTCTGAGGACTCAAAAGCCATACAGGCAGAACAGGAGTAAATGCCATGAGAGCAAAGATTTGCTGTTCCAAGTTAAAAAGGTACGATTTGTAAGGGAAAGCTAAAAGGGAAAAGCTAAAACGGAAAGCTTTTATCAGCATCCAGAACAAGATCAGCTCTAAACCATCCTGTGATGAGCCATGACTTAAATTAAATGTCAGATATCTCTGTTCCCCATGCCCAATCTCTTTCCCTCTCAGTATGCCATCTTGAGCTGTGGCACTCTAATCCCTGGTATAAGTTCAGAGACCATCCTCTTTTGCTTCACTGATTATCACATTTGGTATGTTCAGTACAGTGCTGATTTTATTTTGTTTGGGTTTTTTGATGCAGGAAACGGAAGGCTGGATTCTATCCCTTTTAACATCAGAGCAGCAGTTCTACATTCAGATATCTTTCTTCAGCCTGGGCACCATTGGAATCTAATGCATTGTAAATCAAGTCCATTGCTTCCCTTCCCCACCCCCAGCTCCCTTGTTTTGTATTTTATTTTGTGATACATTTTTACAATACCTTTGAATTTTTAAAGAACTCCTCTGTATTTTTCATTTACAAAAGTATTATCAAATATATGCTGCTACACAGACATCATACACACATACACATACAAATGTAAAGATTCCTACAGTCCACTGAGGGGTTGTGTAAAGTGAAGTCCCTCCCATTTCTTACATACAGTGAGCTAATTAAACTGTATTGTACTGCCAACCATGATTAAACAGAATGTGGCAATTCTGTTTACCAGCTGCCAAAGCATACTACTGTCCAGCAACTCAACAGTAAAGAAGTGTTAGCAGGGCTAACTGAGCTGCCAAACTGTGCATTGGGCCTGTTTCTGAACTTAAGTTGACATAAATTGTAACTACATGTGATAAAGCCTATATTGTAACCACAGTTTCTGGTGAGCATAAGAAGATTCTGTAATGTATTTAGTGTGACATTAACATAATTGGAGAGTTATTTAGTGGAAGGCATTGACACGGATTTTACCTGAGATGTCTTGGTAAAACGCAAAAGAGACGAGAATATCATGTCATTCAGAGAAGATGGACCAAGCCTAGCCAACAAGAGCTGTTGAAGCTTTCTGGCCTACAGGCAGTTCAGGTGTAGCTCTAAAGCTGGAAAATCTAGGATCCAGCAGTGGGAAGCAGGTGTACCACTGAAACTTGCACTTTCCATCTGCCATGGGATTCACCACTGGCCTCTAACAACCATCCCTTTCCTGTGTAAATGAAGTACATATCTAGCAGCTGTCTGCCAGGTGAATGTTTTTAATACCTGGGGTTTGGGTCCCAAAGTTTGACTGCCCTTAAGATGGAGAGAGAAGACACCAGTTACAGGTGAAACTTCACTACTTGCTTGCCAAAAGGCTGTATTTTTGTTATGCAGAACCCTCAGAAAACTGGAAAAGGCCTCTCTTGAGTACACACATGGGCAGAAATGCTCAGCTGCTGACTGAAAAATACTCAGCACACACATGCTGTCAGATTTCTCATTGTCAGACTGTTGTCCCGCTGCATCTGAGGATAACACACACCTGAATGCCATCATTAAGTCATGCTCTGTTGAACTGAGATGCTAAGATTTACCTACTATTAAGTAGGGTAGTGGAATTACAAGGCAGAAATCATGCATTTTTCGAAGTCACATGTTTGGTAATTGTCAGCAAAAAGTCTGATCTGTGAAAGAAAGTCGTTAACAGTCAGAATATGAGAGTCATTGATCAGAAGCTCCATTTTTCCCAGTAATAATAGAAAAGTGCAACTTGCAGTCAGCATTGTGAAAGAAAAAGGAGAAATAAATTTCACCTTTCGTAGCATTCCGGCTTAGTTACCCCTCCCCCCGGATTCAGAGTGTGCACAACTGCCCCGCTCCTCCCCCCTTTATAGATGTACCTTCCTTTTATGCATGAACTTGTGTACAGGAAAGTGATACAACACCAAAATGAGCTCACAGTAACAGGGCTCTAGTAAATACTGACACACAACTGATGGCTGTTAGCCCAACACCAGAAATGGGGAAGAAAGAAACAAGTGAATTTGTGAGCCAGTAAGAGCTTTCAGCCAATTAAAAGAAAAATAGATAGGAAAGAATAGGAGTCATTAGGGGATCAGATTAATGTGAATGTAGATTCCTTCTCAGTGGGAGCTGCAACGAGTTGAAGAGTTGTGGTTTTAGCTCCCACAACCTTCTTTTTCTAATGGACTCTGCTAGCACGTAGCAAAAATCTTCTGTCTCCCAGCTCCACAGCCACCGATGTTTACAGCTTCAACTGAAGTTAGTGTTCAGTAAGTAATGTCCGCATTTCAACCCATAGTCACCACCATTTGTAGGCACTTTGTTCCTTAACCTCCTTGCTGCCTTAACAGCAAATGAAGGGAAGCTGCAGTGAGCCACACAGGACTTCTCAAGGGAAAGAGTTTATAAGTGAGAAAAGCAGATCTTTATTTATATGTCATTCTCTTGGTTTTGTCCCTTCTCCAGTGTGTTTCTGTGGTATGTACCCTGACTCTGCCCTGGTCATCTCCAGAGCAGAACAGCAGTGGTGAGGAGAAAGCTTTGAGCTGGCAGGACATTGTAGGAGAGTTAGGGCTGCAGGATGGCTTTTAGCACCCCAGCTTCACACTAGTGACTAGTAAGTACGTGGAGTCCCGGGATCAACCCAGTCAACAGGTTTCATAAGGAGATGTGGTGTTAGGACAGAGTAGCTGAAACTAGAGACTGTTATATTAGTGTTTTGATAATGTTTTGATACTTGCTGGAATACTTTCCCCTCCCTACCCAGTACTGTATTGTCATTTATGTCACTGCTTGTTGTGTGTTTTAAACGACTTCCATGTGATGCACTTTACACTGTAAATAAAGTTGCACCTGGTGTAGTACCCATATGGAGGCAACATTGCATTCTTTTCTTAATGCCTCACAACAACAATATTAACCTACTCTTTAGGATCTTCTGACAAAGCCCAGGTATCAGGGAAACTGAACTTCACTCGAGGGAAAAGACAAAATAATTGCCAGCAATCTTAAAAGGATGTGCTGGATTAGTCCAGGTTTGATCTTCAGATAGAAGTGCATTTAGCATCTAATTTTTCAAATCCTATCTGCTACTAGGGCATATTTTAAAACCTGTAAGGGCCAAATTTACCACTGGCATAAAGAGATGGATTAATACCTGCTTCATTCCCTTCTTACACCTGATGGAGATATGGCTTGGTTTGTACCGCTGCTGGACTTTTTAAAGCTATGGGAACACCATATTTGTGGAGAGATGAGGTAAATTTGTACTGTACCAGAAAGAAAACTTTGTAACTCAAACACCACTCCTCCAAACAAGGACTACATATGGTGTAACAGTCAAAAGATTTAGGAGTTTTTGGAGGTAATATAAGCCTTTCAGTGTTTTGATACATAGGCATCAGTGGATACTTGGAAGCGCTGAAGGTGGTCTGTGTTTCAAAGCCTTCCTCTAAGCCAGCAGCCCAAAAGGTGGTGTGAGGCTACAGACAGTGCTGTTAAAGAAGCCCTGAAATTTGATGTGTATCTTACGGAAAAAATAGAAATTTACATCTCAAATCTGCAGTACTTTAAATACTGGTGATAATCCTGAGTGGGAACAGCTGGGCTGCCTGTGCACATGGACTCAGATCTTGTGCATGCTATAGAAATACAGAGCACTGCCTTATTTAAAAGGAAGTGTGGTAAAACAGGCTCTTTCCCTGGCCCTGTTCTCTTTGTTATGAAAATTGAACAAGCTAAAATGCTGAAGGGAGTCTACTGACACCTATGTCTCTCTGCTTGGAAATACATTGGGAAAGGTTTGAGTGTTGGCTCTGATCTCACGGTGGGGCACTGGACAGTGTTAATGTGTGCCAGCGATTGTTGGTGGGAAGAGTTACCTTTTTACCTTAGCAGTTTGAGCAGTGAACTCTTTTGCATCTCAGCACAGGGACAGTTTATGCATCTCAGAATTGTTTTAGAGTAGTTTGGATCCTCACTGCAGAAAGGATCCCCACTGCTTTTACCGCACTGCAGATTCTTTTCTGGGAGAGCATACCCTGACCACACATTTCCAGCAGCGAGAGATGGGCATTGCAGTACCCAGAGGCAGGCCAGGTAGAATATGCAGTACCATTATTGATCTGTTTCTCTAAGGTTATTTCCATTAATGCGCATGATGCAGAGCACTTCTTCACATATCCATCCCATTTATGGCAAGCTCCTCTCCCAGGAGCAGGGCTGCGCTTCCATTAGCCTTGCTCTGTAGGCAGACGTGTTGCCTACAGATACCTGCCAGTATCAAGGTCTGCATGCTTGCCACCTCTCCCTACTGAGTCTGAAGCACTACAAAAGCTGATGCTCTCCACAAGCTGATTGACATGGTTTTTCAGTGCAGGCAGGTCGATCCTGCCAGATGTCACTCATGTAGGTGGACCAGCGTGACCACTCTGCTACGAGAAGCACCATGCAGTCTAGTGAAAAGGACATTTCTCCCAGTGGAGAGGCTGTGTCACCACAAGAAAGTCACTTCAAGTCTTCCCATCTTACCGGTGAAATGAGCCTCTCCTTCTCCACTAAGGTGCTGCAGATTTAAAAAAGATGAGATTTAAGCATGATTATTGTCTTTACTTATGGTAGGTGTTCTGCAGATGTCATTCGCACACTTCATTCCTAGCTCAGTGGACCACTACTAACCTTAACCTTTCCAGTCTAGTGTCTTTGCTGAATGTAAATCTTCTTTCAAATTTTCATTTGAAACCAGCATTTGCTGAACAGATTCTCCTGAAAACTCAAGTTCTCTCTTTATCTCCTGAAACTTTGAAGCTATGACAATGTCATGCAGCTCAGACCAGCACCAGTTCTGTTTGCACCCAGAGCTTGCATGCAAGACAAAGGCCAGAAAAGGAGACTGCTGTGAGGGGACACGTTGTCACTGTGATGCTCCTGTCCTGCACCACCTAGCAGGCCAAGAACATGGCAAGGACTCACCCTGCATCTCCACTCAGCACTCTTCTCTCCTTGATGATGGTTTGCTGTGCTTTTCCCAGCAGCCTCAGGAAATCAGTCTGTCCTTATGCAACCAGGTGATAAAAAACAATCACAGCAGTCTGCCACTCCCTCCTCATCTATGCTCTGCAAACAAACACAGGGCTTTCCCGCTTGGCTCTTAGTCATACCTTCTCCTCCTTTCCCCTCCTAACTGCTTCCACGGCACAGACCATTTATTTTGCTTTGTGTTCAATATCCTGGCTGTAGTGCTTCCTTCACAGTTGGGAATGACATGATTTTTTGCAGCTAAGTCAGAAGTGACCAGGATTCATTGGCTATGAAACCAGCAGCCTCACTGGCTGGGAGGGAGGCACAGTGGGAGGGGTGATGAAGCTGTGCAACTGCTGGTGCAGGCAGGCTGGCAACCTATGCAACAAACAGCTCCCTGAGGAGCTGAGCACTCTTCCAGCTGTTGCTGCCGTGCCTTACCTTGCCTTGCCTTGCCTTGCTTTGCCTTGTCTTCCTCTTGCACTCCCTGGCCATACTTTTCATTTTACAGATAACAGGCTATGTTTGCAGCTGTGGAGGGGTGTGTCTGCATTTTCCAGGCAGACACCAAAAGCATGGGTCAGAGGCACATCCAGATAGGACTGCAGTAGCTGGGGAGAAGATTCTGCTCCCTCCCCCTGCTCTGCAGCAGTCTCGGTTCACCCAGCGGGCACCTGCCCCATTGCTGCAGGTCACAACTAACTGATTTGTGCAGCATTGTCCATGGGGCTGCAGCTTGATAGATGATGTCATGAGCAGTGTCCTGAGATGGTACACCGGACACAGGAGTCCAGCGATATGCAGAGATCCCATCTACCTCTGTGCGCAGTAGGCAGGTCCAAAATATTGCTCAGTGCCAAGGGAATTATAAAAGGAATTACTGACCTTGGCTGTTTCTGGAGTGCTGTAATGTCAGCTGGGAGCCTCCGAGCCACACAAAGCGCCAAAGCCAGGCTACATGACCATTCCCAGCTCAGCCAGGGAGACAGATGATTCCCAAAGCAAAGGGTTGATTCACAACATGCTCTACAAAAGCCAAAACCTCTCAGTTGGACCTTGTCTGCCTCTGCTGCTGCCTGTCCACCCTGGGAGAAGAGGGGTGGAGCCAGGCACTAACACCAGGCACCAGGCATGGGAGCCCAGAAAGGGCCATAGTCCTTCCCAGGGAGTAGGATATGGGCAAAAGTGCCTGCAGTCATTACTGGCAGTGTTGAACAGGGACAGCCTTGGAGCTCTGCCCAGGGAAAGCCTGGGCATGACTAATGACCCATGTCACCTGGCATGGGGCATTAGGGCAATGCCAGTAAAGGGAGGTTTTTCCATGCTGGAAAAAAAAGGGATGGCAAAATGGGAGGCTGTGTGGTATGACAAGAACAGAAACCTCAATAAAGCTGCAGTTTAGAAAGCACTTAAGTATACAGTCATGTCATACAACCATTAAGGGTACTTAGCTGCACCCATGCAGTTAAAAACAAGTTCAAGCATTCTTCTAGGCTGCAGCCTTAGTCATTATGGAATTAAAATAAATATGAAAAACTGTGTGTGCCCTACAGACACTGGTGAGATGGTGCCAAGTGCCTGGCACTGAATATTTGCTGTCAGCTGAAGGCAGAAGGTTGATAAAAGAGGTGGCTGCCCAGTCAGGCCAGATGTCTGGTTTGATTTTATTAAATAGCTTGGTTAACAATCTGGTGTAAGGGATAAACAGCTCATTAATTAATCCTGTTTATTTCAGAGAAGTGCTGTAAGCACTTATGACGATAAATTACATGAAGCATAATCATATTAAAGGGAAGTGACGTGAAATTAAAGTTAGAAATGACAAGTCAGTTCTTCCTGAGTTAAAAAAAGAAAAAAGAATATGCCTCTGAGGAGGGAGAGAAGTGTGAAGGCAGGCTGATGTCCTGGCTATTCACACCCACACCTGCTTTCGGTTTCATGCTTGGGAAGAAGCAACACTGGCAGAGTACTTAGGCAGGAGAGAGAAGAGCAAAACAAAGACTAACCCACAGCCCAAGGGGGATGCAGCAACAGAGCTTCTGTGATTTTTGTTTAGTTTCAGTTTTGGTGCCACAAGGTTATGATTTCTCTCTGGATAGCACCACTGAGATAATGTTGCCAATTCTGTGTATGCTGGCATATGAAGATAGCGACTTCGGATAGCTGTTGTCCCCATGGGAGGAGAAGAAATGTCTCAAGGGCTGGAGTCATGATGCTCTGAAACAGCAGATAAATAAGGGAAGATAAACACAGCCAGGTAGGAGGAGGCAGACCCTGATTGTGCCACCAAGGATCACACTGCACAGCACAATAGGGACAGCCCAGCGTTTCCCTCCTTCTCAGAGTGTGATTTTGCAGCCTGAATGTTCTAAAAGTATGGGATTCTCCTGATTTCACCCCTGATAAGACTACATAATCCAGACATAAGTGGCTGCTGTGTATAAATACCATGTCTGAGGATACTTTAGAGAGGAGTCACTGAGTGTGGCTGTGGAGGTATATAAAAAATAGGATTGAAAATATAGCAGATATCCCATTGCACCACAGCATACGGGCTGGGCTTCCTCTGAGAAAACACTGGACTTCATCAGTTCAGTTAGTTTAAAACTAGACATGATATGGCATGATAAACACACAGTAAAGTCAGAGAGCTCAAAGCAGCAGGTTTCTTATATTTTTGCTTTCAGGAAGCTACCGGGGATTTTTTCAGACTTTCAGGGTATTCATGAAAAGATGCAAAAGTGGTGAATAATGCAGTCTGGCTGGGGATGCATGACTTGTTACATGGACTGGCACTTCAAAAACCATCAAACACTTAAGCACTGAGGATTAGAAGGAGGAGCCCTGTCCCTCCACCTACATTTCCAAGAATCTATAATTGGGCCTTAGGGCAATACACATAAAAGCTGAGCAGCAAAAGTGAAGCAATAGAATCACAGGAGTGTTAAGATGGAAAATAGCTTTAAGATCTTTAAGTCCAACTGTTAACTTTGCACTACCAAGACCACCGCTAAACCAAGTGCCACATTTACATGTCTTTTAAATACTTCCAGCGATGGTGACCCCGCCACTTCCCTGGGCAGCCTGATCCAATGCTTGTCAACCCCTTCTGTGAAAAAAATTTTCTAATATCCAATCTAAACCTCCCCTAGTGCAACTTGAGGCTGTTTCCACTTGTCCTGTCACTTGTTACCTGGGAGCAGAGACCAAACCCCGCTTGGGTGCAACCCCCTCTCACACAGTTATAGAAGGTGATAATGTCTCCCCTGAGCCACCTTTTCTCCAGGCTAAACAACCCCAGCTCTCTCAGCTGCACTTCATAAGACCTGTGGTCCATACCCCTTCCCTGCTTCATCATTCTCTGGACAGAGGCTCTTGAGTGTCTTTCTTGAAGTGAGAGGCCCAGAACTGCTCACAGGACCCAAGGTGTGGGCTCACCAGTGCCAAGTAGAGGGGCACAATCCCTGTCCTACTGTCCACACTACTGCTGATACAGGTCAGGATTGGCCTTCTTGGCCACCTGGGCACACTGCTGGCTCATGTTTAGCTGCTGTCGATCAGCATCCCCATGTCCTTTTCTGCTGGGCAGCTTTCCAGACACTCTTCCCCCACCCTGTAGTGCTGCCTGAGGTGGTTGTGCCAGCATTTGGCCTTGTTGAACCTCATACAGCTGGCCTCGACCCATTGATCCAAACTGTCCGGATCCCTCTGCACAGTCTTCCTGCCCTCCAGCAGACCAGCTCTCCCACCCAACTTGATGTCGTATGTCGTGTATGGATCACTGAGGGTGCACTTGGTCCCCTCATCCAGATCATCAGTAAAGGCTTTGAACAGGACTGAGCCCAGGACTGAGCCCTGGGGAACACCACTAGTAACCATTTTCCCTTGAATTTTGGGGTCTCATTCTACTCCACATCCCTACCTTTCAGCTCAGGTACCATGAGGACAGCTGATCTTGCTATTAAAGACTGAGGAAAAGAATACATGAAGTAGTTCAGCCTTTTCCTCATTTTTTTGTTCCTGTGTTTCCCCTGCATCCAATGAAGTAATGAGATTCTCCTTAGCCCTCCTCTGGTTGCTAATATGTTATGTAAACATTTTGTTGTCTTTTACAGTATTAGGAAGATGAAGTTCTGGTTGGGCTTTGGCTGTTCTATTTTCTCCCTGTATAACCTCATGACATCCTTGTCATCCTCCAGAGTTGCCTACAGCTTCTTCCAAAGGTCATAAACTCTCCTTTTTCTCCCGAGTTCCAGCCAAAGTTCTCTGTTCAGGTGCAGGTGGAGGTTCAGGCTTGCACAAGAACTTGTCTTCACAGTTGTCAAGTCAGAGTCTCCCTGTCAGACCCGAAAAGGACTCTGTCATATTTGAGTTGTGATTGGGTGCTCTGTCTCCCTCAGTACTGTTCTCATCACCAGCAGATGTCTTTGGACCCAAAAGCAGCTGCAATCCCTAGCAGTCCCCAGCAATCAGTGTTCACAGTTGGGCGAAGGCCCTTCTGTGTTGTTTAACGAAATTCAAATCAGATCAAGGATCAGGATCTATCTGAGGCATCAGTGGGCTAGAACAGGAAATAGCACAACTGGATTTTCCACATAGTCCAACACCCCAAAAATTTCCATTGGGAAATTAGGTGACTTGGGTGGCACTTAATCCAGAAAATCTCTGCTATCAGAAAACCTTCATGGCTGATATCCCCATCACATTCTATACCTTCTGCATGCACATATGCGTGCACAGAGGTGCTGGAGTCTGCCATGCATGGGAAAGCAGTGGCAACTCCTGCCAGTTCCACATCTCCCTGCTCTGTACCAAGGCATGGATAGAGAGTGGGGTAGCAAGGCACAACCCAGATCAGCTGCCCATGGGTAAAGTGACTTCGAATTTAAAAACATCAAAAGCCTGTTGGTGGGAGGTTTAGTTGTGCCCTGCCTGTGCAGGCAGGAGTCTTCAGGGCTACAAACCGCTGAGCCAGACCCACAGTAGCCAGCACCCTGCAGCCTTGCCCTGCTCTGCCCCACAGTAAGACCCCTTGCAGGGGCAGCACTACTCCACACAGCAGCCATATGGAGAAGCAATAACAGTGTGTTGTCTCGGCTGCTTTGGAGGACCTGTATTCGGGGTGCCTATCTCCACAGTGCAACCAGCCTCACAGAGAGGTGTTTTAAGGCCAAAAGTGAGGCCACACCACCTGCAGGGAGGAGAGGTGCCTTCACCTGGTGGGGAGCAGAGTAAATGAGACCCTGAGCAGACAACCTGATGGGTCTAGTGGGGAAAGTCAAGAGCCTCCCCAGGGCAGCAAAGCTGTTGTCCCTCTGCAGACTGACAGGAAACTGCACTGGCCCCTATCTCTCAAACTAGCATGTTATGTCAAAATCCAAGGTTGGCCTCCAAGACCAGTGCTATGTCCTTTGTTGCATCCTGTTTTATCATGATGGGGCTACAGACCTGTTTAGTCTCCTGCACTCAAAAGCAGAGTTGGCTGCCAGGGCAGCAGCTCAGGCTTTTACATTAGGGTGCAAGAAGCTCCAGCTCTTCTGCCATCCTTGCTTAGATATGGTGGGTAGATGGGATGGATATTGCTGGCATTCTCAGTTCCTCCTGGAACCAGTATGTTGCTGCAGCTGGTTTGGTCTGACACTCTTCTTCTGCAAACACTAAGCATTGATGTCAGTTGGTGTGATACCAGGCTGCTGTCCTGAGCATTACAGGACAGGTCCTCTACAGGCGGGCATGAACTTGGCCTCTTTGCATCCCACAGACACGTGTAACTAATTTCCATAGCAAGACTTGCAGGTATTGATGTCATCTACAAACATGGGGAAACGAAAGCACAGGCATCAGGTAATCTGCCCAGCCATGCACAGGAGATGGAGAGATACAGTTGGGCTGGAGCTGGGACTTTCCAGCTCTTCTCCCAGGCTGTACTGCTGCCAACCCATGACTGCCAAGCAGAATTTACACTCAGTGGCCACTGGGGCACTCATAGGTGTGTTGGGGGGTCTGAGGATGCAGGAGGAAAGGTGCCGCATGTCACCACTATCACATACCTCTGCCTTAAAGGCACACAGAGTATAAAAGAAACCCTTGGGGAGTCACGTGTCCAGTCATGTAGGGGATCACCAGCACCATAAAAACAACAAACAACTGGCAGCAGTGAGAAATAAAAAAGATGTGCAGTGGGTAACAAAACTGAGCCTTGAGATGCAGTGGGTTTAAGCTTTCAGGCTTATCATTCCCTTTTTGCAAGTGCTTGCAGATCCTCCCCTGGTGCAGCTCTGCAGACTGACAGACGGGGCAGGCTCTGGGCTGCTTAGTCCTCACAAAGTTGCTCTAGAAAGTGGCAGGATTTCAGGTTCCCTCTGGCTCAGTAGCCACTGCGTCAGCAGCACTGCTCACCAGATCAGTTTGTGAGACTGATGCAACCAGATGTTAAGTAGTGCAGTTGCATATCTGCTGCTGAAGAAGATGTCTGTTAGGACAGAGGGGAAAAAAAACCCTTAAACTCAAAGCCAGCTGCATCATAAGTTTATTTCATGATGTTCAGGCTTGTCTGGAAAGATCCAGGTGAGATCTGGTGTATTCCCGCTTGCTGGGAGGAGGCACTGGGCAGCAGCCACCCTTGCCCCTAACTGCGTGCCTCAGGATAGAAAGAGTGGCAGGCCTGAGAACAGGCTTTTAGCCCTGCTGATATTTCCCATAGCCACACAACCTGTCTATCTGGGGTCCCAGTAGCCTGTATTTTGCCTGTGGGTGCAGCTCTTGACTCAGACCAGCCTGGCTGGCCCACAATAGAGGGCCCCCTCACTTTGCTCGTGAGATTTTTCGGGGTGGTTATTGGACTCTGCATCCCCACTGACCAAAGCACTGCTCCTGTGCCCGTGCAGAAAAGAGGCATCCAGTGAGATGTTCCTCTGCCCTCCCACAGAAAATGGTGCTTGCATCTAGGCACCATTTGCAAGCAGGCTCCCCAGGGAACTGCTAGGCTGCAGTTAGCAGTTACAGCAGCCTAGGCTGAGTTGTATCAGCCCCTGGGTGTGCAACCATTGCTTGCAGTTTTGGGGTGGGCACCAGCAAAACAGCATCCCAAGGGCAGACGCCAAAACACTCTCTGCCTGCAGCCCCAGTGGCTGACCCTGGAGACGCCAAAAGAGGGACACCAGGGCTGGGCTGGGTCCTCCCGGTATGAAAGGGGACCCTGAAGAGCTTTGCTACCATGGGTAAAACAGTCCTTGAGGGTCCTTTTCTGAGGGAGTTTTGCTCTGCTCTTGGTGAAAACTGTCTCATGTGTAGCTGATGTCGTTTTCATTTAGCTGTTGTTTTTTTCTTTTTCACCAATCTTGCTTCAAAGCATCTTTGGGAGGAAGGACTGCTTTTAACATATGAGCAAGGCAAGTGTATACTGCTCCAGCTTGACCAAAAATGGTCAGATGAAGATGACTGGTTCCCTGCCAACCTTGTGATGTTTCAGCCAGAATTTGATGCAGTCTGACTGATATGTCCAAATAAAATTCTCCCATGAGCTGATCATATTCTTGGACTCTTCCTTCAATCTCAGTAGGACAGCAACCATCCTGGGAGTCCAAAACTGCTGCCAGTGCCCTGCCACTCTCTGCAGAACCCTCTTTACCCCTAAACCCTCCCACCTTGGTCTGTCCATGCCCAAACTGCACTGGCAGACATAGAGGGGATGCCCAAGACACAGTTTGTCTTTCTCTGTGCTGTACATAACTGCAGCTGTACCCTTCTCCTCAGAATCATCAACTCCCAGTTGACCCTGAAACTGTGTGGGATCTGCTGCTCCATCTGGATCCCTACAATTCTATGGGGACTGATAGGATTCGTATCAGAATCCTCAAAGAGCTGGTTGATGTCATCACAAAACCTCTCTCAATGATTTTTGAGTGGTCTTGGGAACCTGGAGAGGTCCCCGCTGACTGGAAGCTGGTGAACATTGTCCTGATTTTCAAGAAGGGCAAGAAGGAAGACCCCAGAAACTCCAGGCCTGTCAGTCCCCCTTCAGTGCCTGGTGAAGTTATGAAGAAGATTATTTTGGGAAGTACTGAAAAACACCTATAAGACAGTCATTGGTCACAGCCAGCACAGCTTCATGAGAAAAATCCTGCTTACCAAACCTGATTTCCTTTTATGACAAGGATCAACTAGTTGATCAAGGGAAGCCAGTTGATGGAATCTTTTTGGATTTCAGTGAGGATTTTAATACTGTCTCTCACAGGATCCTTCTGGGCAAACTGTCCAGACTGCAGCTGGATAAATGTGAGCAATTGGCTCAGGGGTTGAGCCCAGAGGGTGATAGTGAATGGGATAAATCAGACTGGTGACCTGTCACTAGTGGGGTTCCACAGGGTTCCATCTTGGGCCCTGTGCTTTTCAACATCTTCATAAATGAATTGGACACGGGACTGGAAGGGCAATCACCAGTTGTATGAAGTTCAACAAGGACAAGTGTCAGATTCTGTACCTGGAATGGGCCAACCCTGGATGTTCATACAGACTGGGGAATGAGAGGCTGGAAAGCAGTGCCATGGAAAGGGACCTGGGGGTCTTAGTCAATGGCAAGTTGCCCTGCACAATGGCAGTGCCCTGGCAGCCGGGAGGGCCAACCGTGTCCTGGGGGGCATCAGGCAAAGCATCACCAGCCGGTCGAGGGAGGGGATTGTCCTGCTCTGCTCTGCGCTGGGGCAGCCTCACCTTGAATATTGTGGCAGTTTTGGGCACTGCAATATAAGAAAGATATTAAGATATAGGACAGCATCCAAGGGAGGGCAATGAAGATGGTGAAGGGCCTTGAGGGGAAGCCGTGTGAGGAGCAGCTGAGAGCACTTGGTCTGTTTAGCCTGGAGAAGAGGAGACTGAGAAGAGACCTCACTGCAGTTACAACTTCGTTGTGAGGGGAAGAGGAGGGGCAGACACTGATCTCTTCTCTGTGGTGACCAGTGACAGGACCTGGGGGAATGGCCTGAAGTTGTGTCAGGGGAGGTTTAGGTTGGATATTAGAAAGAGGTTCTTCATCCAGAGGGTGGTTGGGCACTGCAACAGGCTCCCCAGGGAAGAGGTCACAGCACCAAGCCTGACACAGTTCAAGAAGCATTTGGACGATACTCTTGGGCATATGGTGTGACTCTTGGGGATGGTCCTGTGCAGGGTTAAGAGTTGGACTTGATGATCCTTGTTGGTCCCTTCCAACTCAGCATATTCTGTGATTCTGTGATCCTATGAAACAATATTTTTACTACAAAGGTGATCAACCACTGAAACAGGTTTCCCTGAGAGTTTATGGGATCTCCATCCCCAGAAATACTAAAACCCAACTTGGACACAGTCCTGAGCAACCTAAAGAAAAAAACAAATAACCCAAGACCACTACTGGCTTTGCAAAAACAGGAACTACTACGCAGAGTTTTGGCTTACGCAGTTGTTTTAGGACTGTTGGATCTGGTGACTTGAAATTGTGTGGCTTGCAGTTTTGAGCCCCGAACTAGAAAGAACAGAACATGCCTAGTTTCCAGGAAACAACTAACATACATATTCTTCATCTTCTATCATTCATCAGAGGTCTTCTAAACAGGACATTTAAAACACAAAGCATGTTATGTACACAGCCATGTTCTGAGCTCTTGGTGCTATACAACCTTCTAACAGCTTTATCAGGACTTCGAAAAATTGCTGGGGGCCCTTATATGCTGCTATGCTGTGTGCCATATTCAAAATATCATCTTGCTAATAGATCTCAGTCTGATTTTGAAAAACTAAAAATCCTAGTTCTTTTGTCTGAGAGCAATTTCCGTCAGTAAGATAACAAAGTTGTGACTTGACTTCACTAATACTGCTCTAGTCTTCTGCTAATAATAAAAACAGGGACTCAAAAATATTTTACTGAATATGTAATTGATCTCCATGTATTTTCAGACCAAGCATTCACAACACTATTGACTAGTACATCTGCCAAATATTTGTTTCTTCTGTGTTTGCTTTAACCAGTTATTACTTAAAAAATAGCAAGGCAAAAAAAAGAGCTGAACAGAAAAATTAATTCCACAAGGACAAACACAATTCATAACCTTGCCCATCTACTGCCAGCTGCCACTGCTCAATTATCTTCTGAATATATATACACCTTTTTTCGCTCCAGGACTGCTAGAATTGACCAACATTAACACAAAGTTATCATTGCTAAGAGCTGTCCCAGACCAAATGGGTGTTGGGGAGTATTTGGGAGAGAAATAAGAGTCCCTGATTACCTGTTTATACTGTGCACGTCCAGCAGAGCACCACGCCTCTGAATGCTAAAGCTTTTTACAGCCTGCTGCTCACGTTCAAGGAGGCTCTTTGTCTTCCTGGTTGAAGTTACCAGTGAGACCCTGAACCAAAGGGACCATCATAATTTTAAAAAAACCTTGGTTTGGAATTGCGTTAACATCACAGAGAAGTAAGTAGCTCGCAGATTTGAATAGGTTCCTGGTCATATGAAGAACCTACCTGTTGCGAAAGGCAATAGTGCTTTTAATTTCTTCACCCAGAAAAGTCAGAAAATTCTGACCACCACAAACATGTCGTCTCACTGCAAAATCTGACTTACAAATTCCAGTAACACGTGGAGTGGGAGGATAAAGGATAAAATATGTATCACAAAACATGCAAAATAAATGTCATACGGAATATTAACGCTGAAGCTTGTGTTAGGAAATACTGCTAAATATGATGTATTTTGGTGTAAAGACCTCTTGTAAGTCTACAAAATTCATTAAAAATAAACCAACTGATTTTGTCCTGACTTCTTGAAAATTTTAATGCTGGGAAATTATTTCCTTTTCTTGGAACAAATCACTCTGTAGCTTTTCTGGTTTGTCTTCATATCTCTGGAGCAAAGTAAATGCTAAGACTGATTTCTCTGTGAAGGTGCTAACTTTTAAAGACTGGGGATCAGAAGGTACTTATAATCAGACCCCTCCAGCAAAGGCTCTGAGACAACAACAAAACATGATTTTATCCTGAAAAGGAATCTCTACTCCTGAAACATTTAGGATGATATCATCCAGATACCATAGCAGTGAAAGATTTAATTTGTTGTGCAGCTAGTTCTGATATTATATCAGCGAGATTTGTGCTAATTCCTGAAGCAATATCCCAAGTTCCTTACTTCTGCCTCTGTATGTTACACTGGGAAATGGCTAAAGGCTTTGTGGTACTATACTGTAAATAGTGTGCCTTCTAAGGGAGGTTTGCCTTGGCAGATATGCAACCCAGTGGATGCTGACACTGTTATAACTGTCATCTTGAAAAGCTTCCAGAATGGATTGCTCTCTTTAAGTGTCATACTGGTTTGCCTAGCTTTCAGGTTCATATATTTTTTAAACTTCTACAGAAGAGTGTGGGGCTGCGGCTACACAAGCAAACCCAATCTTCTTTTACTAGCACCTCTGACTGCTGATCAAACTCACGGCAGCGCAACAAGCAATAAACAATATGCCTTAATAAACACTCAGAAATCAACAAACAACAAGAGAACAGTAGCGTTCGTGGGCTGATTTGCCATTCTCAAAGACACCAAGTTGTATAAGCAAATTCCTTGGCCAGGAGCTGTGCAAAAGTATAAGCATAGATGGTAACTTGAATGCTGTCAAGCCAGGTTTTAGTGAGCCATAAATTTTGCATGAAAGTAGTCTAAATCACTCCATCAGACAACAATTCTTTTTATACAATATTTTGCAGTGCTGCTACTTATTCTTAGTACTAGCATAAATATACTATGGGAGTATGTTCAAAGGTATAAAACCCATGTTGTGGGGGGGACATGCAGTACAAAACATTAAAGAGAAATGGCAAATGACTTTTTCAAGCCATGAAAAACAATGCTTTAAAAAGCAATGAAGAACAGAACATTCACTAGTATTTTTTGCCTTTTATTCGTCAGAACTACCAAGTGTACTTCTTCTAGGAATACTGGAGAAAGAAGAACATGAAAAAATTAGTGAGACTAAGAAGGTGGTTAATCAGGGTACAGAGTCAGGTGGTGTATCAATGTATGTGCAGCTTCCTACATACTCAGTGGAGAGGGCAGCACCGGAACAAAGGGCTTCAGCACACCTAATGCAGAACTGCCATATAGAGGTACTGTGCATGAGGATGGCCCTACCAGTGGTCTCTACTGGAGTACAGACTCACAGGATAAGGCACTTCAGTCTGTGCCTGAAGCCAGGTTGTCTTCCTCTACTACCTCACACTGATAAACTCAGTTTGCCTCAGTAAAGAGGCGAGGCTGAAGGATATGTAGCAGAATCCTTCACTGCTTTTTATAAGGCACATATTTAAGCATTTTAAAAACAAATTGTGCTTAAGTTAAAGGGAAGATAATAAGTGGCTAATCTGCTAAACACCAGACTTCCAAATCACAACTTCTACTTAGACCCAAATTCAGGACACAATTTTGGAAGCACAAACAGATCAATTTCCAAAAAACAGGTTTTCAACCTAAGAAAATATTAATCCTGATTAGCCAGCCCCAGATATGATGCTAAGCAGAGCACTTTTTGCCTGTCCCGGCCAAAAAGTCAGAGAAAAAATTAACTACTTAATAATTTCCTAAGGCAGCCACATTTCAGGCTAGGTCTAAAGACAATGAACAATGTGCAGATGTGTATCTTGCCTCTGACCCTGATACATTAATCTTGTGAACAAATCTCATGCAAGGCTGCAGTATGCAGGACCAGTACTTTTCACAAACACTAAACTGATTAAAAGTGGTGACTTAGATTTGACACCAGTGATTGCTGACAGGAACTCTACTTTCAATTTGACCAATAATCCCTACCTCCCAGCTCTGCAATTTCAGAGGTGATCACAGAGGTAAACCAGGCTGACTTCAGTTTTTTCCACCGTGTCTTTAATACTGACCGTCAAGGCCATATTAAAACTCAGAGAGCCCCAACGCTGTCATCTAATCAGTTAGCTCCAACTGACCTAAGATATTTAGAGCATGATGTCAAAGATCATCAGCCTAGAATGTGCTGCTCTTTTGTTATCAGCTGCTCATTTTGCAGAGGTTATAGAAATAAAAATCCATAAACACATTCTTGATAAACATACAACATACATGTTTCTGAATGTTCATCTTCTCAGTGAGGACACTATTTTATTTAAAATAAAAAAAACTTAAACTATGTACATGTTAAGAACAGCTTCATGAGACAAAAGTCCTGCTTATCAAGCCTGATTTCCTTTAATGACAAGGTAACCCACCCAGCTGATCAAGGGAAGCCAGTTGATGGAATGTTTTTGAATTACAGTAAAGCTTTTGATATTGTCTTTCACAGGATCCTTCTGGACAAAATGTCCAGACCACAGCTGGATAAACACATCATGGGCTGGGTGAGCAATTGGCTCACAGGTCGAGCATAGAGGGTGGTAGTGAATGGGGTAACATCAGACTGGAGACCTGTCACTAGTGGGGTTCTGCAGGGCTCCATCTTGGGCCCTGTGCTCTTCAACAGCATCAAAAAATGACTTGGATACAGGTAAGCAACTCTGCAGACAACACAAAACTGGGAGGAGCTGTTGACTTCCTTGAAGACAGGGAGGCCCTGCAGAGAGACCTGGACAAACAAAAGGACTGAACAATCACCAAGCATATGAAATTCAACAAGCAGAAATGTCAGATTCTGCACCTGGGATGGGCCAACCCTGGATGTTCGTACAGACTGGGGAATGAGAGGCTGGAAAGCAGTGCTGTGGAAAAGGAACCTGAGGATCCTGGCTGATGGCAAGTTCAATGTGTCAGCAGTGCCCTGGCAGCCAGGAGGGTCAACCGTGTCCTGGGGGGCATCAGGCAAAGCATCACCAGCCGGTCGAGGGAGAGGATTGTCCTGCTCTGCTCTACACTGGGCGGCCTCACCTTGAATATTGTGGCAGTTCTGAGCACTGCAATATAAGAAAGATATTAAGCTAATAAAGTGTCCAAAGGAGGGTAATGAAGATGGTGAAGGGCCTTGAGGGGAAGCCGTTATGAGAAGCAGCTGAGCGTACTTGGTCTGTTCAGCCTGGAGGAGACTGAGGGGAGACCTCACTGCGGTCTTTAACTTCCCTGGGAAGAGAGGAGAAGGAGCAGGCACTGATCTCTTCTCTGTGGTGACCACTCACAGGACCTGAGGGAACTGCTTGAAGTTGTGTCAGGGGAGGTTTAGGTTGGATGTTAGAAAGAGGTTCTTCCCCCAGAGGGTGGTTAGATGCTGGAACAGGCTCCCCGGGGAAGTGGTCACAGCACCAACGCTGACAATTCAAGAAGCTTTTGGATGCTACTCTTGGGCACATGACACGACTTTTAGGAATGGGTGCAAGGTCAGGAATTGGACTCGATGATTCATGTGGGTCCCTTCCTACTTGGTATATTCTGTGATTCTGTGCAAAGATTTTCCATTTCCTTTGCGTAAACTAATTTTTTTTTTAATTTGAAAATGAGATTCTGAAACTGCAAATGCATAGAAATTAAAAGTTAATCTTCCCAGTGGGTGACAATACTGTATCTTGTACTTTCATGATTCTGACAAACAGAAGAAACAGAGTCACCATTACTTATTTAAACAAGCACTAAATAAGCATTATAACTGTTTATTCTCAATTGAGAAGTGCTTACATTCTTTTGAGGGACTTTTTAAAACGTTTTTTAATTGGACAACAAGAGAACACTGGACTTGACATGCTGATTGGCCATTTGTCATGCTCCACATTAGATTCAAAACCGGATTTCAGGGACCACATACTCAGAAAATGTGTCACCTTATTCTGTAGGTGCTGTTGACAAACCTTCTGCTTACATATACCACCCATTTCAATAGAGTGAAGATAAATTACAAAAGCAGGAAGACTTTTTAATGCAACAGTTATTACACTAACACAGAACGACTCCCAGAGCCTCCCTCAGCTACCACTTTGCCAGACTGTTTAGAACAACTGGCTTGTCTAAGACTGGCTGAGTGCTATGACTTCTTCTCAACAGTAATGCATACCTACAACTTCCAGCTCAGTTTTGAAGTGAAATGATTCCCATTTTACTTCCAGTGAAAGAGGAAATAAACAAGTCTATCCTCTTAGAAGCAAGAAACAAGTCTGTCCTCCTAGCAGCAGATGTTCTTTTGTCAAGAGGTTGCACACGGAGTAGCCCACAAAAACCAGTGCAGCTTGCGGATGTTTAAACTGCTCATCAATAAAGCTGGCACATCAATTCTGGCATATATGAAACTGTGAGTCTTGGCTGCTAAGACAAGAACACCCCATAAAACTTCCAACATTGTATGATGACGCCCCCATTTCTATTTCAGAAGTCATCTGGCAACAAATGCACATCCCTCCCATGAGGTGCAATGAGTGGTGTTAGCAGTGGTTATCTCTCAGGATCAGAAGCTCCAATACAGGTGACTACAGCTCAGAAATTCATAAGTTATGACTACTAAGATATTTGGGTTTTATATGTATCCCTTAGGCATTAGCACCAATGCTTGCTCACACCTGTTTGTATTTTCAGTTCTGCTCTGGTTCTTTCTTGCTGTCACAACAGCCCTGTAGCTTTCCATAATGCAATAAGCAATCTGCTTAACCCAAGCTGCATGTAGTTTGTGATGTCCCATGAACTTATGCTGTGAAAAACTGAAGCCAAAGAGTTTAGCATGAGTGAGCTCAGTGCCCTCCCCTTTCTTAGACTGTTTGCATGTGCCTTAAAAGAAAGACTGATGAACATGAGCACTTGCTGGCTCAAGTGTGGCATGAAATTCCCAAAGAGGGTGTCAAACCCAAACACTGACACCACCTGGATCAGCCCTCCTGATCTGGGTGGTGTCTCCTGCCACTGTCTCTTGTGGTACGTACAGCATATTTCTGTAAACATCACCAAATTTATCTTCAATCTGCTGGGTAGGAATGTCAAAGTGTGGCCCAAGTGGCAAAAATAAGCATGGGCAGCTTTGACAAAACACAGAAACTCTGCTCTGTGAAGCACCTTTGGAGAGGATGCAAAACCGCAGAGCCAAGGAAAACTCCTTTATGTTTTCAAAGAAGACGGACATTACCTGATTGTGAAACAGCTTGTCAAAGTGAGCACCTCTGTTTTTAGGATGGTGTTAAATAAATGGTTTTGCTGCCACAGGTTCTGAGACCTGCTGAGCAACTGCTACGTAAATCTTGCTCCTGTTCACTGGCGTTCCCAGGTCAGACTCTAACTGGCCTGTTGACCTTGCAGAATTCACTTATCTCTCTCCCTCCACAGTAGTTTCCGTAGAACTGTCACAGACATGAATTAATCACTTTATCACTACCAATCAAGAGTGCTCCATGAAGATTTAAGTGCTGGGATTATTCTAACAGCACTTTCCTTCATTTTCTGTTACTATAGCACATAACTGATACTATTTTGGGGGCTTCGTAATGCTTCACAGAAACTTTTGAGTCTGGAAAAGAAGCAGAGAATTCTGGTCAGAAGCAGAAGAAACGCCACATTAAAGTGTAAAATAAGAAAAAGAAAGCGACATTTTAGAAAAGTGAAAGAAGAAATAATTACGGTTGTACCAAAATACAGTTAAAAACAAAAGACAGCAGTGTAAGAGTCCAGAGGGAATTAACAGTTTTGTTAGACTTTAAATAGAGATCTTCCAATAGTAGTATTTTAAACTTAGAATAGTCATTATCAGAAGACTGTCTAGAAAAGAGAGTGTTCCCTGAAGATGTTAATTTGTCAGACATGAAGAAATCGTACTGAACAAAACCACACTACAGTATCTCTAATCAAGAGCCAGCAAGCAGACTGGAATTTAACCTTGTCATTCTATTGCAGTTCTCCCTGTCACCATGAGAATATTTTTCTTCCCACATTCTTATAAGACCACAGTGTAAAATGACAGTCATGCTGTTGCAGCCACAAAGTTTAGCTGGGCTCATGAAACTTAATTGTAGGTTTCTGAAGGGAATTTTTGTTTATTTCACTTTAAAGATATCATTAGTCAAGACTGTATCAAGAAAACAGATGGTATATCTTAAGCTCATATTTTGTTTGTAACCGTTATTTTTAACTTGTATCATTTAACTGTTTCACACAACACCCCTGATAAGGATCTATATTGAAACAGGACTTCAGAGTGAAAGATCTAATACAGGGATGCGTTTTCCTAAACCAGGTTTGACACGTGCAGCTCTGAGCACATTAGACAATTGCTTTCTCCTGCCAAATGTGAAGAGAATAAGCTTTGCCAATTTCATATGCCCAACAGTGATGCACCTCTTGCAGCCTGACTCAACTCCAAATGAGAATGCAGAAGACGTTGCAATACATGTACACCCAATGCTCAGCTACAGAACAGTACCAGAAACTAGATGTAAAAACCCACAAAATGCGACCTGTTTTGGAGGTTGCTCCTGCACCCACAGGGCAAATGACAAGGAGCAGCCTGGTAAAAGATGTTTACAGAGTGGACTGGCCGTCCATGAACCATCTAACAGGAAGCCTTCCTAGCATGATCAAGTGCGAATACATGCCCAGGAGCTGCCTAAAGCAAAGTTCTGCCATGGGTCTGTACGACAACACTATAGATCATTGTGTTGATGATCATGTGGAAATGTTCCTGGACATTCTTCTATTTACTGGAATAGTATACACACTTAAGGGCACCTATGTCAACCATCAGCAATTAAAGCAGTCTCCTGGCGACAGTATTTGGTATCTCTGGACTGCTGATAGCTACTGGGTACCCAAGTCCCCCAACCATAAAACAAGGCAGACGCTTCAGATGCCAGAGTTGTCTCCCATATATCACTTCTGAAATAGAGGCATGGGCTCCATGCCCCTTCAAAGAGTGAATTTCGCACATTTGTTTGCAAGGGCAGCAGAAAATACGGGAGTCGCAGGCATCGACAGCACAGGACGATAATGACTAATTGCCCTGACCAGACTATTCCGCGTCCCAACCGCACCATTCCACATCCCATCACACAGCCCTACATCCCTCGACGCCGAACACCCTCGCACGGGACGGAGCGCCACACTCGCACACACACACTGTCCAGAACACCACACCCCGAGCCGTCACGCCCCAACACCCCGAGCACTCCCGCGCCGCGCACGGAGCCGCGCTTCACCTCGCTGCCGAGACCTCGCCTTGCCACAGCGCACCTCACCTCCCCCTTCCCGCACCGCTCAGCACGGGTCCCACCGCGTCCCCCCGCGCCGCGTTGCCAGGCCCCCCAGCGCAGGGCGCAGCTCCCCGCCCGCCGCCCCGTCTCACCGCCGCCTGCTGGAAGGCGCCCTTGGTGTAGGTGCCGCCGCCGCGGTAGGCGATGGCGGGGATCTCGCGTCCCAGCAGAGCGCACTTGTGCTGCTGCGGCCGCCGCCGGGAGATGTAATCCACGCGTGGTACCACGTTGCTGCGCGAGGAGAAGGTGACGATGGCGACGCGCGTGGCCGCGGGCACCACGGGGAAGTCGGAGAGCAGCTTCTTGACGAAGCGCAGCTCGCTGAGGAAGTTGGCCGGCCCGACGCTCGACGACTCGTCCACCAGGAACACCAGCTCCAGCCGCCCGCTGCGCGCCCGCAGCCGCCGCACCTGGCGCTTGAAGGCGCGTCCCAGCTTCTCCACTTTGCTCTCCGTCGTGTCGGGCAGCGCCGGCGCCGCCAGCGCGGGTGACGCCAAAGTCGGGGAGCGGGAGAGGGAGCCCGGCGGGCCGCCCGCCCGGCCCTGCGGCGCCGACAGCGACAGCGACAGCCCCCCCCAACAGCAGAGAGCCACCAGGGGCCACATGGCGGGGCGGCGGGCGCGGGGACACGCCGGCAGCCGCGGGAGGAGAGCGGCTCGTCGCCCCCTGACGCCCCACCTCCTCTCTCTTCGGAAGGGCGGCCGGCTAGTCCCTGTCTCTCTGCCTCCCTTCCTCCCTCCCCGCCGGCCCCCGCAGGTATCCGCGCCCTTTAATCCCCCCGCGGGCCTCCCCCGCGGCTGAGGCGCTGCCCCTCGCACGCCCTCCTCCCGGTTGCCCCCCGCCCTGTGCCTTTCGGTAACGTTTTTCCCCCGTCCCTCCCCCCCTCCCGCCGCCTCGTCCCGCCCCGATGGGTCCCACACGGCTGTCGGGGGCCAGCCCGGCAGCTGGCGGTCACTGGAAACGCGCCGAGCCGAAGCGAAGCGATGCCTGGCTTCCGAGAAACGGGGGAATGGGGCGGGGGTGGGGGGTGTGTATGGGGGGGGTGGAAGAGGGGCAGGAAAAGCAGGACACACACACCCCTCCGCCCGAAAAAGAGAGGAGCGCCTTTTCCGCTCCCCCGCCGTGCGGGCTGGAGCTGCTGCTCGCGGGGACGGAGCAAGGGCTTTCATTGACACGTGCTGAATTAATGGTGGTTAATCGAGTCCTTTGTTTTGCGCGGAGGATGCGACTGCCGCTGGGAGGTTTGAAGGGTCCGAATGCTCTGGTCCCGCTCCTAGCTCTGTCAATTTTCCTCTCTTGTGCACTTTAGCCGTCTGTGAACTCAGTTTTCCAACTTCCAAGATGTGCCAGTACTGTATTGATGTACGTCTCCCCGAAGTGTCGGCGAGGTGTTTGGATACAGAGGGGTGAGTGTCCACAAGGGTGTGTGCATGAAAGGTAGGGACAGCACTTGCATATGTACATTGATATGGGTACATATATATATATATATACACACACACACATACATGGATGTAGCAACAGTGACAATAACCTCTGCTTGTTACGAAAAATTCCTTGTAGCCAAGTGTGAGATTACAAGCCATTTCTTGGAAGAGCTCTTGTGTTGTCTTGCTGTCTGTGGATCACTTAGGAAGAGAGAAACCCTCCCAAAGAGACCTCCTGCCCAAACTCAGGACCCACTACTCCTTCAGCCAACCTCACTACATATTTAATTCCCTAGACTAGGAGGCAAGAACTTGGGTTTATTTTATCCCTTAGTTTAGTATTAAACAGTTTTCTACCTAATCAACTTCTCTTTCCAGGAGTAACTCAGTCTCAGAAACGTTCCCCTGGGACAGATTAGCCATGTAAACCTGTTGATTGGAACTCTTTGCCTTTAGTTGGTATTTTTCCTTCCTTTATACATTTTCTACTCCTCATCTCTTCTTTAGTTTACTTTTGTTGGCATATCGCAGTGCTGTGGAATACACAGGTACATCGATACATTTTCAAGACAAACCCCAAGTTTACATGTAATTAATTAATTACTCTTTATTCACTGGGGTTTCTGATGGTGGAAAATTGATCCAATACGGTCCTTTTGACTTTCTAGCGATACTCAAATTCCACTGCAAAGGACAAGAGACTACGTGACAGAAGATATTTAATTAGGGAAATGATGCATCTGATACATAGATCCATAATTTTTTTTAAAATTTATGTAGTAGTACAAGTGCTTCACAAAAATCTGTTTCTTCTGCAGAAAATATACTTCTGCAACTTAGTGCTTGAGGAGAAGATAACTGTCAGACACTTGTGGAGTCAAATGTGAAGAGTAGTTCTGATACTGCAGGATGCGTAGTTGGTGGGCAGACCAGTTTCTGCTAATGTTATAGTGGAATAAAGGATATAATGTCACACTTGGTCTACTCTGCAAACATTTTGTCTCGGAAAGGTAGTTGAAAATTGCTACAACCACCAAAATTCTTAGAAAGTTTATTTGCACCATTGGTCTTTGGAAGATTAAAGAAATGACGCTGTAGTTGCAGCCGCTCTGGTCTGAGTCACACCACTAGTACACCTCACAGTGCTCCTCCTCTGCACTGTACTGGGCTATAGATCATGTTGGTCTTTGCACAAACCAGAATGAAAGAATGCAGAAGTATAGCCAAGAGGAGTTTTGTTTCTGCAAGATGGTCCTAACTGTAGTGGACCATTGCAGCTACGATGCACTGCTCCTACTCCTGAGTTTTCAGATCATAAAAAGCATGTTTCTCTAGACTGATTTAGTTTGTTGGAAAACTAGCTGCCAGTTCACTTGTTTTCCCCATGTTTACATAAAGTCAGATTCATATTTATAAGTGCCACACATTTTAGAACTCAGAAGCAAAAGAAAGGAAAATGTACTGAAAATATTTTTATCAAAGGAAAGACAGTTGTTAAAGGCCAGCTTTCATATGCACCTTCTGTACTGCCAATATGCAATCAGGGGTGACTAAGTGTGAGAACAGAGCAGCTAACTTCAGTCTTAGTGATCTCATCAGAATTATGAATGCAAACAATAACAGAGCAATTATAAATTAATCCTCAATACATGTACAATTTGTGAAAATGTGTATTCTCTTAGGTCACGCAGCTCCTGCAGTCATGCTACACAGAAGTTCTCACTGGTTTAAAGAAAAGCTGTATTTGTATGTGTACAGGGCAGCAGACTGAAGTCATCAACGCGAGACGTAAATGTATTTGTCACGCAGGGAATTCACAGTAGAAAAGGACTAAACAGGTCAACAGCTAAGTTCTGACTGTGTATGCAAGACTGAGATTCTAGCATGGTACTGATGTGAAACAAAATCTGGGAAAATTTGAATGGTGAGGAGAAATTTCCTTTCAGCCCATGAATAATTAGCATGAGAAAGACTTTGAAAAGAATTGATGACCTGTATGTAGTGAATAAATCTCCTCATATGTTTTGCCTTGTATATAACACAGGTAACTCCCTTTCCATTCATTGACACTCCATCTAGTTGTGCAGAGAGGAGATAGTAAAGCATTACAAGTCACTTTGGGAAGGTAGTATCAACATCTGTAGTAAACACAATCTAAAGGTATGAGGGAGAGTGAGGGCAGCCAAAGTATTCAGGTGTGTTCCTGATGTGATTTAAGAAAACTATGGAAAAATGTCTGGTATACACTTAAAAGTATATTGAATTCATCCACTGAAATCCTCAAGAAAGAATTTTTTCCATGGGGCTGTGCTTGCAAGAGAAAAAGAGCACCTTGCAGTTGGTAGAGGTCGTGTGTGTGTGTGTGTGTGTGTGTGTGTGTGTGTGTGTAAACAGCAAGCATTCTGTTCACTATATGTTCACTAAGCTTTTCTGAAAGCAGCATTTCCAGGGGAAATCTCTGTTATAATGAAATTGCCTTCTCCGAGCCTGCCTGCCAGCTCTTTACAAATCCTTTCCATGTTGGTGCGCTTAAGCCCTCTTCTTTTGATGGTCTTTTCCCTGTTGTATTCATGCATATTATTTGTGCTTTGGTTCATACTTATCTGTAGCAGATGGGGAAATGGAGAGCAGAAGGAGTTTTTCCCACTTTAAGTGTCCCTGAAGGTCAAAATATCTGCCCCGTGCTTCATTATTTGAACAGAAAATGCAGGTTTCATGTGGCTTCTGATGACAGTGTGCATAAGAAGCTGATGCGGGACTGTGACTCTATTCCATTACAAAGCAGCAGGTAACAAAAAAACCCATTAGATTTTATGAATAAACTGCCTTTGTCATGTGGCAGAAGAGGGCTGACTGGTCTTAAGAAAAGCTTAAGAGCAGCACTTAAACTGCTTCTACAATCACATTGCTGTATCTCTTTAATTGTCTTATTAAAATCTACAGACTTCATGAATTCCAGTAATTCTTTACTGTCTCACCACAAGATCATATGGTCATTTAATACCACTGTGCTTACCAAACAAAAGGGAAATCTTTACCCCCAGTTAAAAACCCTTCTGCAAATAAACAGTCTGAGGATTGCTGTCCTTTAGCCAAATAGCTTTTTGCTTGAATTACTCAATGAAACATGGCCAAGCATCTTTCCAAATATGGAGAAGAAAAGCAGTGTATTTCTCCCCCTTCGTGTTCCCCCAAATACAGCTGGTCAGAACACATCCTTGTACTCAACCCACACAGTATTTGTGCCTGCAGAGACAACGCCGCAATATCACATACCCTACAATTTTTGAAGGAATGCAGGTAATTTTTGTTTTTACAGTAAGGATGTTCTGTTAGCAGCTTCTGTTAGCCACTGGAAACACAGCCACAACTGGAATGTTAAGTCTTCTGCAGAAAGCTTTCAGCGTTCTAAGTTTTAGCTAGAGATAAAATGACAGCTTAAGAACAGAAGTCAGAACCTGATGTTACTTAAGCTTCTTCTAAGACTATCTTTGTGCTCAAGTGCACTGTTTTGATCTGGAGAAACCTCACACAATACGTAGCTAGCAGAGCTAGTCTTTCTTTGCTTTCAGCCATTGCCGGGGTGCAGGATTACTTAGTGCTGTCCACTTCCCTTTGCAGATGTCAGGCAGTATTTCAGCGGGGGGGTGTTTAAGGCTCTATATGAGGAGCAAAGCTTTCAGGAGTAGTATTTACAGAGTAGAAATATTTCCAGTCTCAGAAAATGACCCCTGAAGTCGGCCACATTGATGCAGTGTAGGAAAAGCGCCAGTCCCCCTGGTAGCTTATATCCAGTCTTTAGGGTTTAAGTGAAAGCAGCAGAGCTGTTCTAGGAAAGGGGGAGAAAGAAGGGGAAATTGCTTCTTCCTCTTCCATCCTGTGCCTTTTGGGGAGAAGGGCAGAAAGAACAGGTCTAGCTACTGAGTTCTGGAGCGTGTGTTCTTTCCTCACAGCTGAGAGCCTTCACTGTAGTGTGTTACCTGCTTGCCGCTCTAGCTACACTTTTCGTTCACTGCCCCCAAACTATAACAAAGACCAGCAATCCTGCAGTCCTGTTGCAAAGCAGAGTCTGTTGTGGGGACCTCCCTGTGTTAAAATGTGTTGCTGGAACACACTGTTTCAGGAGTTTCTGACCATTAGTTATTTTTTTTTTTAAGTGGCAATAGTGAAAGGAGCATGGAGGAGAGATCAGGATGCCTTATACATTCAGTATTGAGGAACCAAAGCTAGGCTATTAAGATCTTAGTCATAAAAGCTGAGTGGTTTTTGTTGTGGTTTCTTTTTTTTTTTTCCCCCCACTTTAGGCCTCAGCTCTTGCCTTAAACAGAACATGAAGAAACATACTGAAAAAGCAAAGAATTTTCTGTAAATATAAGAATAGTCTTAAAAAAGAGGGAGAAGAAGGAGAGTAATATCTTGCATTACAATTTGTTTTACTTTTAAAAGCTAGAATAGATACTTTGCAATTCTTTTGAATAGCAGTAATTCACTGGCTTTTCATATTTTAAGATAAAGTGTTCAGGAATAGAAACTTGAAGTTCAGGTTTCCCACATAAACACTGTTTAAACACAAAACAAATTGAGGGCAGTCACTTTTGATTTATACATGCAAATCCCATTGACACCTCTGGGACTTCTGACACACACTGAAGAGAATACATGGCCCTTAAATGAGAGGAAAATATCTGTCCACATGACTTTGGAAAAAGATTATTATGTAGGAGGAGAAGAGTCAGTCTGCCAAAAGTTTCTCCTTTCAGGCAGAGGTCTAGGCATTTTAGACTTCAGTAGAGCAAACAAGTATTCGAATGAGCCAAGTTATGGGTTACTAGTTCAAGCTTTAAAAAAAGAAAAACAAGATTCACATTGCTTCTTAGTATTCAGACAATGACAAAGTTTAGTCATAAGAATTTTGTCTTTACTGGTGGACAAGCCCAGTGCACAATAAGAATATCATATGGCTATGCTCCAAGATTAAAAAAAGGTAGGCAAAATCGAAACATCTGCTGGTCTCCGTCTGCACAGCAGATGTTGACTATACTTTTAAGTTAAGCTCATCAGAGTTCATAAGCACAAAGTCAGTGTGTCTTTGGCCTAGTACTTTGTACATTCATGCTGAAGTGAGTATATTTTGCCATAGTCTACACCCTAAAGTATGTGCTGTATGATTTTTTTAAAGATCTAGGCAGACAGTGAATATAGGAAAAATGTGGAGGATGTCTTTGATCATAAAAGACAGGTTCATATTCAGGGTAACTGGAGACTTTACAGGCTCTAGTCTGGCAGGACAAGATACAAATAAGGTCTCTAGGTTGAAGCCTGTTTATGGCCTTTTTTGCTCCTTAATAGTCTGGCTCAATTAAAAAATAGGTTTGGTAGACAGGCTGTTCCAGGCTGCTTTTTCCAAACCTGCTGTGTATTGCAGCACTGAAATACAAAAGCACCTGCAATCTTTCACTTTGCTTCCTTACGGTGCACAGGTACTGCTCACTGTGCATATGTGTTTCACAAGATGTTCTGCACTAACCCAGCAAAGCAGGATGGTGCTCTGGAGCATAAGAATAAATTTCTGAACTGTCTTCACAATATCAAACCAAAGAATCTAAGAAGTGGTCTTCACAAGGATATTTGGAAAGTGGTTTTCTGAATGAGGACTTCAGTAATTTCCGGAGGTACTGCAGTTTTAAGGAGTCAAGGAAAGAAGGTTTGGGGCATGTGGAGCAGTTCTCCCTCGTTGCAACAGAAACTCACAAGCAGCAGAAATGTGATTTTTCTCTGTGGATAACAAAGGACTCCAGTCTCCAAGGATACAGTTTCCTCATTAAAATTCACACAACTTTTAGTGTCATGTATGAATATAACATATTTTAGATGTGTATTTAGGATATTATGATGAAAATACTACTCTCAAACAAAAAATTATCTTCCTCCTGGAAGAGATAACTGAAAAGAGATGTTACAGGCAAAGGAGTAGGATAGATAGTATGTTATAAGGAAAAACAGAGGTGATGCATAGAGAGAGACTTCACTGTTGTTTCTAATAAAAAAAAATACATGTCATTAAGTGAAAATATCAGGGGCCTCTTTCAAAAGGAGATGCTTCACACATTGGTGTGTACCTGAGCAATTGAACTCAAGCCATATAATAATGCAGTGGATTCTACAAGTTTGTGTGCAGTAAAACTGTGGAATAAAAATCCTTCCAGTACCAATTTCTCCAATGTAGTACAAAGGTATCTCTTCCATCTCTGAAGATTTGGAGTGGTCTATCACAGATTTTAGGAGAGTATTAACTACACTTGCCTAGCTTTAAACTGTTTCCTAAAATGATTTAGATAAAAAGAAGATTCAAACCTAGATCCTTAGTCTAGTCTGATGTGGCTCATATTATATTCATATAAACTCATTCTTCCTATGTCTGAGAGTTCATACACATGTTACACAAAATATTATTTTGAAATTAAGCCAACCCAGGACTGAAGACTTGAAAAATGGAAATGCTTTCAGAGTTACTGTGATACACATCTAGGACAAAGAGCTCTTCAAAACATAGTGCCAAGAGAAAGAAAATATCCAAGGTTGGGGAGAGAACGTGCTCTTTTTTCTCCTACAGAAAAAAGTATGAATTCCTTAGCTAACTTCAGGGACAGCAGAAATAATTAACACTGAGCTCACGATGTTAAAATGGGAACAGGCAAAAACTGAAATGAGAGCTAGAGCAGTAGAAAGGTCCAGTTACCTCTTTTACACATTAATGAGGACAGCATTGAGGCATCCTAGCCAGCAGTCATGTCACAATACTGGGACAGCTGGAAGAGTGTCAACCTCCATCCTGTCCTCTTCCAGACATCTGCTGCATCTTTTCTGTCCCTAACAGCAGGTACACTCAGCACCCCAAGAGCTTACAAACCCTCGTTTGAAGTTACACACACAACTATGCCATGTCCCTTTTGTCAGCCCATCGGAAGATAAAGCAAACATAAAGGAGGATGTGCTGTGTTTTGTGTTTGGCTCCCTCGCCCACCTGAAATCACACTAAAAGTCTATATGTTTGCAGCAGTTAAACTAGAAAAAGGGTTTGGAATAAGCTTAGTTCTTCTTTTAGCAGTCCGACCTATTTGGTCCATGTGGCTTTTTTTCTGGTTGAAGGGACATTCAGGTTATATCCTACTGTTAACAGCCCAAAGTGTCTCCTTTCCTGCATGGTTAACAATGACTAGATAATACTAAAATTTCAGCAAAACAGAATAAAACATCAGGGAACTCAAACTGACTGTTCTGGGACTAATTCTTCCATGCATATTCAAGATAATTCATCCTTATTACTGATGGAAATTTTGTCATGGTAAAGTCTAAGAAAGACCCCAAAATTTGGATTGACTCTGTAAGTCAGTGAAACCATGGAGACATGGCAGTTGACACCATTTTATAAGCCCAGATTTGAGTCTGAATCTAATCATCTAAGTGTTATACCTGTATTTTGTTGCATAAAGGAAAGAATTGTCTTTCTATCTTCATATACATGTGTCCATGTGAGTGATTGGCCCCCAGTCACTCTGCATGGTGCATGAAGACACATCAGTATGATGAGCTATATGCTTTATGTGCTCTGGTCTCTGTACAGTAATAGTGTCTGGAACTATATTTTGCTATTTACCTTTTCCATGGTCTTATATTTTATCTACTTGTCACAAAGATTTCCTGCATATGTGTCAGCAGATTAGTATTGCATGACCATAGAGGAAGAGGGAGTTAGATGAATCTAGTTCAGTCAGCATATGCTCCACTTCTATTGTTTTTGATGTTTGCCATTTTATGAACTTTCTCAAGAAGTTAAGTAGGATCCTCAACTGAAATAAAAGGATGATTATGACCAGAAAAAACATCAGTAAAGTTAATTACTATGTCTTTACAAAGTGTAGGGTAGAAGATGAGTTGTGCAGTTTTTGTCAATGGACAACTTGTACTAAAAACTCATGTAATACTTTGAAAACGTTGCTGTATGTGTCAGTACTGCCACTACTCACTAACAAATCTTGGGGAAAAAGATGTAGAATAAATTTATTGTATGCTGTGCAAAGCTTATTTTTTACATAAACAGGAATAAATTATTTTTTTCTCCTCTGAAATTAACTGAGGTGTACAAGAATTAGGTCACGTGGAAAAGTCATGTCTAGTTAATTCAGTGGTACTATGCCTTCATTTTATAAAGCTACTCTACTTACGTGTACCTTTGTGCTCTACTCTTGTTCCAGACACAGGTAATTAATTGAAACTATGTTTTAAAGAAAGTATGATTTCATTTTGCCCTTGAGTCCCATGTTCATTGAAGTTCATGTGATTAAGCTTCTTTTTTACTGTGCATTAAAACACCAAGTTTTTGGGTAGAGTTGGTCTAAGGATCTCCATTCTCTTGCTGTGATGTAGTCTCTGTCATCTGTGAAGATAAAGGCCTTCTCTGTACCAAGTGCTGTGGGCAGGGAAAGAAATGCTTAGGGAGGGAAGAGCTTTGGGTGAGGGTAGCTAGCAGAGCAGACCTTCAGTCTGCTGCAGCAGTGTCTCCTTCTCAGACATTCCAGGTTACAGAGCTGTTATCAGGGCCACTCACTAAATAGCACTGCATGAGCAAGCTCAGCTTCAATTAGAATCCATTGCTTTTTGCAGCACTCTTCATCCCTGGGGATAATACTACAAGCCGATTTTCTAGATGAGTTATATAGCCTGCTGGATCCTGGTATAAGTCTTACGACTCATGGACCTCTAAGAGAATCAATCAGCTTCAAGTTCACTTAGATCAAACCTCTTAAAGTTATATGAGTTGAAGGTTTAAGCACACATTTTTACCAGAAACATGGGATGGAATCACTTAGGACAGTGTGAAGAAATTACCCAACAAGATATAAATCATGCCTACTCACATGTTGGGAGGGAAATTCCAGGGCTTTTCAATAGGCATTAGGTAGGAACTGAAGGTCCTGAATCATGAGTTGTAGGTAGAGGCACTTTGGTTCTGTTCCCTTATTTGCTTTCCTGCCCACTGGTGGTTTCAGTTCTCCTTCCAAAGTTAGCATTTGCATTTTCCCTCCTCATCATTTGAATGTACACACAAAACATATGCTCTTGATTTTGCTCCCTCTTTGGAACATATCAGTGCAATAACACGATATCAGTGTTTGCCAGCCAGGTTGTATTCCAGTCCTTCAAATAGCTCCTTCAGGTCTCCAAATAGCAGATGGCACCTCCATAGGCTTCTAAATTGATTCAAAATTCTAAGTTGGAATAGACACAGACTGTTCTTATATATACACCAAGAAAATGGGGACAATTTCTGTTCATGTCTTTAAGACAGCAGTATTCACAGAATGAGCCCACAAAATGACAGATTTCCATGTTAGATACAATCCCTAAAATGTCTTCCTTGACATCAGCAGAAGTGTCATAAGAGCATATAATTGGTTTGAAAACTCTCTTTGTGAATGAAAGCAATGGCTTCTTTCACACCAGCTTAAACTGTCTTTTACACTCAAAGTTTCTTGTTTATAAACACGAACTTTTCCTATTTATTTACAATTGATTACACGTACTTGCAAAATCATTCTACGAGGAACACATTTTTTGCTCTCCAGATGTACAAGAACTGCTTCTCTTTTTGCTGCTGTGTTGTTTTGTTTGTGTGTGTTCAAGTGTCAGCCCATGGGTCACACTAGTTTGATAGAGCTGGTTAAAGTGTTTACAGGTTGTATCATATTAACATAATTTGAAAAGGAAAGAGTAAGATCTTTGGAAGCAATTTTATTACTTGATGAAAGTAGTGGAGGCTACATAGTCTTCAGCCTATCTTCAAGGAGGGACAGCTCCCAGCAGTGACTGTCCCTGCCCTTCCAAATAAATAGAATGTGCTAACTCTTCAAAGGTAATTGACAGAGTTGGTACCCATAGCAACTGGCCTGTAATTAGTCACCCTAAAGCACACCAGCTTCACTAGGATACAAACATAAAATGATGCTTTTTCCTGAAAGTAAGATCACCTTTTTCCTCTGCTTCTGTGTGCTAGGTCCATGCTAGCAGAAGCTTACTTTCTTTTTCTCTGGTCACTGTTCGTGAGAATTGTAACTTTCAAGTAGACATGGTGATTTGGATTAAAAAAAATTGAAACAAATCTTACTTAAAATTAGAGAAGGAAAGAAACAGCAACGTGTCGCTTCTTACCACAATCACTGAAAAAAAAATGTTTCCATGGAGATTTCTTCTCATTTAGGTAATAAGTCTTTCAAGAACTATAGAAAGTGGAAGTGTCTTATTCCATCGAAGAGTTTTGCAGCTTCCATGAGCAGGAATTTTGCAGATTTTCATATTCCACTTGTAAAAATAAACTGGTTAGGAGTATAATATTATTGTATTTTAAAAAATTTTAAGAAAAAAGAATACCGTATGTTACAAATCCACATTGTTTAAAAGCTTGGGAAAGTAATAATGTTAGAAAATGAAGCATAGAGTACATTCACACGGGGTTTTTTGAACTTCCCCATACTTGTTAAACCTTGAAAAAAAGTCTGTATAGACAAGAGGGAAGAGGAAGCCTCATGCTGCATGAAATCTATAAATGAGTTTTACTACTGTGGTGCCCTTAAAAAAGTCATTAGTTATGCTACAGTGTGTGTTTCTTAAACTCCCTTAGATTTATGAACACCAACATTATCCATTTATCTTCTTTCCTTTGTGTTGTCCTATGCAAGCTCAAGTTCACAGATGCAAGAGTTGCCAGCATGCCTACAGAAAGTCGTAAAGAAATTGATAGTCATACATGCATTTCATGCCCCTGTCCAGATGTGTAATCCTGGTCAGGCAAGACATGCATGACAAAAAACTCAAAATGGAATCCAAGTTCAGTGACAGCTAAAATTCACTCTGAAGTCATTAAACAGTTGGATTTAGAGAAGGAATACAACATTTAACTCAAAAAGTAAAGTTTGCAGAACTGAAATGGAGATAGTAATGGAAATTGCTTTTTGATGTTAATGAAAGGGTACAAAAATACAAAAATGTTTCTTCCCATGAAAAGGTAGAATGAGATTTAAGACCTGCTAATATCTTATACTAAATTTTGTTAATTTATTATCAGCTGCATATGTTACAAACCAGCAAGCAAGAACTTTCTAAAATAATAAATGTAACTAGGGTTTTCCCCCCTCCATTAAATGGAAAGAAGAAAGTTTTTTATCTTCATTTCATCCCTTCCCCTTCATTGTTTACTTTTGCTTATTTCTCCTGCAAGCACATTTAAGAGTATACAGTAAGGGAACGTTTTTCTACAGCATTGAAATTTATGGCAAACCTCCCCCCACCCAGATAACTGTTCAGAAAGACCCAGACTAGAAGAGGGATGATGAACTCTTGGAAAGCTGTGAGGAGTAAGGGAAACAATTGCTCTTACATGTGGAGGCTAGTTTTCTTACTCGAGGTGACAGGAAAGAAGGAAAGGTGCTTTTCCAGTTTTAAAGGCTGGGGTCAACTATTCTTTTTGGTGTTGAATATACCATTATGTATGCACATGATTACTACTACTGAACTATGCCACAGAATGCAGTGGAGCTGGAGGTGCTTTCTAATGTAAACACTGAAAAGGAAGAACAGGAAATGAAGTATCTATTAGAAAAATAAATAATAGAGCATTTCATCCTCTTCCAGCGTCTTTGGCACAACTGCCTGTCTTAAGCCATCTCCCCAGAGTACAGATGGGGTGAAGTGTACTGTCCATACTACCTATGAGGAAAGGGTGATATTTCCCTGAAAGGTAATCATTGCTTTACCTTATAACCTCAGGGTGAAGATGGACCTGTTGATGACTCTAGATTGTTGCTTCTTAAGGATAGCCAAATACGGGAGGCCTAAAAGGTCACTTGCAAGGGTTAAGATGAAGAGCATGAGGGCAGCTGGAAAGCAGAAGGGGCTAAGGATTGCTGTTTTCAGTGATGTAAACCTAATCATGGAGGGCTCAAAGGCAAAAACCCCCCATAACCCACTGCATGAAGCTTAAGCAAAGCCAGATCAATTGCAAATAAAGACAGATGAACTTTATCTGAACAAAACAAGGAGGGATTTGAAACTTATCTAGATATATGGGATTTTGATGATAGAGCATGGCTTTTCTCATGGGCGTAATTTATTTTAATTATCCTACACATGGAATAAGAGGATGCTTTGGACAGAAGGAATTTTGTTCAGACATCTTGACCTAATTAAGAGTGCATTGACATTTTATATTTGAATTCTGTCACTAACATGCACATGACCTTGGAAAGTCAAAATGATTGTTGTTTCATTAAACAATCTTTAGCAGTCACATGAAGCAAAATGGGAAAGCTCATTTATTTTTCTGGGCTTTGAATATAGAAAAATTTGACCACTTACACATTAAAATGCTAAGATCACTATGCAAGTATGCCTAAAAACTTTAACTTCCTTGGCCTGGGTTGTTAAATAGTCTGCATAGTTGTGGCAAAAGGTTAAATGGCAAGATGATAAGTTCATCAGCAAAGGTTCTGGCATCCTATGAGTGAGCATGCAGAACATACAAAATGTGCTCCTACACTATGAGAACAAATAAAAGCAGCATGTGCATGTGTCCTTCTGGAAAGCTTATGCCTCTGCTCTTCTGACATGATTTTTCCACATGCTATTCTCACCATGGGATATTTTGAAAAATCTATTTTCAAGAGAAATAGGAAGAATTGTATTCAGGCAATAAATGTAGAACTTAGAAAAGACTAAGAAATATAACAACAACAACAACAACAAAATCATATCCTAGAAAAGTTATCCAGAGTGTTTGTATCGTTGCCTTTGCCTTTCGGTCGGGGCTTGCATGGTGGAAGCTTCAACTTCTGTCAGATCCACAAGGTGACACTTGGTTTAAAGCTGATAGACCCACTAGATGTACCCAAAGGCTTTCAAAATGTCCTCATTTAACAAAACATGGTTTTGGATAAAGTCTTACATACAGTTTGAGAGGATTCTTGAGCTGAACATAATAGATTGGCTGTTGAGAGGTGGAGAACTTCTGTGTCTGGGGAGATCCATTTTGTTATGATTCTGCCTCCTGAAAACATTGGAAGAGCTTTGTTTTTCCTTTAGCAAACATTGAAAACAAGTTTTGAATCCTTGAGAGCTGTTGTGAAACAGTCATTTTCTGGCAAGTTCTGCTGCTTTTGCCTTCCAAATGTTTTAAAGTTTGTATTGTGTCTAGAACACCTTTTTTTTTTTTTTTTTTTGCAGAGAGCCATGGGAAACGTAATCTCTGACTGCTACCTTAATCCTATATTTAAGACCACTTGCAAAGTTTTAGGGATACATTCAGGTTGTAAAAGTGGTTCATAGAATCATAGAATTAACTGGGTTGGAAGAGACCTTCGAGATCATCAAGTACAACCCTTGATCCAACCCCACTGTGATTACCAGATCATGGCACTCAGTGCCACATCCAGCCTCAACTTAAAAACCTCCAGGGACGGTGAATCCACCACCTCTCTGGGC
>JAYRBT010000093.1:22043485-22055141 GCA_036023395.1 Myiotriccus ornatus
ATATGGAAGCATCTGAGATCACTTAACATGCCAATTTCCTCTTCTTATGCTTACAGTTAAAAAATACTACTTATGCTTCCCATTCGTCCGCAGTTTTTCCAGGAATGGGGAGCTCAAAGAAGGTGGTTTGCTTTCGCTTGAGTTCTTCACCTTTTGCACCTGTGTGAATTGGAGCACTGAGAAGTCATGTATTTTGGTGAAGCTCAAAAAGCCTTCGCATATCATCAAGAATTGCCAGCTAAAAATCTTCACAACTATAACCACCCCTGAAAGTTACAGTACTGACCATGTGACTTTGGCAGATATGGATCTTACTCCATGTGAAATACCTGGAATTCCAAGGACAAATCAGGTATTTTAACTTTAACGTCAACACATTTGACTTAAATGTCTTGAAAAAAGAAGAAAGGAAATAAAAACTGTGTTTCAGAGTGCATTTATTTTTTGTGACATAACTGTAAGTGAAGAATTTCTTGTTTAATCTGTAAGGGCAGAAAAAATACCACCAATTTATATGGAATAGATCACAGTAGAAAAGGAGGTGTTCACAGGATGAGAGACTGAGGACTGCTTCTTCAAGAGTCCAGCTACCCCATGAAGAGCGCATTAAAGCCTGTATCAGTTTTGGGATCCTGGGAATTACCACAATTAATTTAATCTTGTGTACCACTCCCTAGTCCACTAGTCTGGTTTCATGTAGCCTCCCAAATTCATGTATTTTGCCATTCAGGCTTAATTTCTGTCTGTCCTAAGCTGTGGGACCAGCCTGGGCTGAAATAAGATTTGTGCCTTATTTCTTTTCTGAATCTATTATCAGTGCAAGAAGAGCTATATGGAGGAGAATTGTGTAGAGCAAAGCCTTCTCCATACTCTGGCCATATAACTGCACCCATGGGAGAGCAGTAGGCGAGACCATGGGCTAAGATGGAGACTTGGCAAAGTGTGTTCTATTTTTCAGCCGTTGTACTGACACAGGATCCCTGAAGGAGCCATTGGCAGGCTGTTTCTTGCACTCAGTCTGTGTGTCACTTAGCAAGCAGAGGAGAACAAGTCTCACTTTTCAGCTGAGTTGCTTGTGATTAATTCAGACAGATTTGACAGCAAAAAGTAAACAGCATTTGGCAGAAGTTACTCTCAATGAGAGTGTCATTAAGAAAGTCACAGAGGATGTGCGCACACTTTCCCTCCCTCTCATTTTTTCCCCAGTGACTACAGCATGAAAGATGACAATTCAGGTTTGTTTTCCTAAAATTATGATCCCCATCGCTACCACTTCATAGATTTACTAGAGGAGTAATTTCAGCTTCCAGCTAAATGGAGCAGGATTTTTGGACATCTGCCCTGCTTGACTGCAGCAGACATATGCTGGAAATAGACCACCAAACTCTGATATTAGGATACCCTAGATAATGTCTCATGCAGAAGAAAGTAGGATGGTAGAAGAGAGCTGGAACTTCAGGCTAGCAATGGAAATCTGCTGCCACCCAGGCTTGAATATCCTTTTGAGTAGGTGGGTGGTCATCCAGGCTGAAACATCTTGTTTATGCAAAATGCTTTGCTTAGAGTACCCTTAGTGTAAGATGGAAGACTGGGGTTTGGATGTGAATGGATGAGGAGAAACAGTGCTTCAGCTAAATTTGTAGTTAAAAATGTATGTTTTCCTTTCTAACACCAATAGCCCCTCTTGCCTGGAGGGGCTACAGCATCATCTAGTGGAAACTGACCACAACTGTTCAGGTCATGTTTGTATGATTCAGTTGCTGAACATCAACTAATGCCCATGCCATGTTTGGTTGTTTGGGTTTTTTTTAATTGTGGTGCAGAAAATATGCCTTTTCTCCAGGGAGAAAAGGTTACTCAGGAAGGACTTAGACCAGCCAAGCCACACACAGACTGGTGTAGTATCTCTACCCTGGGTGGTCCTCTCCTTCTGCAGAGCTGTTCCTAGATGTTCCCGAATCAAGCCTGCAAAGGCAGCAGTATCAACATGCCAGTGCACCTACGAACACTGTAGTTCTCTATCTTTCTGCCAAGGAGTGGGAACTGTTTGAAGTGCACTGAAGTTCTTGGGAGACATCCATGACTTTCTCTTTTCCTTACTTTATTACTTTCTTGACAAGAACCAAATTTTGGTTCCAGCTGGGAAGCCCCTCCAACACCATCAATGCCAAAAAAGAAAACAAGTCTGCACTGCTGTGAAAAAGCAGACACCTTGGGTCCTGCAAGTACTCACAAATAAGCAGCAACTGTGCAAAGCTGTGCAAACTTCATCCTGTAAACTAGCATTGTAGCAACTGCTTTCCATAGAGGCAACTCTGAAAAGTATAGAAGACAGGGTACTATTTCAGTGATTTTGCTCTTGAAACTAGAAGATCAGAGAATGGTAACTCCTATTACAAGTGTATGAGAAGAGTGAGTCTGGTTTTCCCACTAAATCTGAGCCCCAATTCACACTGCTTGGCGTGCAAGACTGACAACCTAAACTCTTCCGGTGGGGATTTCAGTCCCAATTTTCTGTGCTGTCTTTCAAAAGAATAAAGACAGTAAATAACATTTACTGTTTCAGGAGGTTAGTATCTCTTGTGCATCAAGAGAACAAATGCAGGGCAAGGTGAGGTGGGGTGTCTGTACAAGCTCAGCACTGCAACCCAGGAGCAGTGGCTGCAGCAAAGCATCCTGCTACCCTCTGGTGATGCTCTGGTGAAACTGCTGACACATCACAAGCAATAGCAGTTTCTTGGACAGTCCTAGCACAAATGTTCTCTTAAAATGTGATCCAAACTTGAAAAAGACCAATTCATATGATTGCCCATCTGATTCTGCTGAAGACAACATGCCTGGTGAAGATTGATTAAAAGTAAGGAGTAGGTCAGAGCTGTGCTTTATAATATACTTGAAGGAAAAAAAAGGAATTTGTAAGATACTGTTGCATGATTTATGATTTTTTTTTTCAGAGAGATAAAAGAAAGGTTTAAAATTATGAAGGATACAAATATTCAAGTATTTACATACTATACATGACATTTGAAGCTGCTGTTGTGCCCAAGGGCTCTGAGCAGAATCTGTGCAACTACCAGTCACTGAGATCATTAAATATTTTTATGCCACCCAGAAGTGATTTGAAATAAGCAGCACAAATGAAACAAAGGAAGTCAACAAAACAAGCAGATAGTCACTTCTGCCTGCTGGCATAATCTCATATGTCCTCATAGTTTGGGAGGCAGGGTAAAGTGATGCACTGCAGAGTAGGCAACAAGAAGTGGCATTTCCCCATGAAGTCTTTTCTAGAAATATCAATCTGTTTTGAGACTGCAAGAAAATAGGTGTTTTAAAGCATGAGCTATCAAATTGTGCCATTTCAACACTTTGAAATTATGTTTATCCAAAGGGAATCTGAGTCCATAAATACTCAGTTTCATTTAAAGATCAATAATAATTTGTTTCTGTTTCAGCCCAATATTGCTCTTTCTTTCTTTGAGACTTCTTCCTCTCCATTTCGGGATGGTAGAAGAATAGTCTTGTCAGCCGAAGATACAAGAAAATACCTTGTCCTTCTCTTTTCTTGTCCCCTCTTCTGTCTGCCTGGTTGCAGCATCTGTTATCGCTTCCATTACAGCTAAGCCGCAGGAAATGGTCCTGCATTTGGGGCCCTGGTAGATGCATGTGCAGAGTTATCCATCAGAATTGTTGGTGTCACAACATTTCAGGGGAAGGGACAGAGAATGATGTTGAAAGCAATGAGAACAAAATCTAGTTATGAAGGGCTTTGAAGGGCTGATCCAAAATCCATTGGTAGATAAGATCTTTTCCCAGCCCCAATTCTTCTCTTTTTGTATGACTTCTCTTTTCTGCTCTTATTTTTCCCTTGTCAGGGAGTTTATGAGTTGAAACAACATTTTGCAGTGACTTTATTTTGATCCCTTCCCCCACAGGCCTTTGAGATCAGTTAGTGAGGGATGAGAAACTACATTACAGAGTGGGGAGAGCACCTCAGATATCCAAGAGAGGCCAAACCTGCAGGCTAGCCTCTGTACCCGGCTGTGCACTCCACACCTTAGAAGCTTATTTCTGGCCAGAGCTGACAGCTTGACATTTGCTTGTTGCTTCCTCTGTCACAAAGTCTGCCTGCCATCCAGATCAAAGGAGCCCACATGGCAACATTTGCTGTGGGTGGCCCTGCAATGATGCCTCTTGTTGTAGGCATCATTAAGGTTCTGCCAAGCTGCGGTGAAAAGCCAGAAGGAGAGGCTGGTGTGGATTTTATGACACGTTATAAATGCAGATTGTAAACAGTGAAGTCTCACGTATTTTTGAGGGAAACCTTCCTGTCCTCTAAAAGTTGCTCACATTTCTCCAAGCCTGCAAGTTTTTGTGCTCTTAGGAGAACCCATTCTGAAATAACTAAAATGAAGCAGACCCAACATGAGCTGAGGAACATTGCACAGATCAGAGTAAAACACTCTCCACAGCTCCTGAAAGGCTGGTGTTGAGAGCAACTCACCCTAAGCATTAATAGGAGTCACGAGAAGTACAGTCTCCAGCCTTTTCCTCTGGGGTAAATGCTTTGAGCTTTCCAGCCAGGAAGCTAATTTTGGCAGTGCTCAGCTGGAGTGCTCTTTTCAGGGGAAGCAAGCAATGTCCTCTGGCTAGCAAAAGAAGTAACCATCCATTCAATGCAGTATTATCTGTGAGCTCATATGAAAACTGGAATAGTCTCCCTCACAAGATCCCTGTTTTGGTTTGTGTTTTGTGGTTTTTTTTCTTCTTTTTTCAGAAGGCACTGAAGTGAGGAAGCAACACTTCTTCCTCTGTTGTACTACACTGCACAACCCCTCTACCACATGTAGTTTGCCTCCTGCATCATATCCCCAGCAGTAACAAGGGTGTCTCAGAGGGACTTTAAGTTGCAGTGTAACAGGCATCACTACAAGGACGTGGACAGCAGTTACAGCCTGAGCCTCAGACTAAGCCTCACATCTGATTATCCACAAAGGCTTCCTTGGCTCTAGGCAAAACATTCTTGCATGAATACTGGACCTGCTCCCCAGCACATTAACTGGTGCTAATGTATTCATAGAATCGATTAGACATTATATGAAAAAAGACTAAGGAAATCATGCTGAATCAAAACAGAAATTAGCCTAGATAATTTGTCTAAAAGAGACATCAATATGATTGTTTTAAGGGAAAGGAAAAACTGAATCTCTAAAGACAGATTGCAAGAGACAGAACTTTCCTCTGTCTCAGCAGTTCTTTGCATGCTGAGATGGTCACCTTTCTAACATGGTTACCCTCCTCCTGTCTCAGGCTGAGAGAGGGTTTAGAAATGTGAGCCTATATCTAGATGAACATGTTTTGGCTTTATATGTTTTGAAGGCTACTTCCCCAGGGGCCAGTGATGGAGGCCAGCCAGGGAAAGGGAAGGGCAGCTGCCTGTGCAGCAGTGTGTGGTTTGCATAGGGCACACTGACCCATGAGAGTTTCACTGTGCCCCACGGTGAGGGACTGCAGGCTCCCTGGGCTTGGCCTTTGCCAAGTGCTTCTGTTCAGCCAGAAGGTCCATGCATGAACACAGCAGCTATTGTTATATGTAGTTTGCATGCATAATATATGGCTTTTTTATGAACACCTGGTCCACTCTTCACTGCTTGGCAGAGGTAGAAATTGATGACATAATCTTTGCTGGTGTTAAAAGCATTCCTGTTTCTTTTTTCCCCTTCTTCCTGTGAGTACCACTTTCACGGAAAAAAGGTCTTTTTCTGTGAAGCCCATAAGAGACAACTTGTATGCCTGATTTGGAGTAGCTCCGTGACAAATTAATAATCTCCTGTTCATGTCCTGGTCTATTCCCTTTCATGACAGTTTCCACTGTGCTGTTTTGGCTGTCCTGATTGTCACGAGAGTTCATCTCCTGCCAAGAGGTGAGGAAAGGGAAGTCTGGCCATACCCATGGGACTCTTTCTTGGGGTCACTGCTCAGTGAGAATACCCTTCTCAGCACTACGTGTAGGAGAGGGTCAGCAACAACCCAGATCTTATAGTCTCGCAAGTTTACTTATTGCACAGCCTATTAGCAAGGCCTTTGTTTTCAGGTCTTTGGTGAAAAAACCTTCACTGAGCTGCCTGCAATACAGACTCAAAATCACTTCCACTGTCCTCCTCATCCCTCCCCAACATCCCAGCTCTGCTTATTTCTGGCTTTGTGGAGGAAGCAGATAGAGCCATCCTGGTCTTCTGTCATTCTCTACAAGCCTCCAGCATCACTGCCACCCTAAGAGGGACAACAATTCCCACTCACACATACAGGAGAAGACGACCAGGGACCAACTTCCAAATTTTCTTGAAACAGATTAGTTAACTGAAGTAGGATGCAAGAATATTTTCCACAGTATCCTTCAGTAGACAGGTGGAGAATGTGCCTTGGTGAGCTCAGACTCAGGCCCTGCTCTAGGTTTTTTATATCTTATGCAGAATGGCTGAGAATTAGCTACATGAATATGACTTACCCATACATGCAGAGAGGTGGGGGTTTTTTTGTTTGGTTGGTTTTGGGTCTTTGTTTATTTTTGTAATTTTTGTTGGTTTTGGTTTTTGTTTGTTTTTTTAATAACATTTGTCACTTTTTTCTCACTTACAATAAATTGTTGCATAACAGAATTTTGTTGGCTAGAATCACAGAAAATGTACCTAAGTCAAACACAGTTAGAAAGTTTAGCACTAAGTAATGTTTTCCCAAGACACTGAGTGTATTTACTGATCAAAAAAATCAATACAACACAGCAGCTGTAAAATCTGGGCATTTTTTTAATCAGAAAAGCAATTAAAGATCATTAAGAGCTCTGCTGTAATGGAGAAAGAGAAGTGAGGCTAAAACATCAGACCATTCTTCCTCCAGTATGTTTGAATGAAATATTTCAGGTGTTCACAGTCAGAAGGTTTGTTTTTTCTTAAAGCCTCCCAAAACTAAAACCAAAATAAAAAATTGCATGTACATAATAAACACATACTTTGTTAAAACTGCTTGTCTGGAGAAGTTGAGATTTTTAGTGACAAAAGAGATTATTTGAGGCCTGAATTTCACATGTCACTCAGCTGTCCTTATTCTTGATTTAGCCAACATTTGAAAATGCTCTCTGGCATGATCAGAACTGCTCTTCTAGGCATGCAAGATCGCACCAGTGGTCTAGGACAGTGCATGTGTAAGTGCCCCTGCAAGGGTCTGGGGCGTCACATTGAGTCAGCATCCAGATAAACTTCACCTGCCTCTATCTGAAGACAGTACAGTAAATGGTAGAGACAGATTTGAATCTTACCTTTGGTGGCTCTGTCAGAAACTGAATTCCTGAACTGCCCTGCTTCAGGCTTCAGTGTCTGTTTGGCCACTTTAGAAACAGCTGTTTTAAACCCCAACCTTCTGCTTTTCAACTTCAACATTTTATTTTTTTCCTCTACCAGTGGCCTGTTTTCCTGGAATCAGCCAAAAAAATGCAACTTATATAAAAATATTAGACTATTCCTTGCTGAAACTTTATTTCTGTACATGAACTGGTCACAGTTTCAGGCTCAACCACGAGATGTCACCATGCTCTCAAAGAACAAACTGCTGGATATGGTTTTAAGCTGTGCTGGACACTTTAAGAAGTAGGTACTTATTTCCCCCTAAGAACTTAATATTTAGATTATGTAATTTCTATATATGACATGGTTTAAGAGAGGGATTCCTCTTGGAGAATTAAAATTGTTCAGTATTCACATGGGAAAGCTACTAGAAGCTGTGTTTTACTCACAAAGCCAGGCAGCAGCCATCTATTTCTAAAGTATAACAGTTTTCCTGCCCTCCATAGCTTATACTCCAAGAAAGGGCTCTAAGTAAAGAGAAACCAGAAGACGAGATGAAAGTCAGAGCTGGTGTTTACTGAAAATGCTCATGGCATCTAGATTGCTGAGTCACACCTGTCTCAGATTTTATTGGTTGAGTACTGTTAACATTTGACAAGTCTTTTGTGCCTTTGATTTAATGATCTCCATGGAATTGCTCATGGACCAACATTCCCCATCTCATATATCAGTGCTTCTAACTAGCAAAGCAAGTATGCAAAAGAAGGCAAGAAGTAATGGTCACAAAGAACAAGATGCCTGCTTAAAGACAGTTTGAGGAAGCAACAGGGATGATCTCAGACCTTATTTATATCTTAGGCAGCCCTCCCATTCTCTCCCACCCAGAAGAACATTTACTAAGTTGATAAGATAAAAGATGACAAATAAGACTTAGTTATTTGCCTCTTCAACTTGCAAGAGAGCTCTCCTTGACATGAATCACACATTGGACAGCCTTCCGTAGTCATTCTGTGGCAGGATCTATACACCCACAAACTAGTAAAGCGCTTCTGAAAAACAGATATCTCAAGAGCTTTAGGAACTGTCTCAGGCTGAGCGTCTTGTGCTCTATTGCTTCAGTCTGTAAGGGTGGCTAAACCTCTCTGTAGTTGAAGGAGGCAAGATGATGTATTCCTGAATAATGTATTAGGAGCCAATGTTTGTGTTAAAGCTCTCTGTTGTAGTTCATGCCAAGTCAACAGAAATAACCTGTGACCTACAACAAGAATTTAGGTTTTCTCATTTTACTTAGTTGAGCAAATCTTCATGTGTTTCGGAAGTACAACCTTGGTTTCCATTGGCCCTGCAGCATAGTGTTCAACTTGTGACAAGTCCAGATGCTAACATGCAGCATCTACTGAAAGAGATTTGTAGTTTTCCTCACTTCTTCTATGTGTTATTTGGGCTAGTGATGTGATCTGTTTATTTAGGAAAATGTATGTGGGTGTATGCAGTGAAAGTCATGTGTCAAGAGACTGAAGATTGGAGAAATGGAAGAAGAGATAAGGAACAGTCAGGATATAATATCTATTCAATCTTGCTCAGTTAATATGAGAAAATGCCCTTCAGGTCCTAATTTTTAGGCATTGTGAAAACTGTGGGTAGCATACTGGCATGATGGTCATGCTTTTCTCAGGCAGTGGTTAGAGAAACTTGGTGCAGTTTTGGGTTCAATAATTTTCCAGGAGAACTGAATTAAGTGAAGCTTCTACTGGGATAGAAAGAAGTCATGTCGACCCCTCCTAATCTCCAAGATGAGCAGCTCTGTTTGTCATGTACTAGCCAGTGTTTTCCTCCTCAGGTCCTTCTTTGATAAAACTGTTCTGCCTGAAGCAAGAGAGAGCCTTGTTGTAGACCAATACACCATGTAGGCTGTCAGTGTTCTGTTTCTTCTCAACTTTTAAATACACATCTGTATTGCTGTCGTGCTTAAAATCAGACAGCCATGGTGAAATGAGGAAAGTGATGCTGTTTACCTGTGTCATGTGTGGGGGGGGTATTGTGTTGTTTCAGAACTTGCAGAATATGCATCAGGCTCACAGAAAGCCCTTTGGAAGAAGTTTCACAATAGGATTTGGTTTCAAGAGCTGAAATTTCACCCGAAATAATAGAATTTGAAGACAGAAGGCCCACTGTTATTTCCTCTGCGTATTATCAAAACACATCCTGGCATCATAATAACATTTAAGTGTTAAAGTACATGTTTGAAGTCTTGGAAAAGAAATCTAACATTTTCTATGTCCACTAGGTCCATTCGTGGCTGGATGCATATGCCGAACAGGACATGGAGCCATGCACCAGGCTGGGGGAAGAGAGCAGATGGAGCTGTGGTGTGGACTCAGGTCTTGCTCTTCAAGTACAAGGCAGGAAAGTTATTGGCTATAATCCCTCATCAGTCACAGAAAGTAGACATACTTTCCCAGGGACAAAGATGGATTCCTGCACATACGGATCAGAGCCTTAGGCTTCCTCAGACCTCACTGCTGGAGTCCATTTTCAAGAAAAGTTGTTTTTCATTTTGAGTCTAATTTCTTCCAGCTTTTCTGACTGCGTCACTTTCAGACATTAAAACATCACAAGCCCCCCCCCCCCAAAGTACACTCCTTCAACTTACAACAAATTCAAGTTTCAGTAAAGATTAAATTTAATTTATAAAATAAAAATCCCTTAACAATGGAGAAAGGCCTCTTTGAGCTCTGAAAATAAGACAAAACTCTTCATTAGAAACAGTTTAGCATGAGCACTCCTGCTTACTCACTCTTGAGAGAGTTTGGAAGCAGATCTGGAGAGTGCCAGATGAAGTCAGCTAAGTTTGCAGCTGTCTCAGTCATAATCCACATTGGAAAATGCAGGTTATGCCACCGGCCACGAACTGAACAGGCTGCTGCAGTCTGGGTGTATTGAAGAAAGGGCTGAACATATTCACAGATAATGGCAAAATGGTTGCACAAATAGAAAAATTTCTTGTTCTAACAGGCAAAGAAAAAGTGAAGAGGAATTTCCTCTTTAAAACTCTTTGTCTCAGAATATACCCATTTTCTCCTGCTGGAATTTTTAGAATAAAGGCCCTTATATGGAAAGCTGGTCAAAGACTTTTCTTGAAACCTTGTGAGTTTGCTAAATTCAAGGCAGAAAAACTTAACAGACATTAGAAACCAGTTCTTCAGACGAAGAACGAAATCAACAAACCTCTGGAAGACTTCATTATTAACTCATGAAATAACTGAAGTGGGAAGGGACCTCTGGCTGTGTAACCCCCTGCATGAAGCAGGACCTATTTGAACAGATTACTATGTGCCTTGTGACATCAAAATGTTAGTATTTTTAAGGCTGAGGATCCTTCAGCAACTCCAAACCCTTCTTCCAGTGACTGACCACCCTCATCGTGAAAAACTTTTCTTAATAAGTAAACCAGAATTACCCATTTGTAAATCATGTCCTGTTGCCTCCTGTGCACTACATAATGACTGTACATAAGGTCCATCCTTCCCCTCCTCTTCTCCAGGCTGAACCAGTCCAGCACCCTCTGCCTTCCCTCATATGCCTTATGCTCCAGCCCTAATAGCTGCAAGGACCTTCTGTTGTCACCAGGTAGAATATGCACCTTATTCTTTATATAGTCTCACTGTATTTTAGTTTATTGCCAAGAAACCTTTGAATCACAAGAAGGTGGCATCCTGGAAAAGATGCAAAGGAATGAAGACCAGCTGCTGGCTGCCAAGGGCTCCATACAGTGCCATGCTGGCAGGTGAGTTTGGGCAGAGGACAGCTGGCTATGCTGTGAATTGACAGGAGGCACAATTTTTATACCACGAAGTCTCCAGAAGTGAATTTCTTTGTGAAGACTGTAAGAATATACTTTTTCAAAGGGTGAAGGAGCCCAGAACCTTTATGTGACTTTCAGAGATGCCTTCTCCAGGACCTCAGTTTTCACATGACTGTTCCATTACCTGAACAAAACAACATTTAAAATCCCTTGGCCATGGAGAAGGCAGCATGTACAAGGATGTTCAAGTATGTTTTTGCTTTTTTTTTTTTTTTATTTTTACAGACACTAGAGCAGATAAAGAAGAGAAACTTGCTTTATAGTAAAGAAAGGACCTACAGCAGTGACAAATTAATTTCCATCCTGTCATGACTCATGAGACAGCGCTACAGTAACATTAACAAAATGTCAGTTAAAGCAGTAGTAATGATTTCCATTGCTAATACTGACTCTGGCTTAACAGCATTTACAGGCTTTGTTACACTGTCATAAAATAAACAGTAATATAGAAACA
>JAYRBT010000093.1:22058575-22077077 GCA_036023395.1 Myiotriccus ornatus
CATCAGGCAAAGCATTATGAGCCTGTCGAGGGAGGGGATTGTCCTGCTCTGCTCTGCACTGGGGCGGCCTCACCTTGAATATTGTGGCAGTTTTGGGTGTCACAATGTAAGAAAGACATTAAGCTAATAAAGTGTCCAGAGAAGGGTAACAGTGATGATGAAGGGCCTTGAGGGGAAGCTGTGTGAGGAGCAGCTGAGAGAACTTGGTCTGTTCAGCCTGGAGAAGAGGAGACTGAGGGGAGACCTCATTGCAGTCTACAACATCCCAGAGAAGGGAGGAGGAGGGGCAGGCAGTCATCTCTTCTCTGTGGTGACCTCTGATAGGACCCCAGGGAACATTCTGAAGTTGTGTCATGGGAGGTTTAGGTTGGATATTAGAAAGAGGTTTTTCACTTCAACCACCAAAGGCTGGACACTGGAACAAGCTCCCCAGGGGAGTGGTCACAGCACCAAGCCTGACAGAGTTCAAGAAGCATTAGGATGATACTCTCAGGCACATGGTGTGACTCTTGAGAATGGTCCTGTGCAGGTCCTGGAACTGGACTCGATCCTTGCTGGTCCCTTCCAACTCGGCATATTCTGTGATTCTATGAAAATACTGGCATATCTACAGATTAATCATTTAACTTGGACTTGGGCTGAGGGTCCCGTCCCTGCCTGTTGTTGCTGTAGTATCATTAAACATGTTTGAAATAAGGGCAATTTGCACAGTTTGTAGGCCTGCCCTTACAGCCCAAATGTTTGGCCAGCATGATGTGCTTCTATCATTTATTGTAATGTGAGTGATTAATTAATTGTTATGAATTAATTAATTAACTGTGCCAAGGAGCAGCGACTTCTCCGACAGACACCTGCCCGGCCTGACATGGCCCATGTTCCCACAGGACAGTTGGAGGGTGAGGTTCCTTTCTCTCCTCCACCTCCTCCATTCCAACCCAAATGGAGAGGGGGTTTCTGGTCACTGCTTCAGCACATTTCCACCTTGGGGCTTCTTCCCCAACCAGTGGCAGATTTGCTGTGGGCAGGTGGTCATTGGGAGAGAAAGTTGTGTTAGGGAAACCTGTATGAGTTCAGGAGTTTCCCCAGGAGTAGCAAGATACTTGAGCATCCTTGCTATGGTGGTCAAGATTTCATCCTGTTCTAGAAATCTAACTTTGCAAATAGCACCAAGCTTTGCTTTTTTTGGTCTCCAAAATAGCTTATAACTCAATCAGTCAGTTCTTCCAGCCAGTGCTTCCACAGAAAGCTTTTGCTTGGAGCATTTTCACAGTATTCTCCTTTCTTCTGTAAGTAGCAGTGGCAACTCTGGAGCATCCAGACAACTAAAAAATTCACTGGGTCAGATTCATCTCCTCTGACCACTGCAGTAGGCATGCAGCACAGATGGAATTCCCCCTCCTCAACACTGTGTTTAATGCACTGCAGCTGCTGAGCAGTGCCTGACAGCACATCTGGAGGAGGCAGGGTGTTTCCCATGGCAAAATCCTTGTGTGGTTGCAGACTAGGGTCTGCCAAACTGCAGAGCCATCCATGCTGCTTGGACAGGCCACATAGCTCCACAGGGTGCAATCATCTGTGCCCTGGGGCCCTCTCTGCCCTACAGCAAGGGATGGATCATCACATTCCAAGTCCATGACTCTTTCCCAGCCACTTGGGGACATGGGAGATGCCAATGAGGTACGCACAAAGACCCACTACTCTATTAGCAGGGGCTGGAAATGCCACTTTCACTGATACCAGGGGCCCAACTGCTACTGGTGCTGATAAGAAAGTTGCAGATGGAAGACAAAAAAAGCAGGATGAACTTGAATTTCAACAAAATGCCCGCAAACTTCCAACTGGTGTAAACTGTTCTCATTCCCTTGGCAATAGTGGAGCTGGTGGATCTATGCCAGTTTGCCCTTGCTTGAGAACTTAATATTTGATTAGCATCACTGAGACTTCAGCTTTTTATCTTATCTGCACATCAGAGTTTCCCTGTGTAGCTGTTCTTCTCTGTGAACCACTGTGCTCTCCCATGCCCTACCTCCAGCTGAAAAGGAAGTGGTTTAGCCCATTTTAAATCAAGTCTCTGTGAAGACTCATGCCACAGAGACCATGTAGAATCTAAATTAAAACTTCAGTGGATGTATCTTCCTACTTTAAACCAAATCAGGCCAGGAGCCAGATTCTGCATTGTTGCAGTGGGCTTTACAATGTATAAGGGAAAACAGAGGTTTTTAATGTTAAGTGAACATGTTTCCAAAATGGCTTTTTTACAGTCTTTGTGCAAACTCACCTTCTTCTTCCCAGGAGTCTCAACCTTATCTCTGCCTTTGGAATGTCCTGAGAGATACCTGAAAGTTTCCCTATTGGTTGTTAACCCTTTCTTGTCATTGGTTGGTTTGTAAGACCTCCTGGACTCCTAATGGTCACTTTGTAATCCCCCCAAGAGCTATTTATGTGGCTACCAAGAACAATAAACTCTCTCTGCCTCTCTCCTCGCTGCTGCTGTCCCGTGGCTCTGCGGGGGCCATGGAGACCTCGTGGTGGCGGGGAGGGAGAGGGCACCTTCACCTCCAGGACTAGAGGTTTCTAGCCCATTGCCTGGAGTCCCCCTCCCTATCCAACCTCAACGTTTGCACTGCATTTTAAATATGAGGCCTCTGTTAAAAGTCTGAATCTTTTGTAATGTGGCGTGTGTGAAGCAAAATGCAGTTTCTTCTCACTGGGCCTGGAAGGAGTGAGAAGGCTCTATAACAGCAACCACCACCGCCAGTCTACATCCGTACTGTTGATCCACATGAGGTGGACAGCCTTCCAGTCGCCTGCTGGTGAGGGCCCGTTCTAAAATGAGAATTCCCTAAATGGGAATTGTTTTAACATGTCCCAAAAGTGTGCCAAATAGCTCATAAGCCGCTCAGTACTATGGACCTGGAGCTTCTAGCACTGAGAGCATTTCCTGCTGTGCAATCTACAGGTATACATGGAGCTACAATGCCCAACCAAAGTAAAGGAGCCCCTTTTAGTGCAGTAAGAAGACCCTAGAATTTTAGTCCAGACCAAAAAAATGCCTTTGGGATATCTGGGGGTTAGGCTCTTCCTCAGCTTACATGGACCCCAAAGCTGCTCTCCCCATTCATGCCAGTGTGCTTTTCACACCAGCAGGAGTACCCAGGAAAGCCTTTCACAAATGACAGTCACTTTCCTTTCCACACCCAGCTGAGCTGGGCACTTATTAGGCAACTATCTACAGCTCTCAGTAGAAACCATAGCCCTAGCTCCAGGGGCTGTTGTCACCAGTGCCAGATGGGGATGCTTGTCCCATCCCATGTGCTTGTCCCAGTAAACTCCTCTTAAACACTGCCGCCTATCACCTTTAGCTCAAAGCTACAGCACAATAACTCACCCACACTTTGGTGGAGGCACTGTCTTCTTCCCGCTCAGTTCTCTCCTTTTCCTCCTGCGAGCAAGGAAAGCATTGCACAGTTGTGCAAGAGGAAACATCAGTCACCAGCATTGTCAGTGTTCACACAACATGGGATGCATTTCTTCCAGAAGTTCCCTGTGGGGGGAGGAAAGCATGCTCCTGGGTAGTGCACAGTTTCATCTCCCCAGATACTGGGACAGAAAAAGGAGGAATCACTCACATCTGTAAAGTCACAAAAGCACACAGGAAGGCTGCACATAGAGTCAAGGTGCTTTGCATGTGGGTGCTTTACAGCAGCGACCAGTTTTGTTTCTGGATTTTTGTTTTCTGGCTGTTGGTTTGTTTTTTTTTTTTTTTAACAAGCATGATTTTGAAACTGTAAATGTGTGGTAGCACATTTGTTAAGGCATCTCCAAGGACAGATGCATGACAGAGGCTCCTGGGGGCTTGCTTCTGGCATGTCAGAAATGCATTACAGAGCTACATTGTTTGAAACATTCAGAGAAACAAAAATCCCTGAATTGGGCAATTCTGTCAGGCTGAGGAAATAAGAAATCAAGCTGAAAAGCTGAAAAATGTATTTTTGAGAATACACTAGTATCCCTCAGGCATTCAAAAATCATGAGTCAGGCCTCAAAAAAATCAGAATTGGCTTAAACATAATAGTTTGGGGGGTTAGTAACCTTGAGTTGTCTGCACTATTAATGGTCACGTTTTTAAATTCTTCTGGAAAAACTGGAAATTGAAGTATATTTTGTAACAAAAGCAGAGATTCTTACATAATATAACAGCCCTAGGGGCTGAGGCATTAAACAGAACATCAGATAATGTGATAAAGTCCCAATGATTGGAAATGCTGGAGCTAAACTAACTTGTGTAGCCCTGCAATAGGTTTGGGAGGAGGTTCGAGAACCCACATCCACAGGATTGGTGTTCTCTGGTGGAGTCATTCACAGACATAATCTTTCCAGGCTGCAGTTTTTCGATGGTGGCTGTCAGAAATTACATGATAGTCCTGTTTCAGTCAATGGAAAAAGTCTCTTTGAATAGGAGAAAAGAAAAGCCCCTGAGGAACACACTTATGCAGTGACAAATGAACTATTAGAACAAAGCATAGCATTTCAAAGAACCTTCTGAGGTTTTAGGGCTTTACTTAAGGAGAATGTGTCCCATTGTGTTTGAATAAATGCACCATATTCCTCTAAAACTTGTCCCCTGTGTATCGCATTGTGGTGACATTCATGTGCAGCATTAGGTTTGGCTAAAATACATTTATTTATTTGTTAACAACTTGACTTTTAAAGGGGCATAAAGTTTGGTTCAAAAGCCAGAAAAAAATCTCACCTTCTGACACTTTCATAACTCACAGAATCAGAATCACAGAATATCCTGAGTTGGAAGGGACCCACAAGGATATACATTCAGGCTGAACAGACCAAGTTCCCTCAGCTGCTCCTCACACAGCTTCCCCTCAAGGCCCTTCACCATCACTGTTACCCTTCTCTGGACACTTTATTAGCTTAATGTCTTTCTTATATTGTGACACCAAAAACTGCCACAATATTCAAGGTGAGGCTGCCCCAGTGCAGAGCAGAGCGGGACAATCCCCTCCCTCGACAGGCTCATAATGCTTTGCCTGATGTCCCCCAGGACACATTTGGCCCTCCTGGCTGCCAGGGCACTGCTGACTCACATTCAACTTGCCATCAGCCAGGATCCTCAGGTTCCTTTTCCACAGCACCGCTTTCCAGCCTCTCATTCCCCAGTCTGTACAAACATCCAGGGTTGCCCCACCCCTGGTGCAGAATCCGACACTTCTCGTTGTTGAACTTCATACAACTGGTGATTGCCCAGTCCTCTAATTTGTTGAGGTCTCTCTGCAGGGCCTCCCTGTCTTCAAGGAAGTCAACAGCTCCTCCCACTTTTGGATCATCTGCAAACTTGGTTCTTTGTCCAAGTCACTTCTGAAGCTGTTGAAGAGCACAGGGCCCAACGTGGAGCCCTGCAGAACCCCACTAGTGACAGTCTAAGCACAACATTTCATACGTGTCTTAAATGCCACCTGTTATGCAGAACCTGCAGAATTTTCTTCTCACTGTCTAATTTTGTTCCCTAGGCTCATCAAACACATGCAAAATCTCATACCTATTCCTCTTTTGTAGCACCTTAGGGGCTCCTGAACTCCCTTCTCTCATTCTGAGTGCCCCACAGGCTTTTTTGCAGAGTTGCAAAAACTTCACTGGGGTCCCGAATGCTGCTGTGGTTCTTGCAGAAAGCACAAGTCTGCAGTCCCCCTCTAGCTGATGCAGGGGCCTATATTCCATGCGGAGCTGTACATTGCTAAGGGACATTTCCTTGAGGTTTGTGTCTTTGGTTCTCCCATTTCTTGCCTCACGTCATTTGGGTGCATATCATTATTGCAGTGCTTGCTTTTAAATGTGCTGAATGTGTTGAATGAAACTTTTGGATAACAATCTGCCATTTAATTAAGGAGACATACACATACATGCTATGTTAGTTCTGGTGCTTCCAAATAATACACAACAGTTTTCAAATAGCAGCTACCTCCTCTAGCAGGTAGATACTGGGATGGTCCAAAACACTATAGCCAAGAATTCGTCATTAAGTGAAGTTCACACGGGGACCCAATCTCTGCAGTGCAAGACTCTCTCCTGTAGAAATGACTGGGATGTCACCAAGGATTATGGCTTCAAATGAGCAGCAGGTGAACTCTAAGAAATAAAGATCACAGGCAACCTTCTGCTCTCAGTTACACTCCATTGACGTCAGCAGGGTTGCCTGGGGTTAACTCAGAGCAGAATTTAATTCCTCATTTTTAACGAGTGTAGCCCAAGCCCCCCAAAATGTTTTTCAGCATATGGTACAGTGTCTAAAAATGCCACCAGTTACTCCTCAGCTACACATGCTGCAAAGTTCTTCTTCCTATCACAGCAACAGAAAAAAAAGCTATCTTGTCTGGAAAAAGCTCATGGAGCTCTTTCGCATGTCACAGCACGCTGCTCACCGTTTAGTGAAATGAAAGGGGATAGGATGCCCCTGGGACCTGGGTGTTGCACACCTCCTGCAACTACTCATGGCAACCCGCCATCAGCTGGCAGGATGCAGCAGCTCCATTTCAGGTGTCCAGTTCCACTGGCAGACATGCTATTGCATGGGTGCAGGTACTTTTGAAACTTGAGTGTTTCCTCATATCACACCCATATGTTGTAACACCTCCTGGATCCCATTTGGCTGCAGAGAGATGCTGTGAGTTTCAGAGATGCCATAGTTATGGAAGGAAAAGGTATTTACAGGACTGTGATTCTGTGATCACTGAGGACAGTTGACTTCTACACTGTGCACAGGACCACAATACTTCACTTGAAACCAGTTGTGCTAGAAGCTCTATGTTTAAAACCAAACTGGTTGGCTGCTTGTGGCATGCCTACAAACTCCTGCCTTTTGGCTTTTGCTACTCCACAATCTAAGACAACAAACAAGATCAAAAAATAATGACAGGCAAAAATTGAAAATTGAGCTTTTTTTAGTCTGACACATGACACATTACTGTACATATATTTATTTCATTGTCCTTTTCCTTAGTTTTATTTTTGACTGTTTTAAAGAGGTGTTGACAACAATTAAAATATTACTCACAGGAGTTCTCTTATTAAATAGCCAGAATTTACTTTGTAGTGACTGTGTTCATGCAGTTAACTGCTAATATTACTGTTGAACAAGCTGAGGTTGAATTTACTTCTTGTTGAGAGTGAGATTTTACAAGATGGAGTATTTTGTGATCAAAATCAATGGGATATATTAAATCCCTAATGCATTGCTGTCCTGAAGCACCTCCTTGTTTCTGCAAGAAGGAATTCTGCAGCGAGATGTTCTCCTTCATGCAGTTCCCATGGCCTGGCAATCCTCACCAAGTCCCTTCTTCCCCCTGTTCCCTGGGGGGTTCAGCCAGGGCTCTGCTCTAACTGTTTTTAAATGCAGGTCTTGTTTCTCACTTGCTTGGTTGTGCTACCATGTGATGGAGAGAAGGTTTTCTGTGTCAGCAGCAGTCCTGGCCCCACAGGGTGCACTCTTCTGATGGCAAGCAGAGGATAAAAGACTGAAATCAGAGGCTGGGGAAAAAGGGTTGTACTTTCCTGAGGCATCCCTTTTTGGGGAAACAGGGGCCTGTCCGGCTCAGCCCAGCTCAGCACTATCACAGCATTATCTTCTCAGGGAGGAGAGGATTACTGAGGTGGGATCTTCTTGTGGTGGTGTGGGACTGGATAACGTGGGCAACAAGCTGAAATAGAAGGCAGGTCTCCCAGAAGAGAAATTAATTCTATATATTACGAAATAACTTCATTCAATGCACCCTCTGTGTTATATACACTGTGCAGAGTTATCTAGATGCATGACAAGGGATCTTCCACGTTCATTACAGTATTTACACCATTTCACTACAGTAATTACATCTCATAACACTACAAAATTTTGCCTCACCACAAAACATCTTAGATGTTAGTACAGCATCTTAGATTATCCTTAGTCAGTACTGTCAGATCCTGTGAGCTGAAAAATTACAGGAAACTTTATAGCAAGATGATAGCAAGAAATTAATGCAAATTTTAGGTTTCCCAATTGCCACAAAATCTCAAGAGAAAAAAGGAGGACCATTTTAGATTCAGGCATCAGAGCTCAGTAAGTGTTGAAATATTAGTAGGAGATCAGAGACTGGTCCAGATGGCTGAGGGTAGAGGCCAAGCCAAATGTGCCTGAAACCCTCCAATTTAAACACAGTAAGTGGGGCTTTGGGATGGGTCTGTGTTTCTTAAAAGACTGTAGAGAAAAGCCTTTCCTTCATTTAAAAAACCAAAACACTAAACATAAAAGCCTCAAGTGCAGGGTAAAGAACAGCAGCAGCACAGCTTATTCCTTTACATGTTACACTGGGTACAGCATTCCCTCTTCTGACACAAGCAACAATACCTTACTGGCTGTATGTGTGCTGCAGGCTGGGTTAAATCCCTTGGAGCCAGTGGCTGTAACAGCTGCTTCCACTCAGGATCCCTGTAAAGAAGTGATTTACAATGTGTAATAAAAGAGCTAAAATTATGTTTATCTCCTCTTCTAGTGCTGGCATGCATTGTGAAAGGTGCTCTTCCATGGCAAACAAAGGAGGTTGTGCTGCCTTTAGGTCCTGTTGGCAAAGTGGGCAGGGTGGACTGGGAGGACTGGTGTAACCATGACCCTATGGCAGCGTGACCTTGATTCATTTCTGTGTAAGAAGGCCTGTATGCAGCCTGAAGTGGTCAGTGGTTTTCACTGACAAATGTTTTGCGAGGCTGCCTGTGTCTGAGAGGCCAGCAGGTTTGAGGAGGGAAGCAGTAAGGATGCACAGGGCATCTGGTTAGTGCATGCAGGGACATGTGGATGCATGCATTTCAGACTGCACACTACATGCTTTTGGGCTCTCTGCTGGCTGGAAGTAGGCTTGGAGCCGTGACATGGGAGCTTGGGATCTGAAGGCCACTTGCCTTCTGTGTCTGTACACATCTGCTGCCTTAGCAAGTGAGGGTGTGCTCTTTTTCTGCCTGCCTTCAGCAAGACATGAATGATCTAGGAGGTTCTTGGAAAGCACTGATGATAACTTTCTGCTGCAAGAGGTGGAGGAGCCAGCAACAACATGGTGTGGTGTTGGACCTCACACCACAACAAACAATGTGTGGTGTTGGACCTCATACCAAACCTTTGAATTGTTGTGGTGACCAGGAGAGGTGCCTGAGGACTGGAAGAAAGCAAATGTCACTTAGTCAAAGGGCAAATAAGAGGATCCAGGGAACCACCAGACAGTCAGCCTCACCTGAGTCTGAAGTCAGGCAGGTAAATGCTTTCTAAGAACCACCCAGATCGTTTGTGTCTTTCTGAAGGCAAGTCAGAAAAAGAGTGCATCCACACCTGCTAAGGTAGCAGATGTGTACAGACAGAGAAGGCAAGTGGCCTTCAAATCCCAAGCTCCTATGTCACGGCTCCAAGCCTACCTCCAGCCAGCAGAGAGCCCAAAAGCATATTTTGTGTGGTCTTTCCCTGAGGTACATGCATGCATATGTGGCTGCATGCAGCAACCTGAGGACCAGTGCACCCTTGCTGCTTCCCTCCTCAAAGCTGCTGGCCTCTTAGATACAGGCAGCCTTGCAAAACTTGAAGAGAATTTCACCCTGAAAGACCAAGTTGCATTTCTACGGAGCAGATTAACTGGTTATATCTGGACTTGAACAAAAGAAGTATTTGTAAGTTCAGCCATGAATCAGGATTTCTTTGTTCTGTGGTAGGATTATTGTTGTTTCATTGTTGTCTTCTGTTTTCTTTGTTGTCATTGCTAGTTCCAGTATTCCTGGAATATCTTTAACATCTTCTGTGAGTGTTTTGGGCTTTATTCATCTTCAGAGCCATGGCATGTCCCCAAAGTAACACTGCCATTATAAAGCAATGCCAAATCATAGGGATTCACAGTCATAGCACTGGCCAGTTTTACTTCATTTGCTCCTCAGAAGAAGCACTGCTGAACTATGTATGTTCATGGCAGAAATGACTGTTAAGAAGTGGTTGAAATGAAGAGTTTCATCACAAAAACAAAATTCCAGAGATCTCAAAATACCTTTTACTGTGGCACGTTATAACTGTGCATTCCCTTTCCTCAAACCATGTAATTTAGTGTAAAGCTGTCATGCACTCTGCTGATAACATGATGAAATCTATTTGGAGTCATGTTCAACGAGCATCATCATCAATTAGGTTCTTTCCAGCTTGATTATTCATTTTTTCACTTGTGCTCTTGCAGATGTTGCCACCACATCAGCCTTTTCACAGTGGTAAGCCTCTTCGCAAACATTCTTCGTATAAATATGTATGTGCTGGAAAAATAGGCAGTACAAATGACTTGATATTTTGGAAAAAGAATGTGACATGTAAACCACTGTGTTAGAATGGGGCAAGACAGAGTGAGTCAGGAGATCTGCTTGACTCTGATACTTCTTTAAATCTTCTTAGAAAATGAGAACTGCTTTTCAGTCTTTCACCTTAGGCAGAGATCTGGTGGTTATTAGGATATTTCTGAAGATTAGTATCAATATCAAACAGTCATATTTCCCTACAGTAATGCCTTTATCCATGCCTAGTTCCTCTGGGCTGATGCTGATGTTGAAATGGTGTGGTCCTTTTCTCCTACGCTACAAATTTCACTTCTGCTCTGGGTTTTTACTTATTATGGGGTCTGTTTCCAGGATAAGGTTTTGTTTTTTCAGTATGCTGCACTGCTTCTCAGACACTGATAACCCCCTTTGCGAAGAGAGGCACTTTCAGCCACCAATGCCAACCTCTCCTGCTCCAGCAAATGCATCTGTTAAGAAAAGAAATGCTATCAGCAGGACAACAGGTGGCATATTACAGCCAATCTTGAAAGGTTATAATAAGAGGGAGTGTGTATGACAGAGAGAGAGGAGAAAAAATGGAAAAGAGGTGACTAAGCTGAAGGAAAATCTAGGGGCAAGCATTTTTTCCCCTACTGCACTTACATGATGCTAGAATGAACGTCTGCTGACTTTGCAGCACAGGGTTAGGGTACTGCCCTGGAAATACATTTGCCCATTGTACTGCTCTCTGTTTGCTTAGAAGGAATTCAGAAGGGATTTGCTTTCTCTTGTTTCGTGAGCCCCACGCTTTCACACTGACCAAAGTGGATACGCACCAGCTGGCCACGTCCATCATCACCGCTGGGTGGGAGAATTCCTGATTATACTTAGATCCCTCAGACCCCGCTCTGCCACTAGCAGAGAAGCTCTGCTTGTGCACTGTTTCCAAAATGCAGCCGGCTGGGAGGTCCACACGCCTCTCCTGAAGGAGCCGGATGCCTTCTGGATCAAACATGAATGACTTGCTGAAGGTGCCCCTGGTGCACGTCCTCACCCTGGCAGCCCTCAGCTTGGCTGAGACACTCCTGAAAGGTTTGCTTAGAGGGGCTTTTGCCCTGTTCTTCTTCTGTCGCTTTGCTGGAGGTTTTGCAAAGGGGAGGGTGTCTCTGGTAATGGTAGGGTGGGTGGTGCTGTAGTGTTCCCAAAAAAGACAAAAAAGCTCTGCTTTTAGTGGTCACTTCACTGCTTTTAGAAGGATAGCAGTGAAAATAGTCACCTCTGGAATTGAAGGTTCTTTGTGAAGAGCATTTAGTCCATTGTAATGGGCAGGGGGATCTTTGGGTTCAGCCTGGGTAGGATGCGTATTTCTCACATCAAAGGAAGCTCAGAAGAGTTAATGGCTGGTAGTACCCGTTGCTGCAGAGCCCAAAACTTGTGGTGTCTGGCACGTGTGTGTATGCTTATAGGTACATAAAACTTCAAAAGAAGTAAACAGATATGATGTCTTTTCAAAGCGTATGTATGGAAATATAAACATGCATTGTTTGTATAGCGTATAATATAGAAGTTATTATACCTTTCTCCTATCTTATGTGCACACACAGACATGGACACATGCACACACACTTTTAACCAGCGAAAGAACTGGAAAAAAAATTCTGTTTAGGAAAATCTCTGAGGTACCAACTGCAACCGTGGTCTTCTGGACATACCATCTGATAATCCTTTGGGCAAAAATTTTTGCTGCACAGTGATTGTCCAAAGCCATTCAACGCATACTAGAAACATTTCAGCTTCAGGAGAGCAAAACAAAATTTTATTCACGTGTTAGGCAAACATCGCGGCTCTTGCAGGGCTCTTGCTTTTATAATTGTTAGTCAGATTGTTCTCAGAATGGAAAAAAAAAAAAGGTATCTCCTTCATGAAAACTTTTTAAAATAAAAACGTATATATTTTTCTAAGGCACTAAAATAAGTTGGTGAACCGTAGTATTTTTGAATGCTGCAGTAAGGCAGGATTTGAGAAGCAAGAAAAACAAAGAGAAAAAGGATAGTTTGGTGTTTGTTTTTTTTTTCTGGTGTCACAGGGCGATGAGGAGACACATATCCTTTTCTAGAGCATCACATCAGGTGAATGAATTGGCTTGTTCCTCGAGTGAGGCTGAAAGGTGACTGTACTCCAGTTGCCCTACACAGGTCTTGCAGCGTTAGCTGGAAACAGAACTGAGCAGTTTTTGACCAGAGGAATTGTGGTTTATCTAGGTGTCTGCAATGCTGCAGGAGGGACTGCCTCTGCTTTCTGCATTATTTTGTTTGTCTGGCTTGTCTGGTTTCAAAAGTGTGAATCCAAATCCAAAGCCAAGCAATATGAAAGCTTCTGGTGGGCTGAGGATAGGAGGGGATTTGCTTTCTTGTGGCCCCGTGACCAGCCTTGGGTCATTTTGCTATCTCGGGAAACTACAGCTGACATCAAGAGAAAGGGCACCTGTGTGGCTTTACACATACGTAAGTTAATTGATTTTCAATGTTACTTAAAGCCACAGGGTTATCTTAAAAATTTCAGAACGCTGCAATGGATGCTCATGGAAAAGCTTGGCTCCATTTCTATATGCTGATAGATATGTCCGTACCTGTTTGGATTTTATTTTCGCATGTTAAAATCTGGTAACGCAGGCATCCTAAGTTTTCAGAATTTTGAGTGCTTTCTGAAGAAAACATAGACAGCAACACCTGAGCAGTTTGGATGGCTTTTAGAAGCAAAAGCAAGCACCATCTCAGCCATTTTGGCGCTCTGTTGCAGCCTCACAACAAAATGGCATCATTGCTCGCTGTCTCCACTTGATTTGAATATCACAAAGGTAAAAAAGAGCATATGAGAAAATACCACATCACTGTTGCTGTCACGGTTGCTCTTTGAGGATTCAGAATTTGGGGAGGCAGCTATAAAAAAATTCCTTTTCTTTTTGCCATTGGGCTGTTGATTTGGACAGTATTGTCTGTAAGAGACTTACAGACTTCTGCCTGAAGAGCCATATGCTGGTTTTCAGGAGGTGCCAGATCAGACCACATGTAGGCAATATTCTGTCATGCACTGAATTAAAAACACTCCATAAAAAAATATCTAACTGTTTCCAGATAATTTATTAATACATAAAGCTGATGGGTCTTGTTTGCCCAAAAGAAAAAGTTATTGTTGTTACGCATACTGACTTTTGGTACAAATGTAACTTTATTCCTTGCGAGAATGGCTGTGCTTATCCTGACAACAGTTGTAAAGCTGGTTGCTTTGAATTATCACTACTGTAAAAATTTACATTTCTCAGGGTTAGAGAAGCATCCTTCCAGAGACCAAGGCATGTGGACAACAGCAATAAAAACATACTATATGAAATTAGACTGCAAAATTCCAGGGTTAATGCCATCAAAACCCAATAAACTCTGTCACGAAATAAAATGTCCCTTTTGAAGTAGACACGATAGCCATCGGTGGGGGTTATTCTCCTAAGACAACCTTCAGTAGCAGGAACATTTTGGCTTTATGGAAATTTTCCATTTGGTTTCACTGACATAGAATTCATCCGGGGTGCAATACAGAGATTATTTCTATCTAATGTACACCAAAATGACCCAACACACTGAAGCGTGATACAATTTGAAGCAGTGATCTTAAACAAGGAGTCTGTCATGGACTTGTTTTAATTAATTTTTCTTTAATAGAATGTTTAGTGCTACCTTAGCTATAGCTTTGAGATTTATATAAGTACAGTCATTACCAGTAATCAGTGATGCAACTCAAAGTTATAAAATCTAGAAATATTATTGATGCAAATTTGTTCTAATAAAATGTCAAAAGTGTTTACATTTTTACATAAACCTGATAGGGGAACCTGATCCTTTCTTACTCTAGCTTTATTCCAGCAGAACTTCAAAGACATTCTAATTTTTTGACTCCCATGTAAACTGAAAAAGCATTAAGGTGTAGACTTTCTATTCTTCTCAGTCACTGAAATCTGAGTGTCTTCTACTTTTCCCTTTTCTTAGGAGCAAGCTATTGATAAATTGATGTAGTTTATTTTTTTGCCTGAATTTAAATCTTAGTATACTAGGAAGGACCAGCAGACAAATAGCAGTTGGTATTCTCCTGTGAAAAGACAAACACTATGCGACATACTGCTACAGTCAGGGAGGAATAAGAAGACTCCTGCATCCATTATACATTTTCAAGGTGGTGTTTAGGAATATGGTATGAAATTAGTTTATCTCACAACAGTAATCAATGAAATCCAGTCAAACAAGTATGAGTGTGTGTCCCTTGCAGCCACAGATTAAAAGTCATTCAAGTGTCTTTGGAGGCAGCGGTTGCAATGCATACCATGTGCAGAGAAAGTGATTCACTAGGCTTATGCATTAATCCCTTCCAGCTATGATTCAAGTCTTTTACCAGAGTGGTAGCAAGTGTTTTTAAAGATAAATTCGAGTATCACAGCAGGTATGATAACAGGTCTGTGATAATAAGCATCAGACATAGCTATTAGACTTCTAACTCTTGTGCTACTTGACTGGGAAAAGTGAGAAAAAGAGAACATGTGCTAGTAATGACACAAATCTGAAAGACCTAAATGACCGTTGTGAGCCTGGCTTTGAAAAATATAGTGCTATATAGTAGGTTTGGTGTTTAAAAAAAAAAAAAAGGACAAATAGTTTAGTTTAGAGTGGAACAAATCCTGTAGTAATGATGAAGAAGCCCAAATCATAGAATCATAGAATCATAGAATCATAGAATCATAGAATCATAGAATCATAGAATCATAGAATCATAGAATCATAGAATTAACTGGGTTGGAAGAGACCTCCGAGATCATCAAGTCCAACCCCTGATCCAACCCCACTGTGATTGATGGCACTCAGTGCCACATCCAGCCTCATCTTAAAAACCTCCATGGACGGTGAATCCACCATCTCATACCTTATGCATCAATAAAGAGGCATTCTGCCCGCTCCAGTTGCAGGTCATCTTGGCTTCAGCTGGTGTGCTGCTCCTTGCACTTCCAGCCTATGCAATGCCAGGGGGGCAGGGGGACAGCTTCACCTATGTCCTTGCAGTATGCCACCTAGTGCTGTGAACCTTGCGGGAGAGGAGGTGTAGAAACATAGGATCCACAGGGCTTTTTGGAGCTTGGTTTGCTCCGTTTTGCACCCTGTGGAGAGGCCACAAAGCAAAATGCCATTGAGTGACTGTGCAGGGACAGCTGCCCCCAGCCAAAGGTTTCTGACAGTCTATGTGCCTCTCCCCAGGAGACACCATAAGGCATTCTCATTTTCTCTTCCTTCACACAGCTCCCTTGATCACCACTCCTTTGGAAACAGTGGATGCACTAGTAGAGGACGTGGCCAAGTTTGTCTGCGTAGTGGAGTCACATCCTGAGCCGGAGATTACGTGGACACGCAACAGCATTCCCATCAGGTAGGGAGCAGCCCCAGCCCACTCCAGCATCTCCTGCCAAAACTGGCAGTGCTTTCCTTCATGATAAATGAGATATCTGGAATTATAAAAATAGGTCTGTGGCAGGGCCCTCTATAAAGGAAAATTACAGCACTCCATTTTTTGGTTAATGCCTATTCTCTACAAGAGGTGTCCATGTTAGGCAAATGGTCACCTGAAGCATGGTTCTCACTATTGTGGTCAAGCATCCAAAGAGCCTTTGAACCATTGACTTGGGTAACTCCAAATAAGTCAGTAGCAAGAGGACATCTTACATCTCGAAAGATAATTTTAGAATAGGGGGAAAGCATAAGGTTACGCATATGCATACTAGCCTTCAGAAATCAGATTTTTTCACTGCCTGCAACCTCAGCAAAACCCTAGTCCTTATCCTCTCACCCTGGTTTTGTTGCAGTATGGAGGTCTGAACTTCCATGGATGTTATTTACAAGTCAGGTCACGTTTCTCCTAATCCCTTCCTCATCAGTGACACCATGACTGAAAATCAAAGGTGGGAGAGGATGCCAGTCATGCAGGACTGTGCCTTCCTCTCCCCAGGTCTTTAAAATGGTCACTTTCTATGTATTCTAAGATAATATGAAAGCCAGACCATTTCACACCACAATCCCCACTTCTAGAAGCCCAACACACCTTTCTGAAAGCCATCCCATTCTCTCTCTGAGATCCCATTCTCTCTCTTTCTTTCCTGCAACTTTGATCAACAAGGAAAATATAGGTAAAAACATCTCTGCTGGTGAGGCCGGAGAGCTCAGGTGCTTCATTCCTTTGCTAGGGCTTCTGGAGCAACAGTAATAGCAGCAACCATTTCACTGTCACGAAGCTCTGTGGCATTAATACTCAGTACTGCTGGATACAAAAGCTCAGACCAAAGACAGGGAAATGGATAAGCTGAATATATTTCTACTACTTTTTAAGAACTCAGATGAAAATATTTGCAAAATGGAAAAGGATCAGATCAGTGAGCTTTTTTTTTTCCTGAAAAAACCTCTATACAAATATATTTCTGTGCCTCTGTGTATATATCAAACTTCACAGGGCCTAGTTATTGCAAACAATTAATATCAGTTATTTTATTTACAAGTTTTTCTTCTCTTGCCAAGTCCCAGCACCCTGAACAGACAGCTAGGCTAACCTTCAAAACAAAACAGTCTGTAAACTTTCAACTTTGATGGGAATAGGTCCAGGACAGAGACTGCTGTCAGCACTAGTATTCTGGATGTGCCTTTCCTTTTGGCATTAAAATATGTGCAAGGAGACCAGCAGGTGCCCTGTGGTGACTGAAATGGTTAACTGTTCCATTTTCCAGGACAGGGCTGCCCACAATAAGCCTTCCTCAGGGAAAGAAGGGTATAGAGTTAGCACATCTTTTACACTGCGGATGAGTTCATGGCACTTTTTCTTCCCGTGGTGAAAAAGAGGAGGGAAATATAAAACTGAAAGGCAAAAGGCTGTTGGAAGGAAATATGTGCCTGTAAACAGAACATTCAGATTACTCAGTGACTACAATGCAATTTCTAACAGTAAAAGAACAAAACAGGACATATTTAGGTGTCAGGTATTCATGATAGCTCAGGTCAGAACTGTTCTGCTACTGTTAATCAGTATCAAAGTCGAAGTGCATGAAAGCGCTTCCAAAAATCATCTATAAAGGTGTGAAAATCAAACACAAAGGAATTTATGAAATGCTGTGCAAACATTTTTTACTGAACTTTTCTTATATTTTTGCAGTTTTGTCATGAAAATCAAGAGTTCAATCCTCCAATTTCTCATCAGCTTTCTGCTTTTCCCTTGCTCTCACCCACAACCCACCCCACTCCCCTCCCTCCCCTCCACCCCCATCATGTTCACATATAGAATTGGTCTTTGCTCCACATACTTTGTTACAATATCCTACATCCTTACTGTTCCAGCTTCAGGGCTTCTCTTGCCTTCTCTGAAGTCTCCAGGTTAAAACCTGCTTTGTTAAAACTATGGCTGTCCTTGAATCCTCCAACCTTGAAAATCTTTCAGCACATTTCTTTGCTGGTTTCTTTTTTTTTTTTTTCCTTGTTGGTTTGTTTTTTTCCCCCCAAAAGTAGATAAAACCGTTTCTGGATGTAGACACAGAAATACATGGCTTTTTGTTTGTGTTTATTTTCCCAACAGCATAAATCTTTCTGTAATTTTATCTGCTTAGTGAAAAAAGCTTTTCTTTTTATTCTGAAGAAGGTTTCTTTAAACAACTTCAGCCACTTCTAGTTCCTATATAAGCAGTCCTTCCTTTATATTGAACAATTATAGCTAACAGGACCAGCTGGAAAAGACCATTTGTGCTCATGCCTGTCCTTGGCCAGTCAGAAACCCAAACATTATACCTACTTACTTAAACAATATTTGGATGGAGGAAGAATTGCCACTACACCAGTGGCAGTGAGGAGCTGCATGGTCTAGTGAGAATCTACGTGAATCTTAAAGCCCAACTCAACATTTTCAGCGCCTTTCCTTCCCCTTGCAGGTTGAAAATAAAAGGTAAAGCTTACTGCCACTTGTAGTAGTGTCAGTGGTCTGTAGATTCAAACACAATTCCCCCTCTCTGTCCCTTGCTGTTCTCCCAGCCCTGACGATCTGTGCTGTGCCCTGCAGGCTGTTTGACACGCGGTACAGCATACAGAGGAACGGGCAGCTCCTGACCATCCTGAGCGTG
>JAYRBT010000093.1:22077087-22089149 GCA_036023395.1 Myiotriccus ornatus
ATGATGGGGTGGACTGCTGCACAGCAGATAACGGGGTTGGAGCAGCTGCACAGAGCTGTGGGGCTCTCCAGGTGAAAATGCGTAAGTGGGAATGCAATTTCCTCCTGACACCATGTGAGGATTTAATTGAAAGCCTGAGCAGACCCCCAGGTATGGCCCTCCAGGATCTGTGTTCAGGGCAGACCCATGTTCTTGTGAGCCTGGGTACAGTCCTTTGAGGCAGAGGCACGGCATATTGGGTCAAATATTAACATAGTTCTGATTATTCACTTTGAGTAACACACATTTGTGCTAGGAGCAGGGGATAAACCCCAGTGCTTTGAGGAATGCCTTTTGCGCAAAACTCTATAAAAGAAGCACAATTTGATAAATTAGACCTCCATGGCAATATTGCATAAAACCCTTGTGAATATTAAATGTAAGATTTCACTAAGCAGATTTCTGCCTGATGATGGCAAAAGCAAGTAAATTATGTTTAGGTGCCCTCAGTAGTAGTGTGGAACGGTCTGGAGCACCATGAAGTAAATGTCATCATCTTACATGAAAGGCAAAGTACTTGTTCTTGTAAAGGGCTATGTATGATCTGAACTCAGTGAAGCTGAACTCATGTGGCTGCAGTTGCTAATACAAACACTTTAAAGGGCAGCAGAGGTACAGTCTGGCTAAAGCATCTGCTTGTAGGAAAGGATTTATCTGTGCTAATGAGCATGACCCTCCAGGTCTGCTAATTCTGGAGTTCTACAGCACCCCAGTCACTTGCAGGTGGAGGCCAGGAGGTGATGCTCTCTTGAAACTTGTTTTTCTGCTGGTTCAGTGTTATGCAAAGCAGTCAAAATATTAGGTCTCCCAAAATACTGAGATGACAATCTTTTTTACTCCCTGCCCAAAGTAAGCTAGGCCACATGGTGCCTTGGGTAAAATAAACTTAAATTTATCCCTTATTAACTTTATGGAGTTTGACTGTTTTTTTCTTTAAAGATCATTTCTTCTTCTCACTAGCATAGTCATAAATTCTTCAGTTCTGGATTTTACATTGAGTTTACATGCCTTTCTTGTTGAGCTACAGGCAAGCCTGGGTTAAAACTGTTTCAAAATCAATTCAGTCCAGATCTGAACTTTCATACAAGACAGTGTTTACACAGTAAAGAATGTCAAAACCTGGAATGCAAACATTCTTCAATACTGGAAATACTCTTATCTGAATTTGGATTTTAGCCCAGGTCCTGATTCAAATGACCATCAAACTCCACTCAGGAAAACAAATAACCCATGTAAGTTAACTGCTTTTGCATCCATAAACTGAAATTTCATGCTGGGCTGAAGAAAGTTCTTTCTTCCAGGGCAGTTTATGATAAAGTAAGACTGCTCTACCTTTCAGCAATATACAGAAAAAACATCAAAAATTTTGATGTCATTTCTGAATTTGTCTTGTTGTAATATCTCTTAGTTTCATTTCAACTTTAATTTTGTACTTTTAAAATTTTAGGACCCAAAATAACCCGACCACCTGTAAATGTGGAAATAATAGAAGGCTTAAAGGCTGTTCTTCCATGTGTCACACTGGGGAATCCAAAACCTTCTGTTTCATGGGTCAAAGGAGAAACAGTTGTAAAGGTGAGTAGAGAACCATTTTTAAGGAATAGAAATTATTTCTTAAGGGTATTTTGTTAAATGTTATCATCAGTTATAGTATTTGTAAATTCTAGTTGCTAGAAAGCAAGCATTTGGAAAATCCAGGGCTCATCTCTCTGGATATCTATATCTTATATTTTATATCCTTATTACTACTAAGCGTGGATAAATGCTGATGAATGCACTTGTGAGTGTTCTCATAAATAAGAGCTCTTCTGAGGCTATAATTCAGGGATCTGCAAAAATAGGGATGGGTGAGTGTGTCATGACAATGCTGAGCAGGAAGAGCTGGCCCCAAATCCTTTGGCTGTAGGGCAACACAAATAATGTTCATGCATGTCAGCCCAATCTTTGTAAACAGATATTTGATGCTGCTTGTGTGCAGCCTGCATGTAGAGGCCTCACCTCCACTGCTCCTTCCTCTGGCAGGAGACTGCTCGCATTGCTGTCCTCGATTCAGGGAATTTAAGGATACACAATGTTCAGAGAGAAGATGCAGGACAGTATCGTTGTGTAGCCAAGAACAGTCTGGGCACAGCCTATTCGAAACCTGCAACTGTTGTAGTGGAAGGTGAGTAACCCTTGCACCACAGCTCCACATGCCAGCTCTTCGTCATACCTGGTTAACTTGAGTTAACCCGAAGTATCACATTGATGTCAACAGAAACATCTTAGGGGGTGAGAGGAGAGGAGAGGGAGAGCTTTTCTCATTGTGGGCTTGAGCATTTTCTGCACACTAAACTGAACACCAGATTGATTTTTCAGTTTCTGATCTTTATGCGTTCAGTGTCCATCTCTTATGTACAGGAGATATTTGCTTTGTGGTATAAATCATCACCAGTTTTGGAGTGCTGAGATCTGTGCACTGCAGGGAAATCCAAACGTAGGCAAAAGGCATTCTATCTTCCTGAATCCTGTAAGAGAATTTGGGTTGTGCAAGGATTTGTAGAATGAGTGGAGGAATGACTGATTCAGTATATGAACTAATTTTTATTTCTGATTCAGAATGATTGTACTGTAGAAAGTGCAGAAGGGTCTCCATTTGACTAGTAAGCTTGAAAAGATCGCTGTAGGTTACATTTGGTCTGAGTGCAATCTTATTTCTAGAGGACCATTGACATCTGGTAGCAGGATCAGGTATATTAGATCCAACTACAAACTACTGTAGGTCTGCTGTTTCCCTAAAAAATGCATTAATTTTTTCAGTTTTTTTTTGTTTTTGTTTTGTTTTGTTTAGTTTTTCTTTTTCTCTTTTTAATATTTATACATACAGATTTTGAGTGGGTCTGAAATTCCTTAAATAGCTTTAAATCAGAAGGTAGCTATTCTTAATCTAGATTCAGAGCTATACTTCTCCCAAGATAAAAGTGATGAGGCAAAATGAAATCAATTGGATCTTGATGTGAACAGCTTGGGTTCTTGCCCCCATCACTGAGGCAATGGGCAAAGGCATACCAAGGGTTAAACTGTAAATGGCAAATTCTTGGTGACATGCACAAAAACATCCCTTCCAGGGCCTCAGGCACTGAGATTTTATTGCTCCAGAGCTACCAGAGCCAGTCAGGGAACCTAAAAGCAGGCTGGAATTGCACCAAAAATCCAGGCTGCTAAGGTAGGTATCTTGTTTTGTCCCCTTCTCCAGAATTATGCAGTGGCCTGTTAATTCAAGGAACAGCAAAATAATCCACTAATATCCTACCTGAAAAGGAGAGCACATGTGTGCTCTTTTTAAAATGAGGAAGATTATTTCCTAATTAATCAATGGGACCTCAACGCTCCCACACAAGCTATGCCCTTGTATTCCCTGCATGTGTTGGATGAACAAAGAAATGCTGTGCTTCAGGCTCGCCTTGGTTTCGCTGGTAGCACACCTACATAATATATCTAATTTCAGGCTGTCACCCCAAAGTAGACTGAGGCATGTTTGGTTTACATTTTTGGCTTCCAAAATCCAAAGCTATTATTTCTGACTGTAGCTTGCTGTGTATTTAAATCCCTTCCTCTTATGGTACTTCAGATTAATTTTCATGCATATTTAGTGCACATACATATGCATACATATACCTGTGTACACTTGCAGGTACACCTCCCTCCCTCCCCACCATGCATCACCCTTACATAACTCTTTCATTATTACTTTTAGTGTCCCTCCCCTCCTGTCTCTTCTGCCCCCTTAGTAACAGCATTTTAAAATAACTCCAAGTAAATAATATACTAAAATTACTCAAAACAGGAAAACTACACTCCAATAGTAGTGTTTGAGCATACACTGTGTTCACAAAACATGTGAAAATTGCTGTTTATTGCTTCTATAATAATACTGCAATATTTTTCCTTAAATCTTGGTGTTAGTGTTCACTGGAGTGCACAGTGTGGTTTAATATTAAAATAAAATGACTAAGCATGGCTGGATAACTATGAATGTTTAATTCCAAGCCCAGTGCTCATTCAAAGAGCAGTGCAAATATTTATGCCTAGCTAAATCTAGATTATGCAGAATCTGATTTCTATTGTGAGCTTCCGTTTTAATGGGTCCAGCATTGGTCCTGTGTGGTGTCGCACCCTTAAGGGGAAGGGAGCATCCAAGATTCATAAGTCCTCATTGAAAGGAATGACAACAGTCAGAGAGTTTGCAAAACTTAAAAGCTTAAAAAGTTTTATTTGTAAATTACACATTTGGCATGGAAATTTGTTTGTTAATCCCTGACCTCCTACGTAAGCACACAGCAGTGGTTTTGGATAAAGGGGAAGGGAAGGGAGTGAGAGGTGGATTTAAGAGTGGAAGAGAGAAAGAAGTTACTAAGAAGTGCTTCTTCACTGGTGTTCTGGTTTATAGCTCTGCAGAAGCTGTATGATTGAACTGTGTTGCCTTTCCCCCATTTGGTTCCTTTAGTTACAACCCACTCAAATTATGAAACAAAGGACTAGTAAAAGTACTGGCATGAAGCAGAAGTGCAATAGGCAGAAACAAGCCTTCTCCACACTACTCTGCAAAGCGAAACAAATAAGTGACAATCAGTCTGCTGGGTCAGTTAAAATTAGTGTGTGAATGGGACTTGTCCTTGCTAATGTGCAGCCAGAGAGGTCTACAAAAGGTAATATGTGCATTGAGATAAAGGAACAATATTGTAATCTCGGCTGTTTGCCAAGAAATGTGCTTTTAATTTTCTGGAGGCCACATTTCTGACCTGCAGTTTTGTATTTATTTTCTATCACCTTAAGGATTTTGCTAACTAGCTGTTTAATCACTACTTTCTCAGTTTTGATAATGTACACTTCTGCTAACCATAGAAGAGCATTTATAAACTCAATGAAATAGTACATTGCCAAAGGATTTCTACAAATTTCCTGTTGGTTGCTGTACTGATGCCCAAAATGAATCTCTGGCTGAAGGATTCCTGGATGAATCCAAGATTCAGGACTATGGTAGAATAGAAGCATTTGCTGACTTACCTCATCTGTAGTTCACATAGATGTCTGAATGCTGAAGTTTATTGACAAGATGTTGTCTGAGATGGCTAAGATGTTCCATGCAGTTTCACCTGAAGATTACTCCTTTAGAAACAAATAAGAGAGCAGCTATTGCCTTCAGTAGTGTTAAGAGTCATCCTCAAGTGAAGAAATTCCCATTGATATCAGTGAAAATTCAGGGCAGGGTAAAGACTTTTCAGCTGTCTCAAGAATGTCTTTTTTGGACCTTGTAGGAGCATTTGAAATCTGTAGTGTTTGCAAGACCTTTGTCTGTTTTTTCCTTCATGCATTGGACAGTTGTTTATGCAACATAGGCTGTAGAACGGGAGGAATTTTGGTTTTCATTGGTATTTCCAGTGACATTGATCCAGTCCACTGATAGGACCAGTTTCACAAAAGCTGCGAAAGAGCTCCTCAGGTTCAGCTTCTGGGCCTTCTGCCTTAAACTATACACCCTCTGTAGTCCCCAAGATCTGAAGTGTATAACAGTGATATTCTTCATATCCATTATGAATGAATTATATGATATTAAAAGACTAAATTTAAAGCCACGAGGTCTTTCCTGGTAAGAGGCGTGAGAACATGCCAGTTATGAGCATGCTTGTCACTCAGACACAGAGAGAAGCTGCCTGGTATTTTTTTTTCCTTAATATGAGAAATAAATTCCACTGGATGGTTTTGCTTTAATCTCTTGCTATCTTTTTCAGATGTTGTGCTTATAACCAGTATTCAAAGTATATGTCATTCCTGCATCAAATAAGAAGTATCTATTGAAGCGCAATCATAAAACACTAAAATTTGTGATGATTTACAGGCTTCATTGCCTGACCTAGGCTAAATTGTTTGCTTTGTTTTGGAGAATGTTTCCTTCTCTCCTTGGGAGAAGGGAAGTATACCACCTTGTGAATTAGTAGAATGGGCTCCTCTCTTATATGTTCTTTGTTCTTCAAAATAAAAAAGTCACAAAAGAAATTGAAAAATTGATCATGAATTTCTTTCATTTTAGAAGTAACAACTATTAAAAAATGAGGCATAAAGTCATGAGCCACATGATTCATCCTTAGCCTTATTTTTAGCTTCAGCTATGGAAAGAGCATTTTCTGGAAACTGATGGAGTTATTGTCATTGAAATCTACAAAGGGTTGTGATGGATTGGGCACTAACATAGTTCAAGGCAGAATGTTCATCTGAGAGGTGTCCTTCCAATCCAACAGAAACATGTGCATGGCAGTCCTCTGATGCAGGAAGACAGTAAATAGTCTACTGAGACTTCGTGTGCAAAAGGTTGTTTTTAACCCTGAGGATGAAGAACAACCTTCCTGTTGTGCCTTTTTAGGTGTTGTACTCAGCTAGTGAAACCTCTGAATTCCAGTTTGCCTAGTAATGTATTTTTAATGTTGAAAAAGAAAGAAAAAAGCAATAAATATCTCAAATGTGAAAGGATAATACGTAAAAATACGGAATGTGTAAGGAAAGGCTACACAGATAGTCCTGCTGGTTGTGGACTGAGTTAGACGCACCTTCATCTTGTGATTTGTGTGAACGGAGCTTGATCTTCAGCCTGTGGCACCAGAGAATTGTGGAATTCAGGAGTTTTGGAGTATACAGTTTGATAAGGTTTCATTTTAAAGCCACCACTCTACAGAGACATGTCTAGAGATTAGCAATCGTAAATCTGTAAGGAAACAAATAAGCAAATTAGCCAGGACAAGGTGCTGGAAGATCCAGTATTTTTAACAAGAAACAAACTTGATTCTTCATGGATTTCATAACATTTTTGGACCACATCTTCTCTGAAATTTCTAAGAGTCAGAATGGGATCAGCTGGGGCTAGTGATCCTTCCTTTATCCAGTCAGTTTCATTCATCTTTTTGCTGAAGTGTAGCTGTTCCATTTCATCCTGTGTTATTAGGTGACAGTACACAAAGCAATGGAATAAAACCAAAGGCAGAAACAATGCTCCCCACACTCCCTTGGCTTAGATGTTGTTTGATTTTGCATTCCAACCCTGATAGACAGAAGTCTTTTCCTGCCCAGACCTTATTGCTTATTACTAGCTACTAAAATAATACCCTACCACAGGCCACAAAAATGTCCCCCTATAAGCCACTTCTGAGAACCACCATAGCCTTAAAAATAGGAAGGTTTTCCTTGAAGAATCATCCCTACAGAAGGAAGGATCTGCCAAATTTGGTCTAGATTTTTTATTTTTTAAAAATAATTTTGTCTAATTCTTGTGTTAGTGAGGGGACAGCAGTGACGTTGACAATAGAAAGCAATGCCATTGGTATTTAGTTAACTGACTGTCCCATAAGGTGTAAAGCACTAGCTTCCTTCTTTTTAGAACTTGCTTTTTGGACCTCTTATGTAGTCTTGGGACAAATTTGCACCACACATAAATCAACAGACTAGAAAGTCATATCAAAATTCAAACAACGGGAATGAAAGTATGTATTGGGTGCAGGTAATCTATCAATTTGGATGGCCCACAATTCAGAGACGGTCTCTATTTCAAATGAAAGCTGACTCCTGATGTGCCATCCAGAATATTTTTACAGTTTTGTGTCAACTTGTCCGTATTTGGCACAGACTATGTAGGAAATGGAGATACTAAGAGATCACCAAAGCAGCCTGTCAGCATTTCTACCCTGATTCTTGCCACATTTCCCATAGATTAAATATCAAGGTGAAATTGGAATATTTATCTATGCCATCTTTTGAGGTAGGATGTTTTGGGTGAGGCAAATTGCCAAATAGCAGACTGGCAAGGAAGTCTGTAGATCTTCATTTAAGTATTGGTTGAAATTTCCTCCTGGAAATTCTGATGCCAGCACTGAGGAAGAGTCTTTGGCTCTTCCGTGAATAGAGGAAGAAACCTTGGGACAGGATTGCCTTCCCCATCTGCATTGATGCTGGTGTGTCCAACAACAGTAAATGGTGAACGCTGCAGTTTGCTGTTAAAAATTGCAAGGGGTTTTGGGGAGGCACCATTACAGGGAAAGAACAAGCTTGCCTGTAATTACACCAAGGTATTTGACTGGCCTCAGCAGGGTGGCGTGGGTGTAACTGAAAGCCCAGGATATTTCATTAAATCTCCTCCTACCTATGGCATTTATCGTAGTCATCCCGAGGATCTCAGATGCTGCAGATACAATCATATCCCTAATTACAGGGTAACAGGGCAAGCTGCAGGAGAAAGAAAACAGTGCCGGACCTTCAGCAAATGAACAAACAAGCGTGAGATATTCAGTTTACTCCTGAGTCTTGCTATGCCATGACACTGGCAGGAGGTGCACGCTGCCTTCGAGTAATTGTCACAGGGTGGTCTCCTCCACTGCACTGCAGGCCTCCTGCAAGCATGAGGCTTCTGACAAGGCATAAACACATAATTCTTCTTTAAGAAGCATTTGAGCCTGCTATTTCCTTTTGCAAAAAACTCTTTCCCCTAACAAAGGGTTTGGAAAAGCACTTAAAAAATATACTAAGTTCTCACATCATGGGTTGTGGTTTTAAGAAAAAAAAAATATGGAAGATAAAATTCTTCTGTGTTTTAAACCGTTGGCTAGCTGGGAAGCATATGCTTCCCACACAGCAACAAAAGGAGTAGAGGATAAAGAATATCTATAGCTATTAGATAAAGGGTGTCAGGGCAAATAAAAACCAGAGACAACTATCCTGAAGTGACTGCAGCCTCAGGTAGCCCCTCACAAAAAGGGCATACCCAACATGGAGTTGAGAATTTGGAAAAAGATGGATCTCTGAGGTAGGAGGGACTACCTGTGTTTTCAACACTGAAAATCAAGTATGCACGATGGGTAAGGTGAGCAGGGAACAGGCTAATTGCTGTCACGCAAAGCAAGAAACATCCTAGCAGCACTTTAGAGCAGATGAAAGGAAGTACTTTTCATATGGCATGCAATTAGATTTATGGCACTGCTGTTAGCCTTTGGTGGAGACCAGATGTCAGGATGCTGCACGGCTTATCTCATTTTTGGGTATCCCAGTGATTCCCATAGTGGCCTGCTCAATTCCTGAGAGTGGGAGAGGGAGAGAGAGGTTTGTGTATAGCTGTGGATATCTCAGTACGTGCAGACAGACTGGTAGCCTTGGCAGCAGTCATGATGAGTTGTGATCACAAATGGAATAAGCAAAGGAATTGCTCCTTGACTCAGGAGGCTGGGAACTTCCTTTGCAGTTTCACATGCAGTAATGGGTAATGGCAGAGTTAAATGGCACACGATACATCTCTGTACTGTAGAAGAAACATGGGGAGGCTTAAAAGGGTCTTTCCTTCAAAGAAACGAAACACTTATATAAAACCGGTACTGACATGAAAAGAATTTCCTTGTTCATTTCCTTGGGAAGTAATTTGAACATGCTATCCTCACTTGTCCTTGAATCTGATGTTTGCTCTGTATATAGAGATGAACACTTGTACAGAACAGGTTTTATATAGTTACACAGGATATAAGCTATCTATTTACATTTTACTCCTGGTTATTATATCGTTGCATATTTGCGGTATCTCCTTTTAGGATTCCAGAGGCATCTACGTGCAATGTAAAGTCTTTCACAGCTGAGAAGTTAGTGACTGCTGTGTTTAACATGAGTCCTTCTGCTGATGCAAATTTTCCCACCATCCATAAATCTGGGAGTTCATCCTAGAATAAAGTTACCTTGAAAAGTTATTGCCTTGCTAAGAAAAGCTTGCTTTGATATTAGACACTAGAGCTTTGAATCTGAAGGGATATGCTTCAGGATGGAGATGATGTGCTTTGCTCTGTTTCCCTTCCACATGGATCTTAAGTTGTCCCTGCTGTCTCTCTCACAGCCTCAGGCTCCAGGTTGAGTATCTATGTATTGCTGTGCAGTCTGGTCTGTGCTGCATGATGTAATAAGGACTACTACAAGCCCCAGACCAACCATATCATGTATCAGGAGCCAGAAGAGCTTGGAAATTTTGAGATTTTGTACAAAATGTGGATATTTCAGATGCACTAGAAGGTTATCCTCCCAGGTAACCACGATAACAGGGTGAGGGGCAAGTCAATGATGAAGTACTGCTTGCTTACAGCTCTTCCTCAGCTTGCTCTTTTGGGGCCCATACCTAATAGTGCTGTTCCTTGAGAAATAATACAGCGGTTGTGTGCATTTCCTATTGCATTTGTACATTTCTTTTTCTTTTGATAACTTGTATACACACAGTTCTAGCAATAAGCTTGTTTGGACATGGACTAAATAAAAATAGGTAAGCAATTTGATAGAGATGAGTGGAAGTGTCTTATATCAACTTTGCCTGAGCCATTTTGCTCCTCTTTATGTTTACTTGGTAGACTTCCAGAAAAGATAAATATTGCCATTTTGGTAAGAAATAGTTTGAGATCAAAGTGAAACTGACCTTGTGATTATCTTGGGATTTAATCATTAACCTATCAGTTTTGGAAGTGGTAAGCCATGTGCAGAGCTTGCTGCTGCTGCTGCAGAGAGAGGAGTTGTTAACTGTCCTTACTGAAGAATTTCTTTGTTCACCAAGCTGGGATTTGGTCCTGTCATGTCAGCTGCAGAGACTGTGCCTTGCTTTTTCAGCCCTGGCTCTCAGAATGTGATTAGCTGCTGCACAGCTTGTCATGGCTGTCTCTGTGACCTCTGATCCATGAACATGGTGTGTGGCCTGTTGTTGGCCCTGGTATTTCAACGATTTTTTTTTTGATTTTACACAGGTTATTTCATGTCAGAGAAACAAATGCTGTGGCTTTCTATGGGCTCAAAAACATATTTACCAGACCTTCCCTCAGCTCTCACCTCCAGTGGGAAGGAAATGGTAGCCCCTCTACTTGTTACCTCTCCTTGACTGCCTAGTTTAGACTTGTCAGGAAGTGTGAATGGATATGAGATGAGTGAATCTGAATGGGGATTTAGACAACTGGACTTTTCATTGGCAAAAGTCTGCAATCACAGTGGCACAAGTTCATGGTTCTTCAGAGCACATAGGTGGCAAGCATAAATGATTTTTTATGGATTAGTAAGCAAAGTCCCAGCCCAGAGAACATTCTCCTCTGTAGAGAAATAATTTTGATCTCTCATGCTTCAAGTATGAAAGAGCTACGGGAACACTGGCAAACACAAACAAAAAAACGCTTGCAGTCTTGCTCCTAAGTGCTTACACATGAATTTTGCACAGTGCAAAGTCTTTACCAGGGTATTTATACCAGGAAAGTTTCTGAGACAATATGTAGCTTATTCCTGCAGCAATGTAGACACACTGGATCTTAACATGGCACCAGCTGTACCAGAGGAAAATGTGTTTTCCACAGAAAATTTGCCTCTATCCACCATGTTTTGCAGCTTAGCTGGTAAAAAGAAAAAAAAAAGCTAAGACGTGGTTGCAGTCACCCAAAAGGCCATTTTTCATGATATAAAGAAACACTGGGGAAAGTGGAGCAGGTTGAGATATCAGATCTGGCAGTGTAGAGAAACTGGATATGGCTGACAGGTAAGGGCAGGCTTGGGCTGTGCGGGGAAGGGAGTGTGCACCTACTGTTGCCAGGTGGTTGCCAACACAAGTTTAGCTCCTGGTGGTCTTATCTTGATTTGGACTATCAGGGATGCTTTCCTCTGTGCCAGGACTAACAACAAATTCTTGGACATGAACACATGTGGATGTTGACAGGCTGGGTTAATTCATGTACATGAGCAAGTGTTGCTCATGTTCTCTGAAATCTGGGGTTCACCAAAGCTACAGTAGGCTTTTTAAAAATACGACCTGCCCCATGCTCCAAAACAAGTGTTTGAATGGTCCTGGTGCTTTGGGCATCACTTCCCAAAAGCAGCAGCATGGCCCCAGGCCACCTAGGCAGCTGTCTGGCTGTGACTGACCCAATCCAACCTGCTTTAACAAAAAAACAGGCCTTATCCAGACGAAGGGCAGGCATCTGGAAGGACTGCAGGATCAGGCCCCA
>JAYRBT010000093.1:22094304-22106534 GCA_036023395.1 Myiotriccus ornatus
AGTCTACCTCACCTCTCTGCTGCAGCTTTCTCCTCTGAAAATCACTCTCCCCCTTCTCCAGGGTGTTTCATGAATGAATTAGTTAGGATCTGGAAAGCCCAAGCTGGAGGGTGCTTTAGACCCTTTCAAACTTCCTCCAAACCAGGGTTTCTAGGACTTTATTGTGAGTTTAAGTGTTCCTGCAGCTATCTTCCTTTTCTGTTCTTCTAATGTGGTAACAAAAATATGGCAAAATTGCTCATTTTACAAAATAACAAAAACCAAGGAGTTAGATAGGCCCAACTGTCTCGAAGCAGAATACCCATGTTTCCACAGCATATTTCCAGAAGAGAATAGACCTTACATTTTCTAGACTGACCTTGGTGATGCAATGAAGTATGTCACCAATTTGTTTCTGGCTAGAAGCATGCCACGAAAAATGGCACACTCCTTCAGTGGCAGGCACCAAGAGATGCAAAACCCCTATATCTCACAGGAAATTGTTCCGTGATCTAATGATCCTGACAACTTAAAACAGGTGCTTGCTTTGAATTTTTATGGGCTTTCATGCCTGTGTGTAGGCTATTGCAATGTCTTCGCTTCAGCTGAACTGAAGAGCTGCTTGACATCCAGTAGTATCTCTGCAGGAGTGAGCAGTGCGCCAGTCACAGCAGCTCTGCGGCCTGAGCCTGCCATGGGTTTCCTCTAGTCTTCATATGATTAGGGTGAACATGTTGTATACTCTCTGTGGTCTTTCAACAGCTTTTTAAAGAATGTGAGCCCCAGGGTGTGATGCTGTGAGCATCCTTTGACCGTGGGCTGGCAATTTGCATCCACCCTTTCTCACTGACCCCCTGTCCTTCTGACCACAGGCAGGTCATGACCATTCCTGTGGACTTGCTTGTCCAACAGGACCAATAAATCCTCTTGTTCAAATTCCTTGCTTCAGGGGTCTATCACCATCCTGGTCTGTATCTCTTCTTTCCACGTATTAAAATATGTTTTTAAGGCCCCTGGGTTACTTAGCAGGCTGTTTTGCCTTCCTTACCCCCTCTAAACTTTATGGTGTCCTCCAGTCTGATTAGGGCTAACAGTCCCTCAAGGTTGGTAGGGAGAACAGCAAAGGGATCAGATCAGCCTCTGCAGAGACCTGTGGATCCTCAGTGGTTTCTGACATGGTTTCTGACAGTATTAATTTTTGAAACAACTGCAAGTGTTTATTTGACTTCTTCCCCATTGGGGCTGGAACATTTGGCAGGGGTTTGGCAGGGGCAGAGTATTTCCAGAGCACGGACCTGTGCTCTGCCAAGATGCCTGTGTGTGAGATGATGTTCAGTCCCTGCCTGGGGCCACTGCCTGCCTGGTCACATGTGCTCTGCACCATCCATGCTCTTCAAAGAGACGATGGGTCCCAGTCCCAGGAGGGTAGTGGTCCAAATTGCCTCATTTTAAACATGGCATGGAGACCTTAATGAGAGCCTGTTTCTGGGAAAGTCAGCAGGAAGTGGGTGGACTGGCGATAGTGCATTTGAAGGCTGGTTCACAACAGCGGTGAGTCATTAGAAGATGCAGCATTCCTGTGGCATTATGGTCTCTGAACACTGACCTGTAATTGTCCTGAGGCTTAAAGAATGGGATTCTTGCTGAACTTATTGAACTGCCCTTGAAGAGAAGGATGGAAAGTCTTCTGTGCAGCAGCTGCCTTGACTACCTAAATAGAAACACAGTTCATTTTCCTCCTGCTACACACCACAGGGCAACATGGGCCTTATAATTTGGTTTTCCACACTCCAAAGAATAACTGAACCAGGTGTGAAGATGTGAAGAAGTCTCTGTTTTGGTCATGGCTGAGGGGGTATTTTAAAGGCTAAAAAGAGACCTGCTGAGAATAAAAATCTCAGGAAATGTATTTGTAAAGGGAAGGGAATCAATTAACACAAGGCCATATCTTGAGGTTCCCACTAGAGAAAACCACAGCTGGCCAGTGTGGAAGTCCTAGGCACCACTACCCCACATGTTCGCCTGTGATTTTCCATCGTACATGGTGCATACTGCTCATGCTACTTGCAGTTACCTGAGCAACCTCTTTCCTTCTGTGTCCAAGCTGGAATGAAAAATCCCAGTTCTCTGTGCTCACCAGGCACAGTCCAATGCTGCCAGACATGGTACACCCAAGGCCTGAAGGGCAAGGAGGGAGAGAAGACTGGATCAGCAAAAGCTGCTCAGGGCAAGCAGCCACAAATCCCAGTTGGATGCTGGGAGGCAGGGGCAGCCTACAAGAAATTCCCATTTTCTACTGGGAAGGTCTCCACATTATTATGGTGCTGAATGGTTTTTGGAGAGAAAAAGATTCTAAAACTAAATCTGACCAGCACTGTAATAAAAGAGAAAACTGTGAAAAAATATCTCTTGAGTTTCCTCCCGCTTGAAAGGATTTCATAGTATAAAGGTAAAAACATCACTGGCCCCGTATTAGCACAGTGACTGGCATACCTGGTGCAACACTTACAAACTGTTCTGGTCTGGTTATTTAGTGATTTCTTCCCATGCACATTCTCTTACCACAACTCCAAGTTGAACTTGAGTGAGGTAAAACAAATATATACTTTTCAGCATTTTCTTTTCAGAGAGGATCCAACCTGCTTACAAAGATGTGATACAGCACTGATGTGTTCCTTCTTGCTTTTTCAATTACAGCTGTTAATACATATGGGTATTTCATCTCACTGAAATATCTCATTGAAAGCACATTTCTACTAACCCTCTGAGAGTCAGATTGATATCTCTGTCTTCTCAGTTAGATGCATAGGTAGAGTGCTTTGCTGAGATGGATCCAGGGAGACAGTTATCACTGTTCTTAGAGTCAGGTAACACCTCTGGGATCCCAGTCAACCACATCTCATTTGAATTACATTTGATGCTTCCTCTCAGTATGAAGATTAAAGCAGGCAATGCTGCTCCTTCCTATTGCCCTTGCAAGGTTGATGTACCATGCCCTCCTACTTTAATGAATTTCATATGAGCAGGAAAGACTTGATAAAATCAAGCCCAACTAGCCAAAATTAGCAGGCTCTAACCTCATTTACCAGGGAATTTCTGATCTGGCCAAAATCACCACATTTGCAGCCCCTTCCATATTTCAGATTGTGACATAAAAAAACCTACCAGATATTTGCAGCAGTGTTGGAGCCAGAGTGCCTTCTTTGCTCATGACTGCTCTGAGAGTGTGGTAGTGGTTAGGGTTATATTAATCCAGAATCAATGACTTCCAAACTATTTTCTTTTCTTCCTCTATATAGCGGATGTCCACAAAGTCACCTTGTGCACTTCCTTGCTAAGGCTTGAAGAGGCAAATAACCTGGAGGACTTAGCCAGATAAATTACAGGAGCCAAATTGCAACTATGGCCCTCTGGAAATGACAACTAATTGCAAAAATATTGTGGAAGTGTGAAATAGGAGAGACCTTTAACATTTACTTTTGTCTGTGAAGTCAGCTGCTATGAAACCATGAAAGTAAACCCAGCAGCTTTAGCTCTCTGCCACCTTCATCTGTTTGCCACATCTTTCTCTGCTAATTTAAATGCTTGGGGCTGTAGCTCTTAGATTTTACCTTAGTTTGCTTGTTTGACCCCTTTGTTGGAAATATCACTGCACTGGGCTTTCCACTCTTTTAGGTTTCTGCAGGGTCTGTAATGGAAAGTGTCAAGGACAGAGTGGTTGATTCCAAACTGCAGGTGTATGTCACCCGACCTGGCCTGTTCACTTGTCTCGCCACGAACAAACACAGCAAAACTTTTGGAGCCGCAAAAGCAGCAGCAACCATCAGCATTTCAGGTAGGCAGGGAAAAAAGGGGTCATTAATTTTTTACTCTTGAAATCACAGTCTTAGCATTTCTGCTGGGAGAGAAGAAAGGGGTATGAAGTACTCTGGAGGAAGAGGGAAAGCCTTGGAGAGCTGATGGCGTGCACAGGCTTAAATTTGAGTACAAGTGCATCCCCCACCAGGCTATTTCCTCATATATTCTTACACTTTGGAGACTGCCACAGCTGTCATTTCCTAAATGTTTGATGCTGTCTTGTACTTTGTGTCCCAGAAGTGCACTTGGTAAATTCATCCATGTGAAGGAAGTCGTGGCCATGACCCAGCATTGGTATCACCTAACAGCAAAGTGAAAATAGCTTTGAACAGTTTAGCTTCACAGGGGGTTGCATCCAGAAAGCAGGGAAGTTGCTGTCAGAGTAGTATCCCGCCATGCCTGAAGTAATCTCTGCTTCCAGAGATATCTCCTAAATGTGAAAAGGATGTTCCAAAGGGAAGAAATACCAAAGGTCAGAGCTGGCTAACAACATTTGGCACACAAAGAAAAAGGTGGCATCTTGTGCCTTCCCTCTTTGGACAGTCAGGGAGGTAGAGTTAAAGGAAAGAGCAATCCCACAGGACATGGGATGATAGCCCTGGTCCTGCTTTTAACCAGGCATGCACCTGTTCCTCTCTCTGTGCCCTAGCTGCTTCTTTGTTGAGAAAATAACCATGCCCTTTCTTACACTGGGCATTGAAACCTAGCAGCAAGCTCTGCCCTTAAGAGACTCAGCACTCGGCACTGTTCTGTATTTTTGTATTTTTTAACTGTATCTGTTTGTATTTTTCAATTTCTGCTTTTAATCCAGGCAAGTCTTTGTCCCACAAAGCAGAGCTATAAATGCAGTGGGAAGGGCAGGTGCTTTGGGCTGATGGGAGAAGTTGCACTGGTCTCCTCTGGGCTGTCTGTGTTCAGCAGCAGGGGATCAGCCCCCTAGACCTGAGCAGGAGTCTCCCTCAGCCTTGTCCCATCTCACAAGGGTCCCAGGGCAGAGGTGTCCTGATCCTTGGCTGGTGCTCAGTATCTTCTCCCTGTGCTGACACAGCCCAGCTCCCTGTGGCATTGGCAAGTTGGGGGCACCACCATGTGACAGTGCTGCATCACCAGCCCTAGTTTCTCCTGCCTTTTACAGCTGCTGCTGCCTGAAGTAATGAGTACATGGGTGATTTAAACAGAGGGTGCTACCTGCTAGTTATGTAGGACCCAAAGGATCAGAGTAAAAATATGGGTTTAGAGTGCGACAGTCCACTTCAGCTGGCACTGCAGTCAACAATGCACTTCCTCCTCCTAATTCCCTCTCTCTTTATAGTGTCTAGTGTTGCCCAACATTTCTTCCCCACAAGAAGGTACAAAAAAAAGGACAGAATTTAGATGCATTCTTTTTCAGACAGCTTATGGTTCTCAGTCAGATTTCCTGTCATGGAAATCTTAACTTACACATCTCACAGGGAGCAATGAAGTGCCACTGAAGTGTCACTGATGTCTTTTCCATTTTTTCTTTCTCCTGGTTCATCACAATTCCTGGATTTGGTGCGTCTCGGTAGAGTGGAGGTAAGAATGACTTTCTGTGGCTTTATGGAGTTTTTTTCTGGACCAGTGAGAAGAAGAATGATGAACCAAGGGGATTTGGTTAGTTTGGTTTAAATGAAGGGAGAGAGTTTCTGGATGCCAGTCATGCAGATGAGGTTCACCTGAAGGGGAACACTGTGCTCTTTTACAGAGGACATAATTGGAGGCTGAGCTCAGGTAGGTAAGGATGATTTTGTATCAAGCAAGCAGTGGATCACACAATAGTAAGGGTGTTTGAAATATGGTAATAGGCAGAATATTTTGTAGTAAATTCTGTTCACAGTTAAGATTCACAACTTCACTTGACCTTATAAATTTACATGGCAAAGCTTAACTGCAAGTTAAACTTCTGCCTAGGCACAGTCAGTAAATGTAATTTGGGTTTGGTGAGGACCAGGTTAGGGAAAGAGAAGTTTAAATTGGTTCCAAACAGTTATGGATGGTAAAGCCACTTATATGCGAGGAGAAATGCACCTCTGCATAGTGATTTTTAAAGTACTGAACAATTTAGCTGGATTTTTGTTTTTACCATATTTCTACATGCTGCACTGGCAAATCACTCTGGAAGGAAAATGAGAGGGTTAGCCTGGGAGGTAGGCTGGAAGCTTCCAGCCCTCAGAGAAATCAGCAGAGCCTGAGAAAGTCTGAGCAAATGTCTTTGCCAGTCTGCTGACACAGACTCCCTGCAAGGGCCATTGCCTCCATCACATGGGCTTGCTAGATTGATTCAGGAAGTCTGTAAGTGATTAAGTGGCCACCAGTGATGATGGCAGACCTATACCTTACACCTGCACCTGCAAAGGTGTGACAGGCATGGGAACAGTGATCAAATGCTCACCTCTCCTGTCCCACAGAACTTCTCAACATTCACTGCATGAAACTCCCTTTCTGTGACAGGGCAATGCGAGCAATACATTGTTGCTTCTTCTCCATTGCAGTTTGGTCTGTGTCTCCCTGAATGTTTTAGAATAGCAAGGAAACACAGCCTAAGCACTGAGGGCTCTTGTCAGGCAGCTTCTGCAGCCCACACAAAGTCAGCAGCACAGCAGCCCCATGCACGCCTGCCCCTGCTTTTGCCTCTTGGACACAGGAAGGTCGCAACTTTCATATTAAGCACAATGGGTATCATCAGGAAAATGTAAATAACATGAACCCTGCATGCCAACCATGCTAGAACCAGAACAGCTCTAGCAGGGTGCTGGGGGCAGTGCATTGCTTTGGGGCAACGTGCTGTACGCCATGGTGATGTCATGGGCTGTGAGACTGGTGCAGCATGCTGGGGGACACCTGTGTCTCATGAAGGTGTGTCCAGGGAGACTGGGATGATGCAGAGTGTCACAGCATCACTGCCATTTTAGCAATACCTAAAGGGGTTGGTGCCTTCCTGTATTTTTTAGCCAACACAAAATAGAAGAAAATATAATTTAAAAAAAAATTCACATAGAATCCAAAGTATAGCAGCTAAAACAGGGCCAGGGAGTGTCATGTGCAAAGGGCAGCATTTGAAAAGGACAAATGTGAGCATGCTGTGTAATCCCTTGTCCATGTACCTCCAGCTTTCTGAAATAAAAACAGCAAGAAACCCCAGAGTTAACAATGGGTGATTATTTGGTCAGGGGAAAGAAATACAAGGCAAAGATACAAATAGCTCTGTTGACTGCTCCAAATGGTTGGCATGTTGTGAATTGAACTCCCTGACCCCAGTTACAGTGACCGAATGAGCAGTGGGGACAGCTGCACCCCACCCTCCTCCCTCCCTGATTTGGCCATTCTCCACACACAGGGAGTCTATTGTCCCAGCTTTCCCTCCCACTCCAAGGACACTGCAGCCCATGGGCTGCCTAGGCAGAGAGGGCACCTCCTCACCCGCAGACCTTGCCGCTGTTGGGTGACTGTGGGAGCTACAGCTACAGCTGACCTGTGCACTCCCCCTGCCCTGCTGCTCCCCTTTGATGGCTGTGGGGAAGTAGGGAGGGATCTCCTACTAGATGAGAAAATCACAGGAAAGATAAATAAATGGCCCTCAAATAAGCTGGGCCTACTGTGCGTTTTATTGCTACCCCATAGCTTTGTCTCCATCCTCTGTGGCAGGGGTTTGCGAAGTGGGAGATATAGTTAAGAGAGGAGTAGATGGACCTTGCAGGGAAGAACCAGGAAGAAAAATTCAGAGGCTTGTGCCTTCCTTCTCTCTGTGTCTCCCACCTAAACATGTGTGGAAGTGAGGCAGAGTCAGGAGGGGTGCAGGAGCTGAGGAGGGGCAGGCAGGAGTTTCGTCTGACCTTGTGAAAAATTCCCAGGCACATGTTGGGTTGGACTTATCTGGCTCTTCCTCATCGAGTCCATCCTAAATTAAACAGTTGTTAGACAGCAGAGCAAAAAACCCTGAGTTACAACAGGGCTGCAGAAGCAGCATGGCTGATGCCTACTGCAGGGAAAATAAAATGTTTTCCCATAGAGCCTAGGCAGAGGGTGAGGGGCCATGCTGGATCATGGTTGTGTTTGACTGCTCAGTCTTTTGCCCACGTATAATGTTCACAACACTTGGCAGATCCTCATCCCTGGAGCTCACTAGGGCTCACACCAGGATACTTTACAGAAGTTTCACTTTTGGAATATATTAGCTGGTTTTAGTGGTTATAACCATCTACCTCCTCTGTCCTCTGTTAGCCTTAGACATTCCACTTTATTCAGAAACAGAGCCTAGGCACTGTGAGCCTGCAGCTATTCAGGGCTATGAGCTTACTCTGTGTGTGTGTGCTCTTGTCCTCAACAGCAAGCTGTACAAGGGTGATGCAGGTTACTGCAGCACTTACAGAGGTGAGGTGTGCAGTGCTATCTTGGCGAAGAATGCTCTTGTTTTCTTCAACTCCTCCTATGCTGACCCAGAGGAGACCCAAGAGCTGCTTGTACACACTGCCTGGACTGAACTGAAAATGGTGAGTTCATTCTGCCAACCGGCTGCTGAGTCTCTGCTGTGTAACTACATCTTCCAGGAGTGCAATCCCTCCGGAGCTGGGCCAGCTCCAAAACCAGTGTGCAGGTAAATGAAGAAAAAAATGCTCATATTTCACTTTCATTTCATGGGGATGTGTAGGCAGCTGGTGGAGTGGTGAAGGACTGTCCAGGCTTGCGGTAGCATTAAGTGAAGTTGGGCCCTCTAGGTTTGCATAGGTTTTCCCTTTGTGCTCTTTTCTGTACACCCAGAGATGACAGATTCAGCTTTCTCTGTGCTCATTGCTAGGGTATGGACTGAATTCCAGGCCCAAACCTTTGTATTATATCAGGCATTTAGTGGACAGTGCTGAAAAGAAGTATCCATTTGAATGACACAGCTGGTTTCATATTGTTATCAGTTAAATCTTCCAATGGCAGTCTGTACTTATTATTACTATCAAAAGTAATTGTTTATTTGGAACTTTGACTAAATACAGCCCCAGAATATGCAATAAATCTGGCCAAGGCAATCATTTAGCACTTTCCACTAAGACAAAGATGAAACAAAAAATAACTACATCAGAGATACCGACACTGTAATTGTACCTGCTAAACCGAACTCCAATCTGGCTCTTATATCCTTCCATATGCAGAGCAATGTCCATTGAAACTGGGCTGACAGGGACCCTGAGGAGTCCAAAGCATCTCTCACTAATCCACTGCTGACAGGTATTTGTGCACACATCCCAGTGGCAGAGGCACTGCTCTCTCCCTGTGCAACCTCCTGAGCAGTCCTTCTCTCATTCCTTATCCTCCCACCATGGCCATGGAGGCGAGGTTCTTCCCTTCCTCTTTGCAGTGAGATTTTAAATCTTCCCCATCTTCTCTGACTGGAATAAACCAGATTTTTCCAAGCTCTGCACATAGTTCTTGCTTTGCTGGCCAGGTCCAAGTTCTGTTACTGTTAACTGTAACGCAGTTATGATTGCTTGTTGTGTTTTGCCGAGGACAGCTCCTCACAGATATATCAGGATGAAGCTTTCTTTTTTCCCTAGCATATTCACCCCCTGGAGGACTAGTCATTACCCATTTCACATTTGGGCAACTGACACCCTTGCCTGAAGTGCAGTGCTATGTTCTCATCTTTCTTGAAACACTTTTTAAAACTTTATTCAGATCTGTGTTTGTCGGAAGAGCAGCCCCAACTCTACTGTCTCAACTAAAATAAAAGTCTTCCCTGCAGACATGGCAAGAACAGTGTCAGCTGAATTTGGGCTAGATATAGTCTACTGGAAATAATTTTTCCATTTTTGTAGGGGCTTTTCAGGGCAATAGCAGCACATTATTTTTGTAACTGGACCTTACTTGTTGCTCCTCCTTTAATATCTCTAAAACAAAGGCACAGAGGAAAACCCCAGTATGCAGCTTGACTATACATTCAGTTTTCTGTTTAGTACCTATGATGTTCAGTATTCCACCACCAACACAGTGGCGGCATATATGCTACAAAAAAAGTGTACGTCAAATATCCACAGGTAATCATGCAGCCAAGTACTGAAACTTGGTTTTTGCTGGCAGTCCTCTCCCTGCCACCTCACTATTCTGCTCTTTGTCATTGTGCCCTTAAGTACGTGATCTCTGTGCCTTTTTTCAAGATGTGTGTCAGTATTTATATTTCAGACGCACATGTATGGCACATTAGTCAGCTAAGGATTTTGCACAGCGCTCCACAAAGCATTTCAGTTAGTTCAGGGCCTTGCTTCATTTACCCCTACTCAAACGTGGCCCTGCAGGGCCAGAATTCATGGTGAATGACTGAAGGCTTGCAATTCTGGGGCAGTTGATATAAATCAAGTGGTATAAATCAGAGTGATATAAATCACATAAATCTGCACTTGATCTTGAGCTAACAGGTACAGCATTTGCAAATATGTCTAAATGTAAATGGATTTGCCTGGCATCATCCTTTTCAAATCCATGAGTCAATGTTGGGGTTTTTTGATTATTAACCCCTCCTCCCTGCTCCCCATCCCCCCTCCCCCAATTTTAATGCAGCTTTCTTCATAACAAAAGCCCTGTAACAGCATCCTTCCCAACTGTTGTTCCCAGAGCACATCAGCTGCACAGCAGTTCTTCCAAAGCCCTGGCCCAATACTCCTTTTGAAAACTCAGACATCTAATATGTACTTCTGAACTGCTGAGAGGAGTCTGGGGGCTCTTTAATACATCTCACGTGGTCTTGGTTACTTTCCAATTATCTTGATTACTTTTTGCCGACAACTTTATACCTCTCTGCAGAAACTGGCTAGAGTACACAGGTTTTCAGCTGAAATACTTCATGAGTAAAAACTTAGCCATCTCAGAGGTGGGAGAATTCTCCCAGGTTTTGAGGGACTTATTCTCCTTGACATATTTTCATGTAGTTTTGTCTTGCTATTTATTCTCCGCACCAGTTTTTCTCACTCCATGCCATTTTTTTTTAATGTTCATTTTGGTTTGGAAGCTATCTAGCCAGAATAACAACTTATAAGACTAAGTAAAGCTTTTATAAAAGTGATCAGGGGGTAAAACAATATGAAATGAAACAGAAAAAAACAACATTGGAAAAGTTTCACTTTATGTAAATTAAGATGCAAATTGATTAAAATGAGAGTTTTAAAGAAAAGTGATGTCTCATTTAATAATTCTTGATTACATCTGCCTTTTGCCACTGGCTGCTATTGTGACAGCAAAAGAAACATCCTCAATTTCCATTTCAGTCACTGCTGATATGAAGTGACAAGGCTGCAGGAAACAGTTTTGTGTTGGAAAATGTCTCTCTTTGTTTGGGCCCAAGTGTCCACACCTCCTCTTAAATAGTCTCTTGTGGTCCCTAAAAAAGCTGTCACACTTGTTCTCTTCTGCCATTACTGTTCTTTGTCCATCTGTCATTTACATGACATAAAATTTCTAATAATAATCTGAAGTAATCTTTGCATATGATCTCATCAAGCTCTCGCTGCTCAGCATTAAGTGTTACAACAATGGTATGAACCCAGCTAGAGGAGACTGACCATCACTCCCTCTGGCTGCCTTACCATGCATGCAGGGTGGGTTTGTGGTTAAAGATAACAGCCCTTTAATGCTGCAGCAGACAACATTGCAGAGGAAGGGTCTTTTGTGTTTTGCAACTGAACACCGAATAAAGGGCTTATTTAAGGATGCTCAGGCTCCAGGATTGAACAGAGCTAATTCAACCCAGATCTCCCAAGTCTCAGCCAGTACTTCAAATGCAAGTTTTTCTCATTTCCCTATCTAAGCATTTCTTTATTTCAGAAGGTCATTCCTGTTCCATGTGTTGTTTAACATAAAAAAGATAAATTATGCCATCTGGCTGCATTCTGGTTTCCATGAAGTGAGGAAGGAATAAACCAGCACTAGTTAAAACCAAGCAAAAAGCAGCTGAGCTTTGGTGGCTTCAGCCTGCAGACTTGAAGGGCATCCATTACTGTTGCAGAAAAACTGTGGCCCTGGTAGAATTCCCAATGACCTGCATCCTTCAGGTCCTTTAGAGTATTTGGAGTGTTGATAGTCATTATCAAATGTCATGGCCATCTGCTCTCGCCAAAAGTGTTGTATAATTAAACAGGTTGCATCAAGTGATGAATTTGGCTGAATCCTTTCCCATGGATCCCAGCAGTACCTTCCTTCTGCCTTTCTGAATCACTGTGTTGCAAAACTGTGGATCTGTGAAGGACTTCAGCTGGTTTTGCAACTCAGGCTCTCGAGAATGACTACAAAAATAAGCAAATGAGTGATAAATTCACCAATGCAACAAGTCCACAAACTTTCCAGTATAGTGTATTTTTCCTTCTCCCTTCCCTTCCCTTCCCTTCCCTTCCCTTCCC
>JAYRBT010000093.1:22106572-22122099 GCA_036023395.1 Myiotriccus ornatus
TTCCCTAGAGCAGATATTTTTGCCTTGCCCTTCTTCACAAACAGTTTATCATCTAAGGCCCATTTAAACATCCAAAGCACTTCTTGTCAGTGAATGTTTCATATTGTTATAGGGGTAATACATAGACAAGTCTCTTTTTTGCCAGGCATTCTAAAACGTTTGCTGCAGGCAGCTGACAGAGAAAAAAGAGAAAGCTGTCTGTGGAGGAAAGAAGATAATTCAATGAGTGATTCTGTGACATTAAAAATACAGGCAAATATTTAATTTAAGAAGATAAAGAATTGCAGTTCATCTCTTGCTTTTGATAGATGACATGTTAATTTAGAGAAGACAGGCGAGATTTTCAAAATCTACTGAAAATTTCTAACTTCAGACATGTGAGAGGCTATTTGCAGGAGCAAGTAATGACAGGACAAAGAGGAATGTCTTCAAACTGAAAGAGAGTAGGTTTGGATTAAGTATTATGTAGAAATTCTTCATTGCAAGTGTGGTGAGCACTGGAATGGTTGCCCAGAGAAGCTGCGGATGCCTCATCCCTGGGAGTATCCAAGGACAGGTTGGATGGGGCTTAGAGCAATCTGGTCTAGTGGCAGGTGTCCCTGCCTATGGCAGGGGGGTTGAAACTAAATGATCTTTGAGGTCTCTTCCAACCCAAATCACTCAATGATTCTCTGATGTTTATTAGTAGACAACATCAAAAAATCTGTAGGAAAAGATGAGAATGAACTCCTCACAGACTGTAATGTTTGTTGTGTCTTGAGCATAACCCTGCTTTATTAAAAATGTAGTTTTGTTTGTTTCCTAAAGGAAGCTATTACATTTCATACAGTTTCCTTTATGGTTTATGAGCCAGACAGACTGGCTTTAAAGAGGTGTGACTCCATTAATGGATTTCTGTCAGCCTTCATACCCCCTGCACATCCCTGCTAAGTGCAGCTATTGTTATCAAGCCACTGACTGCTGTATTTCACTGTTTTTTGCAAAATAATGTAGAGAGAATTGCCTTGCTGTAAAGGATCTCTACTGCTTTAAGGAATGGCTCTCAATGGAGGAAAACTCTCAGAAGGGGATTTACAAGCCAGGGCTGATGTTGCTCACTCTTCCGGAGTGCAACAGGCTGCCCAGCCTGCATGAGGACCCGAGCTCCTGCACACACATCCCTTTCTTTGGTAAGGTGGCACTTGCAGCCCATTGTCCAGAGACCTGTGTTCTTGGTAAGGGAGGGGGGAAGGATGAGATCCATAACTTACAGCTAAATTAAAAGCAAATGATGGGAACCGTCCTGCCAGCACCTGTGCGTGGAATTGTGACAGCTGCATTGGGTATTTGCCTGTCTCATCCAAACTGGGGTGTGGGAAAAACCTCTTGAGTAAATAAAACCTGGAACCTTATTGAGAAGATCATAACAATTTCATAAAACAGTCTTAATGATGGCAAAATTGCCATTCAGGTGCCTTTGCAAAGAAAGAAGCTGTTTAAGCACTGCTAGGGTAAGAACTTTTTCCTGTAATATGCTCCTAAGTGAGCATCCTGGACAATCCCTCCTTACATCTTGTCTTGTCTTTTTACAGATTTTAAAAAGGAGAATATAACAAGTAAGTAGACTGCTCCAGGCTCTGTATTTTTAAAGGTGGACACGATATTCTTCATTGAATATGCAGTTTGCACAGTGATTCTGTGTTTTTCTCTGGTCTGGCTGGCTGAATTTAGGTGATTACCAGGCAATGTCTGAGTTTCCACATCCAAGGCATGGGGAAACACATTTTTGGCTCTTCAGATGCTGGGAGAACGGGGGCTGGTAACTTTTGAAGACGGTGGGAGCGGAATGGTTGTTTCAGGCGGTACATTCTGCTTCAGCTGTTTCCTTTTCTCTCTACCAATTGCTTCTAATTCTGCTTTACCCGTATTTGGTATTTCTGACACTGCTGCTGAGATAATCCTAGCCTTATATGCTGTTACCCACTGGGTTTCCTATGTCAGGCTGGGTTTGCAAGACCTTATTACCCAAAACATCCTAGCACTTTCCTCAAATCATCTCTGAAGTCTGGCTGTTTCTCGTGTGACCCCCCCATGACCAATGGTGAGACCCAGACATCTCCTGTGGTGCTGCTATAACTTCTGTCAGCCTCCCACCCTGCTGCTGGTCATGGCTGAAACACTGACACCTACATGTGCAATTCCACTGACATGCAATTGCAGTTTCAAGCTCAGCCCCTGAATTTGTCCCACCGGAAAAAAAGAAGAATCTCTCCATCAGTGCTGCCCAATGCCTACAGCCTTCAGGTGCACCCTCCCTGGTGCAAGCACCTCAAGATAGGGGTGCCAGCAAATGAGTGGTGCATTCATGGGGTACTTGCAGCCTCCCCTGAGATGTTTGCAAGTTCAGGACATAGCTTCTGTCTCCTGTGTAAGGCATGACCTTTTCATTCAGCTTTCACAGTATTTTCCCAGAGTGGCATTGAACAGATGTGCAATATTCAGTCATGAATCAGGAAGAAATAATAGTAGCATTTGAGTAATATTGCCCCCTCTTTTTTACTTTGGAGCCTCTGTTCTGTGCACAGGTATTTGGGAAACATGAACCAAATTGTCTTCTAGCTTGCCATCAAATTATTCATTATAACTCACATGGGCCACCTTTATTATTCCCCCTGTCCTTATTGTAGCATCTGCGAAAGTATCTGCATTTTCCAGAGTACAAAGGACTCAGACATGCTTCCTTGGTGGTGTTGTTACCCCTAAAACTCTCCACATTGATCCTCTAAGGTGTCACACTGACATTTATTTCAGATCTGTGCAAAAATCTTTTTCCTGTTCATCATGAGGCATGTTCCACGCATTGCTTTCCTTTCCTTTGAATGGGAGACATGTAAAATGCTGGGCTCAGGCACACAAGTATGTACCAGGGCAGCTTAACAAGATTTTACACCTCTGCTGAGCTATGTCATTTGGAGGCTGCTAGCTTGCTACAGATGTGAGCCATAAATGTTATTTACGTATCAGTCAAAGAAGCCCATGTTAGAGCATTTTGCTTTGTATTTGTGATGGGTTTAAGTGTTCTCATGAAGTCCACAGTCATTCCTATACTGGGATGTTTCGATGCCTTGGGTTACAGGAATTTGATCCTTTGTTTAAGCTCACTCACCTGTCGCAAACACTTTAATGGTGTTTTTTCTACCTACTCATGTGTAGTGCCTGATGCTTGCCGAAACTTCAGAAAGCTAAGGGTCTATAACAAAACATAACTGCAATCCTGAGTGAAGAGGGTGATGCAACAAGAAAAGAGCAGATAGACATCATAGGGCATTGACTATGGTTCTCCTACAGGAAAAACAGGACAGCCTGGAAGGATAAATTAAAACACAAAGCCTTGTCTCAAATTTGGATGAAAAAAAGAGCTTGCATGAAACTGAAAAATATTTGCTTAAACATTATTTTAGGACATGTCAGTTTTCCTCTTGCTTTTCTTTCCTTCCTGAGCTGCAATTTTATGAACATAATAAAAAATAAAATAACAACAACAGTATTTGCTGGCTTGTTAATTTGTCTAATTATGTTAATAATGCAGTGGACCCTAATGCATGCCATCAATCAGAATGCTGGCCCCTGCTCAGCCGAGCTTACAAAAGATTACCATGTGTTGCAGTGTATAAGGCTGCATCTCTTATGTTGTCCTCCTGCTTCCTAGATTATGCCAGCATGTATTAAATTCTCCTATGAAGAAGGTGGCGTCTACATTTATCCATATTCCTGCAGTAAAATCCTCTCAAGATTTTCTGCTTAATTTTTCTGCAGCTGGAACAAGCCTTGTGTATGGAAAGTGAGCTACACATTCTTCATTAGAAAGAACATTGTTTCTATACTGATACTATTCTTTCAGATCATAGTTGCCTTCAGTGTATGGTTTCCACATATGCTGGAAACCATGGTTGTCTCCAAATATTCAAAAATATTCTGTTCAGAAGCAGGGGGAGGGATACCACCATGGGACTTTATGAACCCAGCCCTCTGCCATCTACATGAGGAACATGGACGTGTTCCTATTCGTAGTGTCCCTCCAAGAGTGTAGGCTGTGAATCATGGAACTAGTGCTGCAATTTGCCTTCTGTCTTGGTTTGGCATGGGGTGGGTTCAGTATGGTTCTGCCTGCACTTTCTGCATGCAAGTGCTGTGCATTAGGTAGCCGCAGCTCAACCATCACAGGCATATGGCCTATTTTCTCAATCTGAAAGAGTTCCAGTTCCCTCTTTGAAGTTTTACCAGATTTGATTTTGAGCTCAAAATGCATTCAAGTGTAAACAAGAGGCTAAGCATTGCCGAGCCTGCAGTTGTCTTGTCCTGTTAAGTGCTTCAGATCTGATGCTAATTGTCACGTGCTCTCATGTAAGGACATGAAATTTATTCTTGTGAGTCCTTGACCCCATATATTTTGTTGTTTTTTTTCCCTCCCAGGGACTTGCTACAGTGGCAATGGCCAGTTTTACCAGGGCTGGGCCAACATCACAGCCTCTGGCATTCCCTGCCAGAAGTGGAGTGACCAGGTACCCATTGGTGTGCGATCCACCAAATTGAGAGCTGTGCTCAAGGTCTGCTTTTCCAACATGTTTCCCAGAGCTGGGCAGCCCAGCCTCAGTGGAAGGGCTGAGCAGGGGACAGGTTGCCTTCATTCTTGAGTTCACTGGTGTTTCACAACCTCATCATATTTCAATCTGCATGTTCCCCTTCCTGTGCCAAAATGCATTCTCTGCTATTCTGGCAGGCTGTTTCAAGAAAAGCTCTGCCTGTCTTCACTCATTTGTTTTATTTGCTTGTATTTTACTAATAACAGCAGAAAAAATCATAGTTAAACACTAATCCAATCTGCTTCCTCCCCCAAGGCTCCCCACTTGCACAGGAGGACTCCTCAGGTTTTTCCTGAGCTGTCTGATGCCGAAAATTACTGCCGCAATCCAGGAGGTGAGAATGAACGTCCCTGGTGCTACACAAAGGACCCAGCCGTGACCTGGGAATACTGCAGCGTGTCTCCCTGTGGAGATGGTAGGTAACTCAAATTTATGATTTCTGCCGCTGTGGTTGTTTTGGGGCCATGCAAGGTGTTTGCACCCTTACTATACCGATCATTCTGCCTTCTGGATTCAGCTGGTTCTGGGTCTCCTCAAAGATTCACTCAGGATCTTTGACCAGAAGATATAATGTTCCCCTTAAAGAGGGGGAAATGAAGACAGGGATATTGAACACCTTGCCCTGGATTATATAAATGCCAAAGGATGGAATATGTGGTATTCTGAAAAACGGATTGGCCACACTGTGTTTTGAAGGTAGGGTTTTGGGCTATTTTTCAATATGTTTTATTTTGTTGTGGTTTTTTTTTTTTTCAATAATATGAAAACAATTTTAACTAAAAAAAAGTCTGCAAAAAATGGAAACATCTTTTCCCTCTGATGTTGAAACTAAATGTTTATGTTATTTCTTGTTCAAAGAACAGAATAATTTTTGAAAGATATTTCATCTGAGATTCAGTTTCTGGATCTCAGTGCCTGGATATAAGACAATTCTTCTTGCATGGAGAACAGAGGTTTCAGGGACATAAGTGAACACAGGTCATTTTAAGTTTAGCGGGCCTTAAAAAGCGTATTTTAAATTTTTTTCTGTTCTGAATCACTCCATGTACAGACTGGCATTTTCTAGAATATCTCAGAAAGTACTCAGCAGATAGTTACATGATTTTTTTCCCCCAGCGATACAGCCAAGTGTCTTTTTCATATTTGCCTCATAAAGACACTGAGATGCAAATTGTTAGAGGCAAGAGGATATTTCAGGAAAGTATCACTGTGTACTTACTTGGTCTTACACTCCTCCCTGCAGATTCCTTTTAGGACACATGATACATTGTGGTTCGCATTGTAGACCATTGATCTTTCCCAGTGCAGACATAACTATATTTGCATACTGTTGAGACCATCAAATGTGATCTCCCATCTGTAACTCTTGCAAACATTCCATACCAAAACTGTGTTCCCAGTTTAATGGGAACCATGTCTTGCTCTTGACCAGATCCTGGATTTTAACATTTGGCAAGCACAAATGGGTTTTGCTTCCCGCAAACCAGGCTTCCATAGTATGGTTCTCTAATGCAGTCATTTGGATGTATCTGTAGTGTCAATAATTCCCAGGACATCAGGTTGACTCCATAAATTCCTCTTCAAGAAAGCTGTATGAACTAGCAGAGGCATAACCCTCTGATTTTGTTTGCATTACAGCATTGTTATCACTAGGAACAAGAAAACCAAACGGAGAGACTCTAAATCTCCCCCCTTCTCCTCCCTTTTCCCCTACGTACTCCATGACTGTCATCATCTCGATTATCTCCAGCTTTGCTCTGGTTGTGATCTTTGGCATTGTCACTCTGGTTTGCTGCCGTCATCGAAAGCAGTGGAAAACCAAAAAAAGGTAAAGCTTGAGAATTAATTCAGTGCAAGAAATAATGCTTTGAAACAGGGCTTGCCTGTTTCTGAGAGCAGAGTCCCGCAAATACCTGGTAGAAGGGAGCAGCTCTCTCTTTGCCTGTGGCAGTGCAAGTTCTGGCAAATTCCTGTGCCAGAGCTGAAGGTGGCCTGGTGACTGGGAGCATGGCACGACACATTTCTGCAAGGCTCTTACAGTAGACCTGCTGTACATTCCTTTTCCATCCTGGAAGAAATAAGCCCAGGAGGAGAGGCAGCCAGTTATGTTCTGGTTGAGGGCTGTGCACACACTGACCAAAAACCACTCCCTTGTTTCAGAGAGTCCGAGACACCAACGCTCACCACTCTGCCCTCTGAACTACTTCTGGACCGGCTGCACCCCAACCCAATGTACCAGCGCATGCCCCTTCTCCTCAATCCAAAATTGCTCAGCCTGGAGTATCCCAGGAACAATATAGAATATGTGAGAGATATTGGGGAAGGAGCATTTGGGAGAGTCTTCCAAGCCAGGTAAGCAGTCTCTGTGTGACTCCTCTTTATCTGGAGGTACCTCTGAAAAACTGGCACTGGAAATCATTCATTCACCCATTCTTTCACTCAAACCAAAATCAATTGCATGTGTACCAAATGGTACACTCAGGCTTGAATAATTATTTCTGTTGTCCTCTGCTATCTGTTGATATTTGTTAAACTTTTGTCACAAATTAATCTTTTGTTCTACTCTCTAGTAGATGTAATGCCTCACTCACATACCAAAGGGTAGTGTAAAAGTTTAGCTAAATTTATCATTACTGTTTTTGCCAAGAGTATTGCCTGTGACATGTGACCTGTTGTGAAATTCTTGCATTTTCCAGTATTTGCAAATTGTGTGTTGTGACCTCCATTATAACACCAACACTGGACAGTAATTACCAGAGAAGGCAATGTGTCATGCTGCAGTTCAGTCCTAACCCAGTTTCAATTTAATTCAGTGACAAAGCCAAACCAAACAAAAAATCCCCTAAAAGCCAACTCCACCTAGGCCAACAGGGTTTTTTTGTGTGTATGTCTATGGTGTCCCAATCTTAAAGGGAAGGGCAGACCTAAGATTTGCAGATGCTTGTGGCTGAAAGGAACAACAAAAGTCAAGGGTCCACAAAAGCTTACAAATTTTTACGAGTAAATTACACACCTGGCATGGATATTGGTATGGTATAGTCCCTGACCATTTATATAAGCACACAGTGGTGGGTTTTGAATAAAGGGGTAGTGTGAGAAGGAAGGGAGAGAGAGAGAGATGGATTAAAGAGGGGAAGAAAGAAAGAAAGGAAGAGAGGAAGAAAGAGACATCACCAGCCCTGGCTCCAGCATCATTTCAGCTGATGGGATGTTTAGGGTCTCAGGGCACACGCGCACAGGCTTTCCAGGGATACCTTTTAATAGGTAAGTTTCCCTGACCTGGAGACAAGTTTCTTACTCCTATGCAAATGAGTTAGCATGTACAGTCCATTCTTCTAGAACTTCTTCTTCTTCTTCTTTCTTCTTCTTCTTTCTTCTGGAAATGGGTCAGAGGGCTTTGGGGTCCTTGGGTGGTCTTGATCCCACCCTACAGTACATGTCCGCTTCTTGACTCATTCCTGTGCCTGTGCTGTATTGTCTTCTGCTTATCTCCAGGAGACAGAACAAGGACGTTTGTCTGAGAAAAATGCTGTCCTACCTCCACATGGACCCCTTCTTCAGCCACAACAATGCTTGGCTGGCTCCACAGCCATCTGGCTATTGTTGTTTGAGACATACAAATTAATCCCCTTATCTTCTAGTCTTCTAAAGTGTCCTCTTTAGTTATTCACTTTTCATTTTTGGAATTTGCAACCATTGTTACCTGTTTTAAATTTAAAGTATTAGTTGAAATTCCAGTCCTGTCAATTCTCATGGGAGGTGAGATCATGCACATCTTGAAATGTGAAAAGTCTTTAACTGAAAAACCCAAACATGAACCCAATCCTTCCCAGATTGAGGTGGATGGAAGATGTCTTGATAGTCTTGAGAGAATCTATAATTTCTGCAGGACGATCTTTGGACTGGTTTCCTCATGAAGTCTCATCCCCAAATTCCTGCAAGAAAGTGTACAGACTGTCTCATTTCATGCTTACTCAGGACAATCCTTTACAGTTAAAAAGTAGGCGATGTGGCTGATTTTGTAGCTGTATTTGGAGTAGTCTGTGATGACCTCAAAAAAACCCCAGGGAAATATCAGAATCCCACCATGGGTCAAGATGTACCTGGTGAAACTGCTTCTGTTGACTTCAAAGACAAAAGACTCTCCTTGCAAAAAGCAGTCATAATGCAGGTATTTTTAATGTTTATAGTTATGCTGTTAGTGTATCTCCTAGGAAATGAGCTATGCTCAGGTTAAATGTGTTACAGCTGGGAAAAAGTTTCAATAGCTGTGATGGATTTATTTTTCTAATGAAGGGATAGATTATTTCTAATGGAAGAAATGCAGGCATACTTTTGTTTAATACAGAGAGAGCTAAAAATAACACAGTTCAAAGGGCACGCAGTGGGAAAGTCACAGATGCTTAGCCTGTGATTGATTGTTAGCCTGGATGGCCGAATGCATCTGAGCTTGAAATAAGAACAAAACTGTAGAAACTACACAACAGCTGTGGGGCACTGCATGCCAGCTGGCGCAGGGGCACAGAGCAGCTCTTGTCCCAGCCTCAGCACAGTGCTTGGGGTGCCCTGCAGTGCACCACCTTCCTGTTCGTGTGGCAGAAGTCTGTATCATGCCGTGGTGTGCACGCAGGGCAGATGGTCTTCCTGCCAAGTGCCACTTTGGACCTGCACTGGGAGCTTTAAGTGCTGCTCAGACCTTTCTGAGCTGGAAATGATTCTCATGCACATCAAGTAGGACCTCACAAGGGGCGCTGAAATGTTGCTAAAGTGATGGGTTAAGCAAATGCTAAAGTGGTGTTGGAACCTTTTATGTGGATTTCATCCACTCAAGTGCTGCAATTTCTGTTAATTAAACCTTTTTGTTATTGACAGTGGAAACTGACAGAAAAAGAGATGGGGGAAAAATAAAGCATCAGATGTTAGCCAGCATCTGCTAAGTGGAGAGTACCATACCCTGAGAAATGTGTGCTCTTTGTGGCTCAAGGAAGGAGTCTGCTACTTCTCAGGAACTTCCTTATTTTTATTAATATCTCTATTAAAAGTTTTTCCAAGGCTTTATAATTCCTTATAATTATTTTCATTCCTTACAATAAGCCACTGTCATTTCTGTGCACCTCTAATGGATCAGTGCAGACTGCTGATCCAGTAGCACAATCTGCGTATCCTTACAGGTTACTGAAGCTATCACAACTCAAATTGTTGCCTTCCCATCTCAGAGGGATAAAATGTACTTTCCTACGTGTGTTAAATGGTCATCTCGAGCTAAGTTTAGCAATACTCTTACTTCTCCTGCTCTCATGTTTCTCCTTCTCCTGTAAACACAGCTCTGTGCATGGTGCCAGCAATGCCTTTGCCAGTTGGCTTGCTGTGAGTCCTGATTCAGTGTTTACTCACTCCTGGGTCAAGCAACATGTTAGGACAGGAAGTGTCTGGCTATCATTTACTAGCTTCTCCTGAAAGGCTGCTGTCTTCACCAGGAATGGCTTCACACTGGAAAGGATGAGGAAGTAACCATGCTTAAAACAAAATTAAGGACCTAGCTCAGGTCTGTTCCAACTGGGTCCTGGACTTTGCCTCTGGGAGGACTACACTGGCTACACAAGCCACCAGAGCACCAGATTTACGCAGTTCAATGCAGACCAGTGTGCAAGTTTTCTGCCAGAGCTGGAGCTGTATCATCCAGGTTAAGACTGAAGGCCAGGATTGCCTAAAAGCCTGGATGTTGAGCTAGTAAGCTAGAAGACATCCCCTGCAAAGGCATAGCTTGTTGTTCCTGCAAGAGACAAAGCAGGTCTCTAAGGCTGAATTTTCATGACAGAAGTCTTCTGATGTTCTCTCCATCTGTAAAGGGTGTGTCTTTGAACTGATGTCTCAAATATAGCTGAAAAACAGTGTGGATGTTAATTTAAGAAAAACCAAAACACCAGAAAACCCATCAAAACAAAACAAAAAAAAAACTGCACAAAAAGGCAACCAATCAACCAACCAACCAATCAACCAAAACCCCCAAGAAAACAACATCCATAAAAACAAATGAAAAACCCCTCCAAATCCAACAACAACAACAAACCCCAACCAAATAATAAAACAAAACAAAACAAAACAAAATCCAGAAAAGCGGCATGACAAAATGAGCCCCTGCCATTTCAGAGCACTTTTTTGCCCACAAACAAATTTAACCAAAGGATAGGGAAAACGTGGGTCTCCACCAGACTCGGTAGATGTTAAGTGCATCTTCAATGATCTAACAGAAGTTACCTTGCTGTGCTGCCAAGAAAGATGGGGACAGGACCCAGTCTAAGATTCAGGTTCAAATTACTCCTCATTATTTTTCATAATTTTCATAATTTTCATAATTTTTCATAATTTTCTGGAAAGAAAACCTGACTTGAAACTTAAGTCAGGCACTCTCTGTAGGTAGGCTCAGGGTGAAATTCCTAACTGCACCACTGGTTAGTTTTCTGAATGGCAGGTACCTGAAACCCAAATGCTGCCACTGGTGCACAAATCCATTGATGGTGAAGCAGTCAAGGACTGTGGCTATCCATCCCGTCCACAAACAGAGGACATTTCTCCTCAGAATTTAATTAATTGCAAGAAAGGAAATCCAAGGTAATTTCTTTGTTTGCTTCCCAGTTCTAGAAGAAAATTAACCTATTTTTTCTCTAGAGGAGAATTTACCTGTTTTTCAGAAAACACTTCACTTTCTGGACCTCCACCTGAATTCTCCTGGTGCAGAGGCAGCAGCTTCCCGCTCCCCTGCAGATGTGCCCCTATTGGTTTGAGCAAAGACTGACTTCTGGGCACCAAATGGGCCAACTTTGATAGTGGTCTGCCAAGAGTTCAGATAATCTCTGTCTCTGCCAGATCAGTGTGTTTCCCAGGTCTGCTAAGAATTGGGCTGAATTCGCATGAGATACCGAAGGTGAAATTTCTTGCTGTTGCCTGAAGGCCAAATAAAAGACTGTGTGCGGCTTAATCTCACTTAGTTATAAGTGTCCGTTAGGTAAGTAAACTAATTTTAGGTTAGTTCACACTACAGGATTCAGTGAAGTTAGTTAGGTATACATCAGCCTGGGGTGAGTTTCTCTGTCCAAAGCATGCAAGACCAAACTGTGCCTGCCCCTGCTTTGGCACTGCACTAGGTCTGCTACTCAGTGATGAGTGGTAATCTGTGAGACTATTTGGAAGAGATAAAAGCCCTCCTATTTTTACTTTTGAATGCTCTACTGGTTTCTTCAGGCTGTTGCTGCTGACTTGAGTGCTGACTTTAGCAGCTGGTAGGTGCTCGTAGTTTTACTAGACTGGACACTGCTGCCAGCGTGGGGAAAAAAAAGGAAGATATTTTGCCTCAATGGAGGCAGTTGCAGACAAGTGTGGAGTCTGATCCTCTGCTCTGGCATGCCAGTCCTCCTTCCCGAGTTTTTCAGCTGTGATCAGCCACCTGTGAGATTCCTTTCTCAATGGGCCCCCTGCCATCCACTGACATTTGACATTTCTAGCATCCAAGTGCAACTGTTGCAACTGCCATATGTCTGAAGTAAATGACAACGAAACTGGAAGTTTGCTTTGGAAATCAGAGTCTCCTCTTGGTGCTACTGAGCAGTAAAACAACCTGACATTTGAGCAAGGGGAGGGAAGTTGGACTGGTGTAGTAACATGGGCATTATCTTCCATGCGCTCTGGCTTGCTACCTGTAAGAATGTGTTTTAGCTGCAGGGTCCCTGGGAAGAATTTGCGTGGGCAATAAAATGTACATCTGAGGTTTGATGCATGTTTGAAGAGTGGAAAGTTACTCTTTGGCAATAGCTACACCTAAATCTTTGGCAAGTCCATCTAACTAATCTTGAGGGTGCAGTGACTTGTGGGTAAGAAAGTGAGTCTGTGATTGCTCTAAGTCAGGAAGTTCTGTTTTCTATGGATTTGTGTCTATAAGCTCTAGCTGAAGATTCACCAGAGTCATACCATGTGTGCACATTATCTGGTTCTTCAGACAGAGCACAGGTATGCTTTGTCCCTTCTGTCCTGTCAAGTGTTTCCACAAAACTCGCAGGTTTATAGTATAACTATTTTCTAAACCTCAACTACACCACACTAAGTTTAGCTGAAACTAGCTAATTTGTTTACAACTTGTTGAATTACAGGCACACATGTGCCACATACACACATACACACACACACACACACACACACATAGAGGATATAGTGAAAAAAGGCTGTTTTCCTTACAAAACTAGAGGGACATACTTACTGTAATTGTTACTTTCACTTTAATAGTAGATGGATGTACCAAAGTCACCATTGTGCCAGGTAGGACAAAGAAGACTCTTTCATCAATTTCATATAAAATAGGTTTATTTTTAACTCTGGTCAGTTCAGTCATTACACCCCAAAAGTGAATTGGATGGACTGAAGAGTCCATCCTGTCCTCTATGAAGTTTGTGATGTGGCCTACAACCTAGGGAGAGGTTGTTGCTTACCAGCCGGTTATTTATGTCTTTACCAGTCACAGTAATGAGTCTGTAAGCAGAAAGAACAGTAATCAAAAAAAGGTATACTGGATTTAGTGCTCAGTGAACCAAATTATATGTCTCTTTAATATGCAATGCAGACATGCCTAAATGGTATTTAATATTCCTTTAGTTGGTGCTGCAGCCTTCCACCTTTTTTTTCTTTTCTTTTTTCTTTTTTTTTTTTTCCAGTCAGTGCATCCTTTTGCATCAGAAACTGAACCTACATTTAGAGTGCATGTAGTCACCACTGATACTTTCCTCTTTTCCCTCTCCTTGCAGGGCCCCAGGGCTGCTGCCGTACGAGCCTTTCACAATGGTGGCAGTGAAGATGCTGAAGGAGGAAGCATCTGCAGACATGCAGGCCGACTTTCAGAGGGAAGCAGCTCTCATGGCAGAGTTTGACAATCCAAATATTGTCAAGCTTTTAGGTATCTCAGTGAGGCACCCATGTACAGGGTGCCAACTTCTGCAAATCTGCTGTGGGGCTGTTGGTGGTGCAAGTGACTGGAGCTAAATGCAAATGGTAGTGCTGGTCTATTTTTGCATGAGAAAATTCCTCCTGCAAAGACCTGAGGTTTTCTATGTGCCATTGTATGCTCTGCTAAATTGTCCACCAAAATGGGGTCAAAATGTGGGTCTGATGCTGTTGTCTCAACAGGATGGTGCATCACATTAAACCCTCCTCGTGCTGCACTGAGGATACTGCTGGCGATCTTGCTGCCTAGCTCTGCTTCTACTTTAATAACATTGACACAGATGTCTTGTAGGGAAGACATGAACTTCCTGGAGCTTTGATTTATTTTGTGGGTACTTAAAAAACACAGGCACCAGTCTTGTTAGTTTTATGGGTCCCATACTACTGTGATGTCTGAACACTCACCAGCATTAAAAAACCAGAATTAAACAAATGAACAAAGAAAGCCAACCACAGAAACAGTCTTTTCCTTCCCTTCTCTTCCCTTCCCTTCTCATCTGAAAGGAAACTCAGCTTCATTGTTTTATTTTAGCAAGTCTTGATGTTGCATCTTGGCTAATATGACATTCTTCTGTGAAGAAAGCTGTGGACCAAATTTTCTTTCAGTAAATTGTCATTTTTGTTTCAGGTAGATGCTGCTGGCCACCTTCACCTGGCAATCCTGCTCTAAGATGTATGCAGATCTCACACCTGTGAACAGGAAGCTGAGATCTTAATTTATTTCAGTAATTTTGAACTAGATTTGAAACAGATAAACCACAGTTTTGGCAAATCTGGGTTGATACAGGTAGTTAGGCTACAGAAAAGAAAATCATGAAGTGTCTCAAACTCAAATAAACTTTGTATTTGTTGTCAACATATTCTAGGTCAGAAAAGGGCAAAGGTACAGGAATAAACTAGTGTCATGTCATTGGGCTGTAGAGAAAACAGCCACATTGTTGAAGGCTGCTTAGATGGTAAATCTCTCACATACACTTCTCATGCTTGTCAGATCCTGATTTCATCACACTGGGAATAGCTCTCTCTTTATCTTCAAAGATAAAATTGTTGTTATCAACCAGAATTTCAGATTTCACAATACATTGAATCACCAACTGTTCAATGATGGCCTTAAGAAAGCAAAACACATACATTTTAAATGTTGGCTTTTGCTCATTGGCAGTTTAATGAGAGGCACACAAATATTTTTACCATATCATTGTATCCTCAGTAATACTGGTGGAAGTGTGGTCCCCTACTCATGCTGACCCACCAATAAATCTCATGTAAAGCCAAGCATGTGGTCTTCAGAGGGACTAGACTGTGCATCTATCAGATATGGAAAATGTCTCCTTTCTGATGTCTGCTTTTTCTTTGTCTTTCTTTCGTTTTTGAGTCTCTTTCATGCAAAAGTAATTTCTGCAACTGACATTTTTTCTACAAGCTATTATAAAAAAAGAAAAGAAAAATCTATAAGAGGTTGCAGTGGAAGTCTCTTTGCATTTCAAATATCCCACTGAACCCTGGAACGTGCTTCTTGTGATTACTTTTGAAGTCTTTCTGCATATGTATTGCCTCTACATGTTAGTATTAGTAGTAATTACAATAATTAGCACAATAATGACAACAAGTTAGAGAATTAAAAAATAACATGATCAGAACTATAAAGGTTACTCCCTGAAATATGCCCTTTCAGTTGCACCTGGGAAGAGGCAATATTTCTGTTAATGCTAACTTAAGCAGGATCCGGCTCTTAATTAAACAGAGCTCCAAAAATGTATATTTTTCCTGGGATGTCCAGACAAATCAGTCAAGTGCATGACTTGCTAACGTTTCCCACAGAGCTCGTCGTTAGACCCCTTGTGAAGGAGTTTCAAAGAGACAGCATGCATGATGGATGCATGCAGACTTGATGGTATTTGCATGGTTACGTTTCTC
>JAYRBT010000093.1:22131070-22156181 GCA_036023395.1 Myiotriccus ornatus
TTTGTATATGCAAAGTTCATCCTTTTGGGACTCTGAGATCCTGTTTGACTTCACTGGCAATTCTCCTAACTTTACTGAGAGTTTAGTGGGGCTGATAATTTTTCACTGCCTCTGCCAACAGTGGAATGAAGGGGCTTCCAGTGAACTTAACAACAAGGACACAAAAAATCATGCACAGGGCACAGTTATATGCACATGAGGCTACAGTTGCCAAAAGTATGAATAACTTTAAAGCAAAAAAAGAGTACAAAACAGAGGTTACAAACTCACACAGGAGATGCATGCCAATTTTCATTAAATTTGATGTTTTCAGTGCTTCACAGTGCTGTTCCATAAAACATTTTAGAGAAATACAGAAGAAAATGACTTACTTTATAGATGTAGATATGACCTGAACTGGTGTTTTTCTTAAAATATCTGTTGGTGACAGTTGGAGTCAAGATACCAAATGTCTGTCCTTCTGATGCCTGGTTTTGTGATATTCCTTTGCAAAAGGGCATGGATTGTAAAATCTGGACTCAGATCACAGATGTCTCTGACCTGAAGGATAATTGTTTGGTCTGATTTTGGCACTTGGATGTAACCGGATGAAAAAATGTTCAATTGCTGTTTTCATGTGCTGTGTTTTAATGTCTCTTGGATAATGCTATAATGCCTTCTGAACCAGAACCTGAGCATCCTTCAATGGGCAAATGCCATGTGTGCACATGCAGGGCTAAAAGGATCAGAAAAAACTCTTCGTGGTGCAACTTAAGGTGTTGCTGATTTGTGTCAATGACTTTTGAAGTCTTCACTGCTTTTCCAGCTGACAGAGATGCAACTGTGCGAAACATTGAAGGGAATTAACTGGAAGGTATAATGAAAAATAGACCAGTGGATACAGAGTAAGGAACCAAGCTCATCTGCAGAGACAGCTGCTAGAGGCCAAGACTGAAACCCTGTATATTGCCTGCACTTCAACTTGGGACTCTGACCCTGCGATCCTCCTGGGCCAGCTGGGATTGCACACAGCCATTTTCCAAGTTAAAATCAAGAAAACATATATTTGTAGCCCTCGTCTCTGAGCAAGCTGTGCTGAAAGCTGAATGCACACTCCACAAGATTCTGAAGTCCATCTATGTCCCTAAGGCTACCTTTGCACTGAACTGATTTGGTGCACCAACATTTCAGTATCACGTAATAGTCTTCACGCAGATTTGGCAACGCCACAACTTGTAAAACACCAACACAGTATCATCAGCGGCACTTCTTGGCAAATTCTGTTTCCATTCAGTCACTAGCAGCTCTCAGTCCCCCAGATTCAAATAACTGAGGCCAAATGTGATTCTTTCAGTTCCAAACCCTGAAACCATCGACCTAAGCAACTGGCTGCCTTGTCTCCCCTGGGCCAGTGTTTTTCCAAGGAAACCCATGATTCATCTGCAGATGGCTCCCTGGATCAGCAGGCAGCTCCACCCACAGCCAAGAAAACCAGTAATCCCAGGGCTTGATGCCCCAGCAAGGACATGAACCCCAGCGCTGGCATGAATTCTGCATTTGCAGAAGCTTCTTGCTGTTTGTTTTGGGCTTAGTGCTTGGCTGGCTGGTAGGAAGGAGCAGGATTTGTGGAGCACACCATTCACCATGGTGCAAATCCGTGTTGCAGAGACACTGTGATACTTCAGGACAACATCTGTAAGGCACCCCAGAACGGGTGTGACTGCATTTGAGATGTCTTTTCTCTCCTTCTGAGGAACACAATTTGTCCTAGCCAAGCAGCAGCAAGTGTGTTGATGCTGTTACCAAGTAACAGACATGGTGGGAAATAGCAGGGAACATTTCCTGACCTGTCCCATTTCCTTGGGAAGGAAAAATGGGGCAGAAGTATGAGACTCATCCTTCACCCTTCCCCTGCGTAGTTAGTGCTGCTTGTTGGCCCTTGAAGTTGAACTTCCCTTTTTTTTTGGCACCAGCAGGAGAATTTTGGCTTACTCAGAATATGCTTGAAAATGCCACACTCCCTGTTGACAGCAAGGTTTTCGTAATGTCAGTGATTATGCAAGGCAAAGATTTATAACATCTATGCTGCTGTGAATCCAGGCAGTTTTGATCATGTAACACAGCTTTTTTGAGTTGCTGCATGTTCATACTGGAGTTATATAAGAACGACCTGTACTTGACCTCCCCTGGCAGCTCCCCACATGTAATTAGAGATCTTCTGGTGGCAAATTTATGACTGTATCCGAACAGTTTGGCAAATTCCAGATATAGAAAGTTCTGGTAAGCTGAGATTCCAAATAGCCCTATGCTGCCCAAAGAACAACTTCCTTGGAGATGTACAGTTTTGGTGGCAGATGGACACCTCTTTCCCCTTGCTTCAGACGTACTTTCATAAATAAGAGCCTCCTGGTATCCGCAGCCTGGCTGAATTAATAGGTTACAGCAAGCTCTGGCAAAGTGCCCTTCCTAGAAGATTTGTCTTCTTTAAAATTAAATGCATGTTTTGATAAGGCCAAAATGCAGCCATTTGCTGCCTACTCGAGAGCAAACTCATGCTGTGAGTCTCCCAAGTCAAAATGACAGGACAGCATTGGAAGTCCCCTGCCTCCTAGTGCTTGTGGCACAGCAATTGTGTCATTGTGCACTGTGATCAGTGCAAGAGTAGAAGGGCAAACGGGGAAAACAAGCACCTTGCTAGGTCAGGTCTTTGTCACCTTAACCTGCAGTGGTGGGAAGGGGCATGCTCTAACCCATGGCTCCAATCAGGCAAACCATCACCCCCAGGACTTAATTAAATTAGATGTATAATGCCAGCCCCATGGGAGACCTAGAAGACAACAGGTGCTGTGGCCATTGAGATCACAGAATCGTTAAGGTTGCAAAAGACCTTTAAGATCATTGAGTCCAACTTCCCTTTACCCTTAGTTTTACCTAGCACATCTCTATTCTGAACAAGCAAGTGGCCTTGGAGCCATGGCAACTTGTTCAGCAATGTTCGGTGAACCATGGTTTTGTCTAAAAACCATTTTCCTATTTCTGTCCAAACAAAGGCATCAAACATATACCCAAAGTAGCATAATGGAAATTTTGTGAGACCCACCACAGCCAGCTTATTATTTGAGGCTTATACAAAATGAGGTAGCCTGCCTGTTGGTGAACAAAGAGAGACTCTACTCCTATTGTGAATGGATTGGGATCAAGATACTAATTAATCCCTGTTGTATTTTTCATATGAGCTGCTGAGAGCTGCTGTGGAGCCAATAGGTGAGAATACTTAACAGAGCTTGCCCTAAGGGTGTGTGCAGTTTATCCCTCTCTGAGCACAAAAGTTCAGTGTTTGGCAGAGACTTGCCCATAAACATCTGACTAGGAACCAAAAACGTACTTTCAAACAGGACAGTTCTCTGAAAGAGGCTCAGCCATGTTCTTCCAACTTACTTTTTTTTTGTTTTTTTTTAAATTATTAGTCATGGTCTTGGGTAAAATACAAACAAAAATAGCTTACATGTCATTAAAACTACCTGTTATATATATCTGTTATATATCTGGGGTCTGATCCAGCTTTCATTCAAGTCAGTTGACCAATTCTCATTGACCTCAGTTAGGAGGTGGCTACATGTCACAGCAAACTGTAGTGGAGTTAAACACATTCAGAAGGCAATGAAGAGTGCCATAATGGCTGCATTGCTCTGGTGTTGTCATCCTTGGGGATGCAAGACCAAAAATTTTCTGGGAGAAATTATTTCACAAAGAAACAGGTCCTTTGATGGGCTCCTTCTTCCATGAATAAATGAACTTCTTCCACAGAGGTATTATAAAATCAGTAGCTGGAAAACTGTCTTGGAGGCAGAGGGTGAGGATATCTACTAGTTTCTTTCATTCTAATAAATACAATTTTACTGGCCATTCCCTGGCTTTCTCTGACAAAGCAGTGACAAATATATAGGTGTCCTAGGGCACAAAACGTTGTTTGATGAATACTGGACAAAATTAACACTGCTGCAGAACTGGAAGTGGTTTGGACCACACAAGTTTCATCATCACTAATAGTGGTCCTGGCTGGGCACCTTCACGCTGTCTCTGATTCAGTGTTAGTTACGCAAAGGAGAGAGGAGAGTCATGGGGGGATCTCACACTGATTGCTCAAAATATTCAGTCCTTACTAACGGAGACCTTCTCCTCTCTCCTCCTTTCAGATCCTGAGAAAACAAGGCAATAACTCACAGGACTCAAGGCTTCTTTGAGTCAGGCTGCTTTGCTCTCCACCCTCTCATCATAACAGCAAAGTGAGGACAAGATGAGGGTAAGCATTGCACTCAGTAGCATTGTGGTTTGTGGAGGCTGAGACATGAGTAGTCACTAGCTCTTGGCTGCCAGTAAAGCTAAAGGTTGCATCTTTATCAGAGGGAAGCACAGAAATTTAGAAACTCACAGACATAAAAAAAAATTCAAAGAGAAATCTATGCACATGGAATTACGAAATGTCAGGAAGAAGTGAGTTTCTCTCTCCAAAAAAACCACAAGTGGAGCTGTAAGCGCTGAACTCCATGGCTTGTGCAGTGTCATGGGCAGCGGTCACACACGAGACAGCTATACAGCTGTAAAGAGTAAAGGGCTGGGAAAGTGACAACAGGTTTGTGGATTTCAGATGCTTTGGCAGGGGCATGTGTCTATTCTTTAGGGGATGTTGGTCTGCCAAAGTATAATGCACTCTCAAATCACAGCCACAGAATACGCTGCCACAGGAGAAACGATGGCACAGAATATTTTTCTGGGAGGAGAATGAAATCAGAAGAGCCAGAAAAGCAAAAGTCAGAAGTAAGATCTGACCGAAGGTCATTTACCAGTTTCTTCAGTTCAGTTCTCCTTGCACTCCCTGTGAGGAAGACAAATTGACTCTTGGCTAGCTGATACCATTTCCAGGAGGGGAATCAAAGAGGTTTACAGCTTTCATTTCATTCTTTGTTTCTGGACCACGTTTTTCTTTGCCAGCACACTTTGTGTGTCTTAGTTTGTGCTCTCAAGCTTGAAGCAATGTCTGCCAATTCAAGCAGGCTCAGGCCACACGCAACATCTATGGGCTCTTAGAAACAACAGCCGTTGCATTTCAGGGCACGGAATTAGCTCATAAATATTTACAAGTCTGTCAGTTAGGGAGATGTGGAACTGTTAGCAAGTTCTGATCAGAGTAAGGGAGATGGGACTTCACCATGCCTAATCTAGTCACTAGACTAATCTTGTCTGCCCAGCAAAACCATTTATGAGCAAAAGGAAAGCAGTTTTCCTCCCTCTGCTTCACAAATAAAGTAAAAGCATACACTGGAGGATGGTTGTAAAATCCACTACTGCTCAAAATGTGACCCTCGAGACTGTGTTTTTGAATCCCTATTTAAGCATCCCTCTTTTTTAGAGAGACTAAATAACTTCTCCCCATACCCTCATGTGCTTTAGGAAATCAATCATTAATACATTGCCTTTATCATGACCCCGAGTCCCAGGTCACACAGTCCTAGCCAGTGCCAACAGGAGAGAACTAAAGGTCCCTCCAGTGTCCTGACTTGCTGCCCTGCTTCCTAATGAAGAGACACAGCCATGCTGAGGATCTTCTACAGTGGCAGATGCTTCTTTTGCCCTTCTCTTGGTTGAGAGGTCCAGGGACTTATCAGCAAGGTGCCTTTTTCTGTGGGCAAAGGCTCCTAATCTCCCTTGGAGCTACTGCTGCTGGGTCACATCTGCAGGCGCTAAATTAAGCCTCTGAAGGCTATGCTTCCCTTTGCAGAACCAGAAATTTGCTGCTGCAAGCTGGGTGCTGTTCGTATCTGAAGAAGCCAACTTGCACACTTGGAAGACAGGCTCTTGGAAAAAGTAGTGTCTTCCTCAAAATTTAAATGGATTTTTTTAAAAGGTCAAGGGTTTTTTTAGTACAAGTATACTGTAGAAAAGTAGGAAGCTGTTGCTGTTTGTGGCTTTTTATGTTGTGGCTTTTTGTTTGTTTGTTTGGATGGTTGGTTGTTTTTTTGTTTTTAATGACCATGGTAAAAGATCTCAAAGCTTAGCACAATGTTTTGAACAACAGTACTCCATGTCAGTAATCCAGGGGCTAGAAAGGAAAAGATGAGCCACGGTGGATAGGTGAGAGACTACAGCATATGAGGAATTGAGAGGGTTGATATGGATAATCTTATTTTTTCTGAACCAATCCACATAAAACACAAACAGAACCCAAAGGTCTGGGAGCATGGACTGGACTGGTCTGCAGGAAGCTCAGCAACAGGGATTGAAACAAACTTGGAGGTCCTGGTTTGGTCAGGAGTCCACAGCACTGTCAGACAAGGCAAAACCTGAGGCCTGTGGATAATGCACAGACCTAAGGTACATTACTCCATTTCCAGTCATTTCTCTTCTGCTTTTTTGTTGATGTGCCTTTTGGCCCAGTATGTGGCATTTGCTTAGGTCTTGTTCTGACTGACCTATTTTGGGACAGTTTCCCTTACATAATGCTCCAAGTATAACCCTGGAGCACACAAGGCTGTTGTGGTTTAGGAATGCACTCCACAATTTAGTGTTCCCACTGAGACTCTACAAACCATGATCAGCTGCTTGCTCTCTCCCCCTCTCCTCCTCCTCTGCCCCTGCAGCGGGCTGGAGTTGAGAATTTAAGGCACAAAAGGTAAAGGTCATGGGCTGAGAACAATTTACTGGAAACAGCAATGAGATAAGAAAACAAACAGAAACAATACTAATGACAGAGGGTACAAGAAAGAGGTGAATGATTCACACAGAAACCCCTTGACAACAGACAATACAAAACAGGCACTCCTTGTGCCATGGACCTGGCAGGGACTCCTTCTCCCCAGAAGAGACTGCCTTTCCCCCCACCCCTGGTGATGATTCAAAGTGGTATAGAATAACCTCTGGGTGCCAGCCATGCCCTCCTGGCCAGAACCAGGATAAAAGTTCTATCCACGTAGACCTTATTTTGTGATTAGGTCTTAAAGGCAAGATTCCTTGGAGAGAGGCTGCCTTTTACTCTGTGTTATTCCAGCTCTCAGCTTAATGGACCTGCGGTCCCAGTGAAGTCTGGGCACAGAAGTCAAGCAACAGTGACCCAAGAGCAGCAGCCTCTGCATGTATTTTATCTACTAGGCACTCTGTAAAGGAATTGTGTCACAAGACATGGCTCATGTTCAAGGACTGTTTTGGTCAGTACTTCTGCACATCATTGGGTCTGTGTAGAAGTATTCTCAAGTTCTACTGTTTTTACTGGTTGTTTTGGCTCTCAGCTGTCAACTACATTAAAGAGTTGGAAAAGAGGGAGTTTTGTTAAGTATTTTATGACTCGTGCAAGGTACAGAAACTCTAGGTGTTGGAGATCTTTTAAAGTGTGTTGAGAACAAAGGGATCCTGCCAGTAGAGTCTGAAAATCGTGAGTCCTGCTTAAATTATCCCTCCATATCGACTGTGGGGAATTTGTGAAGCTTCACTACACTTCCTCTCCAGCCTGTTGTGAAAGAATGACACACACATTTTTTTCACCAGTGACCACATGAGGCACTATGATGTTCAGCGAGATGAGACTAGATGACAGATGTTTCCAGAGTGTCTGATGCAACAGGAATGGAGGCAGCCAATACAAAATCTCAGATTTTTGCCAAAGGTGACAGTAATGTACCTGATGCTGCCCCTGTTGTCTACCCCTGAGGAAAGGCAAGGCACTCGCAGCTCTGTTATCCTAGCAGATGCTGCAGTGGTGAACATCTGCAGTGCCAAATCATAACATAGCTGAAGTAACAGCATGGACTCCCCGTGCTATCAGACCCTCCATCCTGGACATGAGTCCTGGGGACATGACAGTCCCTTGCTTCTGCCACTGAAATCTTCCGTTCCAAAGCTGTGTGCACACTCCCTTTGCTCTGATCTGGCAGTAAATTACAGAGACTCCTCACGACTGCTCTGTGTGTGGTCAGGAGTCTCCAGAAGAAAAATGGAGGATGCTGAATAATGAAAAAGACTCCAGCATGTTCTTTTCATACATCTTTTTGCCTTATCCTATAAAATACAAATAGTGGAGTACTAAGAAACTACAAATTTGATAACTGATTTTGGCGGAAAATTTAAAAGTGGGAAAAAAAAAAGAAAACAGATGTTAAAAAAAAAAAGCTGAAATGTTTTGCAAAAATCAGTGCCTGAGTATGAGAGGACTCAGTAGACTGTTACTCTTTCTTTGATGAGGGACAGAGAAAAAAAATACCCTCAGCTTTGGTGGGACTCAGTCTTCTGAAATACGGAACAGCAGGTCTCTATCCAGAGTGTACCGATTTGTAGTGTTCTTGCAGTGGCAGAGAAATATAAACCCATATGTATGAAGAAAAAAAACTATGTCTGAGAAAATTTCTAAAAAGCCACGGTGAATGCAACAGGTATTTTGCAAAAACAAGAACTACCTGTAAGCAAGATAGGCACTTTCTTCAAGAGACAGAGCCTAATTTCACTGAGTGCTTTTCTAATAGGGAAGAAAAAGGTTTATAATTCAATGACTTAACCAAGCCTTTATATTATGTTTCAAAATATCACCTTTCCCTTATCACTGGCCTCAGTTCTGCTGCTCTGTTTTCACTCAGAAAAACACATAAATGCATCTTTAATTTCAACCATGTGCTCAGATGCTTTGCTGGAGCTTTACGGAGCCTTAACTGACTAGTAGAAGTTGACCTTTACAGAGACTGCTGTGGCCCCCCAGCATTTGGGAAGCCAGCAAATCTTTTCTCCACAGGATTTTGCAGATCTAGGAATTCACTCTATTCCCCATGGGAATGTCTCCACATCTAAGAGATCAAGCTCTTTATTTTTTTTACATTTATTTTTATTATTATTTTAATTTATTAAAGGAGGATCTTTTTAATAGAAAAAGATCTGCCCGTTTGGTTCCTGAGCCCTCCAATAAAGCTTTTATGCATCCTTTGGCCAAATCTTTTCTTTTCCCCTCAGAGAAGCAGTAGGTCCATAAACCTGTTGGTAGTATTGTGTCCCTGGACTTCGGAAATGCTTCCTTGCTGACCATCTGGAGGAGGAATGCCTGCTGTAGGGGGAACATATAAGTTTCGCAGGACACTTGTGTGTCAGGAGATGCAATATATATTCTATTTAAGGCTGTGTTGGTATCAGGTTACTTATTATTAGAGAACATAAGAAAGACTGGGTAGAGGTAAGAGTCCTTAGGGGACAACCTGGTGTCACTCAAGCCTTATGCCTTCATTCTGCATCAGTAATGTGCACTGGCTTCCTAAAAAAGAATTAACCCCAAAAATAACAGGTCTTCAGCCAGTGCTTTTCTCCTAATTAAATATACTGAGTACAGAAGCATTGTAGGATTTGTTTAAAAAATAAGAGCTCCAAAGGCCTGTCCTGTGTTTCTGAAATGTGTTTCCATTACAGGTCATCTTTGGTGTGTATGTAACTTACACTGTGTCCGACTTTGTCAGCAGGCAAAAACTCAGGAAGATACATGCCCCCAGCCTACCCTTCCATTCACATGTACCCGGTCAAGTTCTTCGCAACTCCTTTTTATCAGTGAGGATGCCATGGAAATTTCCAGCTCAGGTCTTGCTACATGTGGGAGAGAAACTCTCACCTAAAGACATGATCTTCCTGCATTGTTTAGTGCAAAAAAAAAGAAGTGCCTCTCCCTGTCAAGCATGTAAAGCACTGGAGCTCCTGCAGGCAACACCGTGAGAAGAACAAGGTCTTGCAATCCTTCTTTGGCAGGTCCCATCTGTGGCCAAGTGGTGGCTGTAATGCAAAAGAAGGGTCACAGCCTTTGTGACTTGACATGACTCAAACAATGGGGACAATGTCTTTTGAGCAGAGGAAGTACATCTCCCACAGGGGAACACATATTGTATTCCATGTCACAGAAGATGGAAGCTGTTAGTAAGCTTTGTCTGTGAAGCTGTTCATGTTTGCAGTGCTGGATGCCCACTGTTCCTCAGCTCTAGCCACTGGCCAAGGGAGACTTAGAAATAAACAATTAAAAAATATTGTCAGAGTGAATTTTCCAGTACTTCTGTAAAACAATGTGGTCATCTGGAAACAAAACAAGGCCTGATTCCTGGCAGGAGATGTTCAGGACACTGGAGGATTGAACTTGTGCTGAGCCAAAAGAAATCCCAAGGGGCAACAAAAAGTCAGCACCCTCCATGCTAAACAAGAGTTTCCTTCAGAGTATTCACTTCTGTAGTGTTACTGCTTTTGTGTCAAGGTCCTGAAGAAAGCATTTTCTCAGAGACCAGAGGGCAGAAAGTTCTCCAAAAATATTAGACACTTCTTCAGCTCTCGCAGTGTTCTGGACCACACACTACTGAAAGTGATGGGCATGCCTCCAAAGAGAAGAGAGGAAAGATTTGGCAATGCTGCTAGCTACAAAGTAAAAAAATTTGTTGCTTATTACCTTAAGAAAACAGTAGTAAATGCCCTTACTGCAAGCTGCAGAGGCTGCCACAAGCTAGTACTCCTTGAGAACTACTACTGCTACTCCATAACAAACCCCAGCAATACGAGGGTGAATACAGTCTATCCATAAGCAAGTCTGCAAAGGTGTGAGTTGTATCAGGGGGACTCTTGTATCGTACCCTGCAGACTACCACAGAGATGCCCTTGATGAGAAAAATGCAGTGAACTCAGTTTAAAACCACAGACTGGGGGTTTCAGGGCAGCTCGGAAAACCTGAGCACTTAGCTCTCTGCAGGCTACAGGGGACCTGATTGAGCAGGGATTGCTTGGGGTAGAGCACAAAACAAGTGACAAAGTGACCCAAAGTAATCTCCTCATTTAGTTTCAAACACAGGGCTTTCTGTTAATTCAATTTCAGATTACAGCTTCAGCAAATCCTAGTATTTGCTAGCATAAGTCTGGACATGTGCTCTGAACCTTTCTGTAGCTGATAGGAAAATGCTGGAAAATCCTAGAATACATGAAAGAGGGACAAGCAGGAGACAAAAGTGTCCTAAAGGCATGGATTTAAACTATTAATAGCTTTTAATGCAATGCCATAACTTGTGGAAGTCTGAGTCTAGAATTACTGCTGAGCTTTGATACCAAAGCAATGCATTCGGTCATGGGTCTTCAAAAAATATTGTGTGTAACAAGCATGGTCTTCATTGCTCAGAGATTGTGCCACCCCTCAAAACTCTGACATAACTACAGATGCAGTTGCACATGCTTTTAATGCTGAGTTTCACACCACAGAGTTTTTGTGTCTCAATGTATTCCCTCACTCGTTTCCTGAATGTCTCATGGTATGCATATACTGTTACACAATAATTCATTACACACAAAAATGTATGTCAAAAAACAGCCATCAATATGAAATTACAAAATGCTGAAGAAAGAGGTTGCCAAGATTCAAAAAAATTTGACATAACTACTTTGGGACAGAACAGAAAAAGCACAGGAGTATGCATTTATTTTTTTATCAGATGATTAGGTGAATCAGAAATGATATTAAGTTCATGTCAAACTTTAATATTATATATGATTTTAAAAGATGTAACTTGAATTGCTGTGTTTATATTGAATGATCATGTTAAAATGAAACATATGTAAAAACCAGGAAGCACGAAAGAAATCCTATGGGCTACTGCAAAAAAGCCTGAAAGGATGCAACTTTGTTCTTTCCAGAAATGTACAGAAATGACTGTGCTTGATCTCTGGTATGTGTGTGATTTCTGGCTTCATCCAAACTAGGAATATTACAGAGAGCTACTCTTTCAGTTTATTTCATTCCATCAATTAAGAACAATTTAAAAAAAAATGGAGTATTTTTTGATCCTGAATGTAGTGCAGATCTGGAGATTATGAAAATATTGGTGCAATGCCAGAAGGGTCCTTATTTCAAAAAAGGGCTGGTCCAGACCTCACTTTAAGGTCTTTGGGTCTAATCCTGTTGCCATTTTAAAAAGAAAGCGCCCTTTTTTTTTTTTTTTGTCAAGTGCAAAGGAGTGCCAAGATAGGTGAAAATGGAAAATGCCTGGAAGTTTGTGTGCACATATGAAATTAATGTCTTCCTTTTTTCCTTCTCTGCCTCTTGCCTAAGGCAAAAATAATGCAATGATCCAGCTGTCAAGTGGATCCCTGCTCTGTCTTACAGTGGCAAAAAACACAGATATCATTATCCAGATGGTCTGACTAAAATGATAAGACAACCAGGGACAGTTTTTGAAGACTGTATTACAAAATAATCAAATAAATGTACTAAACAATTTGAGAAAATTCAGAACTGTCAAACTTTACATAGGAACTTACCCATGTTCTTCAGTGAAAAAAAAAAACCACACATATATACCCATGAAACCCAGCAGCTTTATTACCACGTGTCTACACTGCACCAAGTCTTCATGGGAATGAGTCACAGCCACTGTTCTGCTCCCTTCACTTTGCACTGGGCTTTGTCCTGTACAATGAAAGAATGAAACAAGAGAGGGAAAGAAAAATCCAGAGATAAAAGCAAAGAGAGGCAAGATATGGAAAATTAATGAAGCAAAAGATGATGAAAAGCCAAATAGCAGGACTCTGCTGTTCCACTGGGCAAACTGCTCAGGATCTCCATTATTTTATTACAAGCAGATCACATGCAAAGGCTGGATCATCCATCCTGGGCAGCCCACTGCTTCATACTCTTTGGCATTCTGTGTAAAAGGCTTTTTTTAACTCCTCATCAGGCTTCCTCCCTTTGCTGCTGTAGTTCAGTTTCTGACTGCAAGAGGAAACACCCTAGTACAAGGCATTAACCATGGTGTGAGCTAGATCTCCACCCAAAAGATTTAGAAAGTGGCTCCTTGGCAAAATCCCAGCTTTCACAAGATGTAGGTCACACCAGGCACTAGGCTGAACCATTTGCCGCTGTTGTAGATACATTTGGATGGAGCAGCATATAAGGGGAAAGAGGTGAGAGGAGAGAAGGCACTACTATTTCCAAGTTTTCCAAGCCCTGATAACCTATACTAAGAAAAATCTAACTGGCAAAAAAACTCCTTAAAAAAATCAAAAAAAACCCCAAACCAATCCAAACCAAAATACAGCAAAACCCAACATGGAAGCTAGTGATCTCATATATGCCATGATTTCCAGGTGATGGTCCATTAAAAGCCCATGGACTGAAGAGTGATATGTGACCCCTTGGGAAGTGTACAAGGACAATGTGAAGCCAACGTGTCCTAGGTTCAATTTTCAAGGTCAGGATGCACAAAGTGTGCAGCTGTGGATCATGAGTGACACACAGTGGAGGGATTTGTGAGCAGAGAGGGGATGAAAAACAGGGTGAAACTGAAAAAAACCCAAAACAGTGCCATGCTGTATGCAGAACTTGAGAAAAGCGATGGTGTGCAGCTGCAGAACCACTCCATAGCAATGCTCCTACCCAGTGCCCCTGGGCTTTCCTGAAAGGGACTGCAAACAAAGGCGAGAGAATCAGAAGGGAAAGAAAACCCAACATCTTTCTCAAGAGAAATTTAAATAAGAAAAAGCAATATAGCAAAACAGGAGCTCCTCTCTTCAGCCTACAGCTGATCACAAGTTGGAGGAAAAGCCCTTCTCTTTCATGCTCCCCAAAAAACAACAAGAATACTTCTCCTCCCGATTTTCAGCCCTCATACCAACCTTTGCTATTAATCCCTCCCTTGTCACAGTGAGTGCCTGAAGGTCCTCTATGGCCAGCTGCATCCTTGGTACTTTGCTGTGATAATTCAGGATGGGTAGTCCTTGAAAAGTTGTAGTGCACCCAGCTGTGTGGAGAAAAAGTTGGAAACTAGTTTACTCCTAAACACCTCTTCATGAGGTTTCCACAGAGTGTTTTCTAATAATCTGAACTGATGTGCAGAAAATCTGACTTTCTAATTGTGTGATGGGGTTTTTCCTAATTTGTGAGCCAAATTATTAAAACTACCTTGTTGCCTTCTTTTACGTTCTTTCCCTCTGTAACTGTGAACAGGCTGCTTTTACTTTACTGCAGATCAGTAAGGACAAGGCAGGGTAGGTTTAATGAGTTAGTCAGAGTACAGATGCATTTTCCAAGGCCAAGGCAGGTGGTTTTGTCATCTGGAGAAGTGTATATCTGCTGCTGCCTATGTGCTTGGCAGGCACAGTGCCTCACCCATGCTGGCTCTGACTTCTGCATTGCAACTGTCTGAAAATGCCTCATACTTGCTATCTCCCCACAAATCTGCAGCCAATTTTCCCCTTCTTTATGAAAAAAGTCCTTTTTTAGAATAACAAGGGTTGTGAGATAGATTTTGCCTTCTTTCATCAGTGTAAGGTTTATTTTACTTGGAGAACACTCCTTCGAAATCAGTGAATCATGCCATGAGCTCCAGATAAGTAGGGACCGCAATTATTTGTCGCAAAACCAGGGCTTTTGCAGATTAAGAAGGCTTAGAAATTAAACATTTGTCATAATTTTCAAAAAAAGTTTATTAATTGGTGCTTAATAGATTGCCCTAGTGACGACTAATCAATTTTTAAGGAGCCCAAAAGGGCAATCAGTTGTTCTAGCCATAATTTATTTCAGAGTTACTTGAAATCCTTCATGACACACATTAACCATGAAACATTTGAAATCTTCCATTAACCTATAATAAATCTTTTCCAGCATAACTTCCATGCAAGTTATGACTGAAATTGTTCTGAAGTGCATGGTGCCCTTCCTGTCCGGTTAGATGTTTAGAGAGACCTGTAGAATAGATCTATGCTACTAGGACGACAAAGGATAAGATGACTTGCCTTTCCTGTGGTCTTGTCCAGGATAGAATCTCAGGTTTCAGAAACTGAAGAGTGACTTTGATGGGGCTGTGCTGATTAATAGGAATTGTGGCTGTAGCTCTGCAGCAGTTTTTCATTAAAAGTAATATGGGTTTTTACCAAACCTGCTAATGATTTCCTATAGTTTTAATTTCAAGGCATGTAACTGTAAGGAGTGACTTGGTATGAGGTAATTTTACTTTTTCCCTTATTTAGAGTCACTTTAGGAAAAGTTTTTCATCTTTGCATGTGTTTGTACCACTGCAATGTGATAAAATTCCCATACCAGTTCTTTGCTCAGGAAATTTATTTCTGACTAAAGGGCCTCTGTGACTAGCCAAAAATTTGTCCCAGAACAGTTTCATGGAAAACAGTTACTAGCTCAAAGAGTTTTGATTCATTAACCAGACTGCTGATAGGAAGTGGGCTGGGATTAGTCTTGAATGAATTTTATGAAGTAATCCTCAGACTTTCCCTATTATTTGAACAGTCAGTGTGTGCACACAGCCACTCTTCTGCCTTTGATTACAGGAGTGACTCCACCCTCACAACAGGGACTAGCTGCGAGTCTTTCAAGCTGCCCAGGTCTTTCAGTTGTTCTTTCTTGAACTTAGCTGTTCTTTCAGTTTCACTAAAACCAGTACAACTAGCTGACACAGACAGTCAAATGAATCTGATAAATCGGGGATATTTATATTATCATTTATGCAGCTACTTGTTCTGAGGCTGCAGCATCTTTGTTAGTAGCATACAGCTACAGAAGAGGAAAGCTTATGCAATACGAAAGGGAAAAATTCTAATGTGCACAAAAAAAATGAACAGACCCTGTGGGGAAAAAATGGCCAGTAAATGGACATCTATAATCTATCTTCCCAAACTCAACATTACCTGCTCCTCACAGTCCTGACTTAGTTTTTTCCAGCAAGATTTTTTCAAGTTGTGGAATCCAGAGAGCATCAGAAAACATCTTGCCTTACTCACATATTCACTGATCCAAAAGACCATTTTATAATTGAATCAGAGTCCTTGGAGGAGTAACTGTCTGTTTGTTCAAAAGCATTTTAAAGAGCTTAGCAACCTCACATGTGACACTCCAAACCGCTGACTACACAGCTCACGAGTTTAGTGTGCCATTTCTCTGACAGCAGAATTTTGGTCTCACTTTAATATGCAAGAACAGGCATACAGGAGGCTTCCAGATACTTCTTTCTGTAAGGTGTGCTTATTTAGGATAAGAAAAGGCATAATTTTGCTATGATCATTACACATGTGCAAAACTTCAAACTTTTATTTCTTCCTGCTGGCACAAATCCTCAAAACATATACTTTTACCCTAACTTAAGAGATATATATTTGCTGCAAAAATCTCAGTGGTATCCAAGGGCTCTCTGTAAAGTTAGGACTTCATGGTGCTAGGTGCTGCAGAAGCATTCAGGAAACAGGATATTTTTGCCCGGTATCTATGACAACATGCAACAGATGGGGGAAACAAGACGCCAGGGAGAGAGAGAAGAGAGTAAGATAGCAGTATAAGCATGTTTTCAGATAGGCAAGAGCAGCTAATTTGTTGAGAGCTGTCATGGGAAGTCAGCCTTTTGCAGCTGTGTTTCTTCCTAGATGGTGTAAACTGCTTCTGCTCTTCTCACAACACTTGGACACAAAGAAATGCTGAGACTAAATGTTCCTGAAGAATTGTGCTGCGGACATCCAGAGCTACAGCTGATTTTTTTTTTTTTTTTTTTTCACAGGACTAAGAGTTGACCTCAAAATGGAGAAATGTGTCCCTTAAATGAAAGTTCTGAAAGTCAGAAATATTGAGTATTGCTTCATCTTCAGGTCCTGCTCTTGCACACGATATTACGCAGAAATAGAAAAAATTTGCTAATGGAAAGTAACCTGAAGGAGCACTGGTCAAAGCAGGTAATGTAACAGGGAGTAGAACTGACAGGCAGAGCATCACTGAGTCAGGTAGCATTTGGAAAATGGGGAGTATAGTCAAAGAAAGATAAGGAGAAGGAGCAGTGGAAAGGGAAGAGCCGTGTTTTGTGGCAACAGAGCTGACGCAATCAGCATCTCCAGCTGGTGGAAAATGAGAAATTCTCCTCTGTTTTTAAGGAACACACTTCTGCAGTGGTCAGGCTAAGCTGTAGCAGCCCAGAGTTTTTCCAGGCAGTTAGATTTTTCCAGATCACCTCTAGATTTTTAAGAGAGAAATAATAACACCCCTTCTTGCAAGAATCCATCCCACAAGAATTTCCAGTAATCCCTTGGCCATCACATTGCTGAAATATGTATTTTCCAGCTGCAGGAAGAGACTTGTTAATGCAAGGAGTCACAGATACTGGGATAGCTTTTTACAGCACAGCTCTCATGCCTATAGTGCTTTGTGCAGTTTCCTCAGGAGCACATGCTTTGATTCACTTTAAGATAATTCAGACTAGGTGATTAATCTGTCTGTTCTGGACACAGAGCTAAGGTATGCAGTGTCAGTGTGGGTTTCCATATTCCTGTTTCACCAGAGAGACAACAGCTGTGGATCCTCCTACACACAAGGCTTGGTCTGTTTCTCCCAAGATCTGCAGTCATTACCACCCTGGGAGGGTTGGCATTCAGGCAGATGGTTTGTAAAGGGCTGTAGAGTCCTCTGGGTTGGAAAGACTTCTCAGTAGAAGATGGTGACTTTTTCTACTTGTTGCATTGTTGTTTCTTTTTATCTCTCAGGTGCCTCAGGACAGATGCCTGTCTGCCTTTTCCCCTCTTAGGCCTGCTGGAAGCTCAGATTTCAGTTGAGTTCACAAGCATTTCCTGGCCACTAGTGTTTTGGTTGTGTCAGTATAGGAGTTAAAAGCTATTCCCATCCTATAGTAGTGATGAATGCTACTCTAAACAAACAAACTAATATCCTTTGTGCTGGTTTTGCTGTTTTCCTCACTTGTAGTGGAATTTTAGCACCTATTTTAGAGATAGGGGAGTGCAAAGTCCTGTGGAAAAAGACACCTGTGAAATCATGAGGAAGTTGTTTTAAACAACTATGTGAGAGAGACATTTGCCTGGGTGCAAATAGTGTGTGCACTGGATTGAAATGTCCAAAGCAATAGTTCTCAAACCATTTTATAGAGACACCATTGCCTGTATCATAGAGAAAAATCCTCTATCTATGTGGGCTCTGCTTTCACTTTCCATTTCTTCTTTACAGGTTCCCGCACTTCTTTTTCCTAAGAATTTCCCCTTCCTGCCATTAACACCTCTCCATACTGTGGATGTTTTAATGACATTCCTTGCCCAGGGTCATCATTCAGTTCTTTTCTAGTCTTACCACATCAACTACTAGTGCTTATTCACAAAATAATAGGAAATGCAGTCAGCTCTCCTGATGCGTCTATGCTAATGTATGATGGATCATTCCTGGAAGGACCTCCAGCAGCCCACCCTCATTCAGCTGCGTTATTTCTGTTTAATCTGTCAGTTTGCTGTTTTTTGCTTCAGAGTTTGCTGTGGGCAAGTCATCACAGAGTGGGTCTGTCTGCTCAGCCCTCTTGCTGCAGCTGGAGATGGGAGAGGCATTTTTGGGGATTTGTAAGGGCTAGTGGTATACTGGGACTTTCCTTCTAACTCCCAGAAATAATTCTTGGAGGTCAGAAATTCTAGGTATTTTCTAAAGACAGCTCGTCTTCATGACTTGAGCTGTGAGCATTCTTAATCTGATTAACTTCATCCCTTTGGCCAAAAGAGCACATGCCAAAAGCATCCTTCAGCCAGTCTCCTGTACATTCCCTAGGCTTTCCTCTCTCTGCACCATCCCATGACCTCTGTTTATAATAAACATCACGACCCAGTGAGGATTTTTGCACAAGGGAGTGAGTTGCCACTCAGCAGATGTACAGACTTTGGAAACACCTCCTGAGAGGTCATTACATAGTCAAACTGGAGGTGAAGAAGGAACTTACATGCTAAATACTGCACTTGTATTTCTGGTAGTCCTTTTTCCCCCTTTACTTTTGAACACCAGCTTATTTGCTGAAAATAAATACTCCAAAGAAAACCACTGTATACCAGTATAAAATTTATTGTAGCTGGATAGTTGACCATGTAGGATGTAAAAAGGGTGAATATCAAACTAAATGTATTCGTATTGTCCTCAGCTATTCTTCTGATTTCTAGAAGAATAATGGATAATGAAACACCTTTGAAAAATTGAAAAGTAAATGCATTTCAGTATTTAGCTTCCAGGAGCATGAATTTTTAAATGTCAACAATGTTTAAAAACAATTGCAGAAAAAGCAGGTTGATCCACTCACTCTGAAACCTACCTCTGATAATATTAACAATCCCTCTGTCTCTTGCCACGGGTGCTACCATACTATTGGGTTAGGATTCTGACTGGTTGTGAACAAGTAAAATTTTTCCCCATCATTAACACTAATTCTGTCTAAAAAATGTGGAAAGCTTTTCTTTGGAAATCTCAGCCACTGCATCAGTATGATTTCAAACTACAAACTTCATCTTCAAGTTAAAAAAAAAAAAAGAAAAAAGAAAAGGCAGAAGCATTATGAGGATAATGGTAGTTATGACAGTAGGAAATTAAGGTTCCAGGCCAACGTTTACCCAACTATTACCAGTGACCCACAGCCATGCTTTTAACCTTCTATGCCCTGATCACTTGCTGACACAGAGATAGCTTAGAGACTTAATACCAGTCCTCAGCACAGGAGAACTTTGCTGAATATTAGTATGGACTTCAGCCTTCATTTCTATTTTCATGAGTTTTCAGAGATTACATCAAAGACAGGTTTAACTCCCACTTGAAAAAGAGTAGAAGCAGTGCCCAGGCTTTGATCTTGGTCTTACAGACACACATCTGGTGTTGATTTTCTGATTGCAGCAGGATCGTCTGGCATTTACAGAGAAATGAGACAAGAGATACCAACACCACTTTCTGTATTTCATCAAGTGTGGTTCTGTAAACAGTTTAGAGGATCTATTTTAGTAAGAATTTAAACCTGTGACAATTGATTTTTCCAGAGTATGCCATCTGCAAAACTGTACAAACAAGTAAATGATCCTATTACAGAAGCAGTTCCCACCAGTGCACCAAACATTGCAGCAAACCTGATGGAGACTTCATGATAGAGAAATACCGCTTCCTTCCTAAGAATGGCCACCGGCCTATCTGAAGAGCATTTGTTTGCTCTAATGGACAAGTGCTCTTATAAAGTTGACACAAATGGCTGGCATTGTGCATTCCAGTTAAACACCTGGTGTGGCACCTTGTTTTCTGCCTCTAAGGAGGTGTCCAAGGACTGAGTGGGTATTGATATCCGGAACATCCTGAACATCCCATCTGGAGGCACGGTGTTGGACCCTGTGGGAAACTCTGTGTTGGCTTCAGCCCCTGGGACCATTGGTGAGACTCATGCTTCCCCCCATGGCAGGGATGTTCCCACGCAAAAGTCTCTGAATTCAGCAGGACTTCCTTTCCATCACCTTTAGTGGCCTGGGAGAAGGCAGCAGGCCCCTGAACTCAATGATCTTGCAAAACAAATGTGCCCTTGCTTTTATGTGCCCTGAGACCATTAGAACACTCTACCTTCAGTTTCGATGGAAGGCAATGCCTTCCAATAGTACCAACCTTGTCTCTTTTGGATGCCCCATTCCTATTCAGTTATGTTTGCACTTTCAGGGGAGATCCACTCTGTCTCTACAGAGAGACATGAGCGCTCTGCCATGAAGCTGATTTTGAGGGACTATTCTGCCTTCTTTCTGATCTTGATTGTTACAACAAAATTCAACAGGAGAGTGTCGGGTTGAATGTTTCAGCAAAACATAGCTGTGGCCATGGCCTTGGCTCTGGTGAGGGAAGCAAGGAACACATTTCCATCCGTCACAAAGGGAAGGAAACAAATAAGTCCAACTGAACTCAACACAACAGGAAACAGAGGGACTGGCAGCTGGATGGCTTGGGCTCCATCCTGCACACAGTGTGATGGAAATCAGCCCCAGTGAGCTTGCAGCTGGCCCACAGAGGGTCAGTTCAACATGCTCACCAGAGCTCTTCTCTTCCTTGGATTAGACATTTCACCTCCTTATTTATGAATGAAAATTCTTAGTTGCCCCTGGAGAATTACCATGTCTGAATGGACTGTAAACCCAGGAGAGAAAACCAGGGAAAATTCAGGTCCTATTTTTCCACAGAGCGTTGCAGATTCACGCTCCCATCCAACAGCCATCTCACCCACAAGTGGGTTTGATGCTGTGGGTGCCAGCCAAATCCTCCATAATGGATTGCTTGTTAACTAAGTCTGCTCCAACAAATGCTGATCTGTGTTTCACTTATATTTGAAGTTGAATGGCTCTGCTCCCTGTTTTTCTGGCAAAGCCCATTCCCTCCTCTCTCCTCCCAGGCACCACAGGCTTCCCTTTAACAGCACTCCACAGGACCTCAAGGTCCCACCGATTTTCCATAACCCTCCTCAGCAGCTGTAGGGGTCTGGGTTTGTTTAAGTGATAAACCTGCTGACTAACTCAAGCCTTCCAGATTTTCAGGAAGCATAGCTGTTTCCTGATGGACACTACTTCAGCATCCTACTTTTCAGCAGGTCCTTTGATTGCTTCCTCATCTCCAGTCCTGCAGAAAATCAAGCCTTGCAGCCCATTAGTTTTCTGGATGTGGTTCAGCAAAGCTTAACCGAAAGGAGTTTTTTTCACCTTTACATTTAATCTGTTACTTTTACCTTTTTTTTCTACAATTCTCCTCTTAGTTTATAATCATTGAACATATATTTTACTTTCTTCCTTCATTACTAGTTTTTGTTCTCCAACTGCATTCATATGTAATTCCCTCTTTCCTGTCTAAACTCTTCTAGAAGAATGAGATAAATAGATTACTAACCAGTTCACGCCTGAGTTGACACCCACTCAGCTGGGTGACTGAGTTGAGTGACTCTTGAAACCTGATCCAGAAATGGCCTCATATGCTGGTGTAAATACATTCCCATGAACATGTTCATTTATTGCTCTGGGTTCTGCAAAAACACATTACAAAGTGGTATTTCCCATGTTGTGGAATTCATGGTGGAAAGGAAGCAGAGAGCACAAACGTCTCACTGTAATGGAAAACTTAGATACTGAGGGCTAATTGCCTAGTTGTATACAACCTGTGGTAGAGTCAGGCATAATTGCTATCTCTGGAGTCTTTGCACAATATTTTATTTGGCTGGTTGTATTTTCTTTTTTTTTTTTTTCTCCTTTTTCTCTTTTTTTTTTTTTTTTTGTTTATATTATTATTCCTTGTATTTGTTGACTGTGTCCAGGGTCTCTGGTTAGAGGCAGCACCAGAAAGGAAGGTGCAGGATGGAACAGTGACTGCATTGTATCATGTGATGGCCTTGTGCCCCCAGGAGAGGGGCATGCACCCAGACCACAGCCACAGCCCTTCTCAGCACAGTGCTCCACTGCTGACTCGGGGGGCAAATCCAACTGTGAATAGGCTGGGCATGGTTAGGGAAGAAGGAGGAGGCAGAAGACCACCCAGACTGGCAGTGTGGTTGCAAAGGTTCCTGTATATTTATTGAACAATTCTTTGATGAATGACTGGATCTGCTTTGTTTTTCATTGTATGCTTGACTTACACGCAGTGTTAACTAATGAAATCATGGTTTTCTTTATTAAAATCACACATATGTCACTGTTAGTTCATAGGAAACAACATAGCCTCATAGTAAATTTATATGCTGTGTAATTTTTTTCTACTCCTAATGGAAAACACACTGTTTTGTTTGGACCATCTCCAGACTTTTCAGTTATGGAGTTACTCACTGAAGGTGAAGCATGTGGGAGGTTGCATTAAGGAACATTACTAGCAAAGCCACTTACTCCAAATATTGGCTGCTCTTTTACTTTATTTGGATGAAGAGCAATATTTTCAAAAGTGTCTGAGCTACTTAGGAGTCCATGGCCTACACCAGAAAACTTTCACTGGCGCATGCTGGACTGGATGTGATGTTTTTCCTTCAATGATTGCACCTTCAGACAGTAATACAAGACATTGCAACAAAGGTGCCTTTTACTAGTGCAGTTTCTTTTAGTTCCTGAACCAGATTAACCTGGACTAGCACAAGCAATGGTAGACTAGCACAGATATCTTGACACAAGCTGAGTTGTGTCTGTTATATCAAACTTAGCAAAATGAAGGAAGCCACATTTCTGAGTGATTTAGGACTTGTGAAAAAAAGTCTTATTGACTTTCAGCCAAATTATTCTAACAAAACTTCATGCTTCTTCAGCTATGCAAGTGCTTTGGGGAAATGCTAGCCTTGCAAGTAAAGGAACAGAGCACTGACATTAAGAGAAAAAAAGCCCCAACTGTGTTACAAAGACTTCCTTTTATACCACTGTTCTCACTGGAACATGAGTAGAAAAAGCAAGAACTTGAATTTTGCATAGATGACTTGGATTTTTTTTTTTTTCCCCACTGCCTGGTGTCTGCTCACTAATTAAACATCTAGCTTGGCTATAGCTGCACTGCAAGAAACTTTCAAAATGCTATTCAAATGCTAGAGAGAAAGAAAATCACACACCCTCTTCTACGTGCAGGATACACACATCCTTTTACACACCATCTCCTGTGGAATGGATTCTGCTGCCACAGTCAACCTTCTGGCCAGGCAATGCAATCCACACATGTTTGGGAGCTACTGGAGAGGCAACAGGGCCATCAGGCTGCCATTTTTTCCACACTCTTGGGAAGACCCTCTCAATACTGTCAAAGCCATATACATTATTTGACACATCCTTTTTAGCTGAGTTATAACCACAGAGCATAATTTAAGGACAGTGCAGAGGAGCCCATCCTGAGTTCATTGTGGAGCACCATGCTGCCTCCTGACAAGAAGCCTCATCCCCGACAACATTTATATCCTTCCTCTCTGGACCAGGTCTGCAATCCTTATAATACACTTTATGGGTTCATTATAACCATATAATTCCTTCAGCCACAATTTAACAGTGTTCCGCTGTATCCCCACAGAGATTTCACCTCTTTGTAAAGTGCTAGAGACAGGAAAGAGTGTAGTCAAGCCTGGCTCTACTTCATATAACTGCTTGCAAACATTTTTTGTCATGTTCCTCTTGCAACACGGCCCTGTGGCCCAGGTATGGCTGCTCCTCCTGGTAAGGCTCCTGGACACAGCTGCCCACCTGGGCTGACTTCACACCCCAGAAAGACAAGAGCTTCTCCTCCCTTCCAGAACCCTTTTGGTCCTTGCTGCCCTCTACACCTTCACAGCCATGGCAAGGCAGAAATTCATGAGGGTGAACAAAACCTCCCTGATGTTCCCTTCCCTGAGCTCAGAGGGTGCAAATCAGGTTCAGAAGCTGGCAGTTTTCAAGGACAGTAATCCTTCCGTAGCAGCTAGGTTAACATGGTTGGTTCCAAAAAAGGAAGCTGTTATCTGTGGATGGTGATAAAAAAATGAAATCATAATTTCTCCCTTTGTAGTTGCTCTTTGTGCTTTTTCAGGATTTTGGAACACTTACTTAGATTCAGGGTATGTTCTGCTTAGAAAAAAATAAAGTAATGCTGCCCAGTATTTGTCAGTTTTATGCACAGAAATATAAAATAGAAACCCCTTTAAAGTGAAAGTCTTCTAGTCCTGCACATTTTCATGGAGTTTGTCTAAGCAAAATCATTGCCTGTGTCGCAACTGGGCTTTATGTGTGCACTTAGAATAAATCATTAAACATGTCTGATGTTTTCAGACCAAAATATAGACACTGTAACAAAGAGTGTGCATGTGTCCAGCTGACAAGAAAGGTCTTAACAGTCAAGGGCCCCAGTTCCTGCTTTACTTTCCTGTGCATTCCCTGTGGAAGACCAGGTGTGAATGGCTTATGCTTTTAAGCATTTGGAATGAAAATCAGGTTTTCCACTGTCTAGAAAATATGCAGGCTTTTTCTTTTTTTCCCTACCCCCTATTCCCCACCCCCTAGCGATGTGTTTGTAGAATGAATCCACAAGAAAGACTGGTGCTGCTGAACCACCAGCACCTGCCATTTCCAGCAAGCTTCCCCACTGCCATGGGTCTGTGCCAGCTTGATGTGGTCATGCCCAGATGCCTCAGCCTGGCCACCCCTCCCCTGCCACGAGGCTGCCCTCCATTGCAGGTGTTCCTGAAGAGCTGTCAGCCCACCTGAAGCAACTCTCCCAAGCTGTACCTATGGTATCAGAATGACCTTTCCTCCTCCAAAACATGAAAGATGTCTCTCTCTCTCTCTCCTGAACGAGGAAGGAATGAGGCATGGCATGCCAGCTTGCTGTTTCCCAGACTGGCACCATCACCATCCC
>JAYRBT010000093.1:22156281-22166763 GCA_036023395.1 Myiotriccus ornatus
AGGAATGAAAAAGGCATGGGCATGTCAGGGTGCTGTTTCCCAGCCTGTCACCATCACCATTCCTGCTTGTGAGCGTAAGACGCTTTGACCAACAATCCAAAAAATCTCAGTTTGCTGCTAGGCCCCTTTGTGCCTGGTACTTTTTATCTCTAGAGGGCTGTCCCCACCTGGACATTCGAGGTAAAATAAATGACGTGGGAAGAAAAAAAGAGAAACAAGTAAAAGTAATGCCAAGAACCAGACATCTGCAGATGTCCACAGGAGCACAGTTTCACCCTTCACTTCCTTAAGCACGGGCTGGGAACTTCCTTGTCCTTCCCAGTGTGTTGGCTGCCTCCAAAATGAGTGGTTGGCACTGCCCCACCTGGGGCTCAGGAGCCCACAGGGCGCTGCTGACACCAGTAGGTCAGTGCAAATCTGTGCTGGCCAGAGTTGGACCATTATTGAGCCTTTTGACAGACCTCTGCGCCTTCTGCCCCTGCACCTCTCCCATGCTGAGCACTTCTCATCTCAGCCCTGTTGCCACTGACAATCCTGGGGGTATCAGGGCCACAGATGAGTGTGCACATCTCTGAACAGTAGGAGAAAGGGTAGATGATCTGGAGACTAAACAACAGCTCACCCCTAAGCATGTTCATGCAAAGATGTAGGAATGATGTTTCAAAAACAAAAGAAAGGTCAGTCACCTTTTTCAAACCCTTAACCCAGTCCAGCTCAGGAAAGTCTGTTTTTCTGATGTATCTGTTGAAGAAACACCATGGGGCAGCCAGCTTGCCTGCAGCACATTGAATTAGCTGTAGGGACGGATATACATTATTGACATTTCCCCTGAGACAAGAATTTCTAAACAAAATAATTGTCACTTGCTAGCATCTAGCTGTGGCTCAAAATTAGACCTCACTGTGAGCAAACAGGAGAGAGGTCTGGAAGGCTACAGCAGCTGGACTAGCTCAAACCAGGCACATTTTTGAGTAACTCCCTAGAACTAAGGAGTGTTTACATATTTTGAAAAAGTATGACTGCAAAGAGACACTTGAGGACAAGAAGAATGTGCAAACTTCAAAATCTGTGGCAGAATAAGCTGTAAAATATCCAGATATCATGAACCTTGGAAAAACAGAAGTTAAAAAAGCCCAATCTGTATCATGCCTTGAAGCATCCTTCAGTCTTTGAGTGGTAAAACACCATTTATATAAAAACAGTTTAATTTTGTGCTGAGTGTGGGTGGTAAATGGGAAGCTTTTCCTTGTTTCAGCTGATCTTTTGATCTCTTAATAAATTGAATACACCTAAACCAACAATCAGACAAAAAAAAAAAAGTACTGCTGTGGAAGAGGCATTATTCTTTCCTTTTGAAAAAAGACCCACAACCCAAAATTCTTTCCTGAACTTGCCAGAAAGCCTTTGAAAAAATCATAAACCAAATTCTGCACACAAGGTAGGGGAGGGAGTCTCTTCTTTGTGGTCCCTTCCTCCCCACAATTATTCACTTCCTTGTTTTCTATATATTGTATTTAATTATTTATTTCCCTTGCAATTGTCAAATTGTTTGGGTTATAAAAGTTCTTTAAGATCATGGAGTATAACCATTAACCTAGCACTAAACCCCTGCAAACACCACTTGTGACCAGCTGCCAACCGGATTTAACTCCATTCCTACCTTGTCCCCCAAAGGAGTTGCATCTGTGGTTAAAGCACCTGGCATTTACCTTGCAGTTTGACACAAAGATGGTTCAGGATTCCTGGGGACGGCACAGAGAAAGGCAACGAAAATTAGACACTGGACAGACTCTTTGAGGGGTGACAAGAATTTTAAGCAGGAGGTTGAGTATGCAAGGACTAGAGGTGGGAGCAGCAGATCTGCAGCTGGGTGAAGCCTAAGCAGTTAAAGAGGAGAAAGGCTTTGGACTTGCATCTGCTTCTGCTGGGACCAGCTCATGTGCAGCAGGCCTGTCCACCTAGGCATGCCTGGCCTGAAGGGGCACAAAAAGACACAAAGCAGAATGGGAGTCTTGGCCCATGCAATGCAGGGAAGTGCATTGCGGGCTCTGAGCGTTGTGATCTCAAACGTGCTGGTCCTCTGGTCTCAGACCTCCTGCTCTGTGTGCTGAGGCTGCGGTTGTGTCGCTGCACGAGCTGTGTATTTAATGTTAACAGATCGCCTTATAAACAGTCTGACTTTCCCAGCAAATGGTGATCCAGGGCTTAAACAGAAAATCCCAGAGGCACTGCAGTGCATTTTCATGAGGCATGATTTATTTAGCAATTGTGTATTTTGGCTTTCTGATCATTATGTCCAGCACTCAAGCTCTCTGGGGCTGTTTTACATTGCAGGTGATGTGCCACGGAAAGCCCAGCACCAGGGCATTAGTCATGGATCACCGGGATCTGGGAGAGGAAAAAAATTGAACTCTCCTTTTTTTTTTTTTTCATTTTTATACTTAATAATGCCCCAAGTCTTTAGGAACACCCACTTTATTTTCTTTCATTTTGTTGAAGCAGACACTTGGCTTCTATCAGTGTGTAAGTGATTGGCTTCTCTAACAAAAGGCAGGGGGTTAATGAACCCTTTATGTAACTCCTCTTTCCTTCAAAATGTGAAATAGGAGTTAGCATGTAAATGGTTTTAAATGAGCTATACTTCAGCAGCACTGAAATAATGCTTTTTATTTAATTTCTGACTCCTTCCTATGGCTTTGCAGATCTGTGTGTGGACACATTCATTTCTATATATAAGCCAACCAGCTTTCGTTTAGTCAATGAATGACCTTCTATGGTTAAAACTGGGGACACATTGTAGGACAAAGATGTCTATGTATAGCAAAAAAGGAAAATATGGTAAAGGATGAAAGGAAGAGGAAGAAAGCTGAGGAAGAGAGGAAAGAGGAGGGAAAGGGAAAAGCAGCAGCAGGTTTGTTTTCTCTATGCAGGAAATTTTTCTATATAGCAACTAGAGGAGGCCTGATGTTAATTGGTGTAAATATGGGTTTGAAAGGAAGGTGGGCAGGTAAGGATCAGCAACAGAATGTATTATTAAGTGATTTACTGGAAATAACCTGTCCCTTCCTTGTCCCTGCGTGTCAGCCCTCTGCTGTCTCTTGAAAGAGACCTGTGTCTCAGTCACGTTTTTTGAATAACTCCTCTCCACATCCAAAACACCAGCTGTCCCAACAAAGGGTATTTCTTTCACACTCCATATTCAATACTTTGTACTAGATACAACCTCTAAATATTTACAGTAAGTGCACTTATAACAAAATTGTTTGCCAAACCTTATTGGCTCTCTCTATACTTGTGAGTTACAGACACATATTTATTTAAACAGGAAAACAAATGAACAGATTCCTGAGTCTCCCACATACACTTCTGGTTATCAGAAGTTTATCACAGGCAAACAGGAACATTTCATGGAGGCTCTTGTTAAAATGTTGGCAGCTATCAGTGGGTTGGATTTCTATGTACTGCAGGAGACAGCAGCATAGTTTAATATTGTTGTATTCTGCGGTTTTTTGTTGCCGTTTTTAATTTTTTGTTTGTTTTGTAGGGTTTTTGTTTGTTGACACTTTGTTTTATTTTGGTTTGGTTTGTTTTTTAGTATCAACCTCCTTTTTTCTTCTTGATAAATTTAAAAAACAGGAGCTGGGTAAACAGCTTCTTGGAAAATCCTCTAAGACAGGAAAGTGGGAGAAAAGATAGGAGCACTTTTTCTTGAGGCACTGGACAGGTGTGGGAGTTAGTGCTCTTTAAGCTATATGTCTTTTGGAACTGGCCTTTCCAATCAAATGGTAAAGCCCAAGCAATTTGTCTGAACAAATGAGATTGCAGTTGCAAATCCCTTCCATGCAGACATCAGTGTACAGCACAGACCAACGGCTAACAGCAAGAACTGGTTGGAAAGGACATGCCAGTACATTTGCAATAACAAGAAAGCTTTAAAGAGGACCAGAAAAAGGAAAAGCCTGTATTTGGTTTATGTTACTTCTGCACCAAGTGGAAAAAAAGCCAGTTCACTAAGACTCACCTCTGCCAGCTCCATCCAGTCTTGTGGTCATAAGGGACCCAAAAGGATGACAGGTACAACAGGGATGGAGTCATGCCTCTGCACGGGATGGGGATGATAACCTAGAGAAATGCCTTTGCCAGCTCTTCTGTGCATTGCCTTGATTCACACCAATTGAAAGACAGACCACAGGTGTTTGCATTCAAAGCCTCTCCATCTGGGGGTGTCCTTTTTAATTCCACCTGGGAGAAACAATCTGCTGGGTGGGCTTTTATTTATTTGACAGAAAAAGCTGTGTGGTTTTAGTCTGTGGACACTACTGCAGTGAGAAGAGACAGTTCTGGTTCTGGCAGTGTCACAGACAGAAACCCCAGTTGGCTTTACAGTAGTTAAGCCTGGTATCTGGTAGCATGCTTCTGGGGAAACACAGACGTTCAGAAAAAGCTACAATACTTTAGAAGCGGAGTCCACTTGAGTTTCCAATGAAAAATTGCTCCTAGGATCCAGATTGGCCATGGCCAAACCGCTGGCCACCATAGACGTACAAACCAAAAGCCACACTACATGGAGTGACCTGGGAAGTATCATTTCGTTGAAATCCCATACTGAGTGAAATTGATGCTTATATGGAAAAAGTTACTCAGAAGGGGAAGCAGAACCAAGACACTGGACATAAAACCATGTCCTTTCTTGTTTGACATCCAAGTTACCCAGACTTAATTTGAACCATGAAGATAGCAACCATGCCCCTTCCTTTTCACCAAATGACTACTATGAGCCTTTGTTGCCAGATTGTTTAAACAGTGCCACAGCTGTGAATATTTAGGAAGGGCAAAGTTAAGAAAACAATGTTGGATCTTGTGGCAACTATTCAAAAAACTCTGCTACTGGTGCACTATGGACAGACAGGTGTGCTTAGTTTTAGGAATCACTGAAAAGGTCTTTATTTGGTCTGCCCTTTCTCCTATCTGGTGAGCTTTCAGTATCTCATTTAGAAGCCAGCCTGATGCTACCAAGATATTTCAGAACACACGGAACAAAAAAAGGGGGTGACAAGAAAAGCAATGTGTCAAACATATGTACTGGGTGAGACAGAATATACTTCTACAGAATATACTTTCAAATTTTACATAAAAGCTTTTTTTTTGACCAATGAGTCACCCAGCCCCTTTCTATATAGAAACAGGGAATTAAAATTCTGCTTAGTAATCCTTCATTCAAAGGCCATCTTTTCAATTAGTTTTCAGACTTGTGCTGCCTCTGAAAAAACGTGAAGTAGGAAAACACATTTTGCTTGACCTGCAAATGATTGCATCAACCATATTCCTTTTAATACACAACTCCCCACCACTACAGTTGCTGACACAAACACCATTACATTTTAACTTCAAGAGGATTTACTTGGACCAGGGGCAGCCAGCAACAGAAGAATTTTAATGACTGTGGGAGGACTGTTGGTATTTTAAGAAGTCTTCTAAAACCTTTTGAAGAATTCAAGATAAGTAAGAGGGGAAATTTTTTTCCCTAAAGTACTTTGTACCATGTTTTCACATAGCAGGAGTGAGTTCTATAACTGCACAATGAAGCTGAAAAGTATGAACAGAGAAGTAAAGCTTAAAAAAAATCTGAAACAAAAACAAATGGCATGGGAACCATTCTAAAGAAGACAGCAAATGAATCCTTCTATTGCAGGCTCTGGTTTTTATTCTCTTTAATTTCACTAGCTTGCAAAGAACCACTCAATTCACAGATCAGATTTCCCAAGGATATAGAGACAACATGTCAACAACACAAAGCACTAACCAAATTTTTAAAGAGCAGCCAAATGCTCAGTGAGTTCCTCTAGTGCAGTTGTACAATATTTGCCTCCTGTAGCCTTTGATCTAAAGCATTGCACTTTACTGTTTAGAAGACAACCACCTGCTGCCAGAACTGCTCCTGGATTAATATACCTGACAACCAAAATTTAGCTGCTGCTAAGGGGTCAAAGAGTCCAGCTTCTTGAACTGTCCAGTGCCTCCTTGGAGAGCGACTGATCAATGTACCTGGACAGCAACTGCCATCTGTTACAATCACAATGACAATAGAAAAGCCTCCTTGGGCATCCCTCTCCACAGGGGGCCTCTGCACCCCACACACATCTTGAATGATTGCACCCCTGGTTTGAAATTATTCACCCATGGCTTCTCAAAACCCACTACACTTTGAGCAGCGTAAACTAGGGTGAATGATTTGCTGCTATTTTTTAACACCATCCTCCCCAGCAATATAAAGGACACCTGGAAAGGGCAACAACCTCCACCCCAAAAAAACTCCCTAAAATAAAGTGTCAACTATGTTGGTTTTTTTTGTGGGGATGTTAGAGACAGGAAAAGGTGCTCTCACTGGATCCAAGGAAGAAAAAAAGTCCAAGCACTCTTGAGAAATAGAAATTGTTTTTCAGTTCAGATGTCCCCTGTCTTTGGAGGCAGTCTTACCCTCTTTCTTCTGCTTACCTGCACTAGTTCAACCATCAAGCAGGAACTAAGGAAAAATGATGAGTGGATTAGCAAGCAGATGTTTTTTAAAGAAGAAATTCATACAGCCTGTTCTCTTTCTCAGGATGGTTATGTGAATAAAACCAAATCAACCTGTACATTCACTTGTTCTCAAATACAGTCAGGAAACAATGAGCTGTTTTGCTGAAAGCAAGTGTTTATATTAAAAACCTTGGTCAATTTGCAGATAATGTTATGTTTATCCATTCTGCCTACTCCACCTTGCACAGTGTCCACACAAAATTAGCTTGACAGTTCAGGTGATTTCAGTTTTCCTGAAAGCAACGTCAAAACTCACTTTATTCAATGGAGGCAAGTTTTGCTCACTTGTTTCTCTTCCCTCCCTCAGCAAGAAACTGCCTGTTCAAGCAATTTTACGCATCCTCAAAGCAAGAGATGCTAAAAACACTGGATTTTGCTGGGCTGACTCTCTCCCCTCCAATTCTTCCCTGCCCAAATGGGAGAACGTTGTTCCCTAAGTTGCATTTCAGTAGGGTACACTGAAGGATATACAACTCTGATTTTGTTTTGTCATTTTTTTGGGGGGTGTTTATTTTTTTGTTTGGGTATTGGGTTTTTTTTTTGGTATAGAGGCAAATGACAATGAGGAAAATGGCCCCAGGAATTTACTCTTCATATATTTTACATTGTTAGGAGAACATACAGTTTCACAGAGAAAGGTCCCAAGTTTTTTATCAGCAAGATCCCACCTTTGCTCACATTTAACCCTGTTAAGGAGTTTTATTTAATGCCAGTGATTCTTGGCAACTGATTTTCACATGAGTGCCATTTCTCTTCAAAACAAGCTGGTATGAAAAAGTCCACTTGTTAACTTAGCTATGTATAACAGTGTGCATGTGTACCTATTATCTGTAGCATGGTCTGGTCATTTGCAATAGATACTATGTTGTAAAGTCTTGACTTCACAAAATAAAATTGTACCTTGGTTCTTAGTGGCTCACTGCTTTTGAAGTGAAGGGTGTATAATTTAAAAGATACCCTACAAATATTTCTCAGTGCAAAAATGCAAAAGGTGTTTTGTTTTCAATTACAAGAAAAGGTCTATAAAAAGTTACACTTTTTTCCACATTAAAAATGCTTATGCTTTTTTGCCATAAACAAGAAAAACATTCCAATGCCATAAATACAATTTTTTAATCTACCAACCTGATTGTAGCCCTTTAAGAGCCCTAGGGATGTGTTCTACTTTAAGAACTTGTCCATAAAAAACTTGGTACCCCTCACATGTTACACATTTCATACTGCATTTCAAAGAAGAATCTTATATACATTGTGACTAAAGTACTGTTTATTTCATAATCTAAACAAACATTGGAATACACTCTATGCTTTTCTACTTTCCTGCAGACTTTACAAAGAGCTTTTTTTTTCATAATTAAAACAATCTGCATACACACAGAACATGCATTCTCTAACACCAGTAATGAAGGTAAGAGAGTCAGTTTCCATCATCTTCCTGTTGCCTGTGTTAGAAAAAAATACTTTTGTTTTTACTGAAGTTATGGCAGTGTGGCTAAGGATACAAAGACTAGAGCACAGTTTTACTCCCTGCACAGAAAACGTTCATCACAAGCATGCTGATGGTGATACATATTACATGTTTATTAAATGATAGGCATACTTTTATCCCCTTTACTCCCTTTTTAAAAATACTAAGTGGCTACATGTAAATGCAGTGAAGCAGTTATAAGCTTAATTAATCAGAGTTGATTCAAACTGGCACCAAGATGCAGCAAAGTCCAACAAAGTCTCAGCAAAGCTTTCCATGGGCTACCGATGACCTCCGCCTCAAGGCATCTACCTTCTACTTTTTTAAAGTAGAAATCAAAGGCCTTGCAGCCTGGTCAGTCCTGTGGACGGGGTGGTCTGCACTGGTGTGCCAGGCTCCCTGGAAAAGATGCCCTTGTAGTCCATTAGTGTTTAAGAAAACGTGAGTGGGTTACCTTCCCTGGGCCCATGCACCCACCCCGCTCTGTGGCGTAGCCTGCTGCTCTTTGTCGGTCACGTGGCTGGCTGTGGTTTTACACCACAGAGTGGTCGTTGCTGTGGACACCAGCCAAGATAGTGTGGTTGAGCGAGGATGCTGACCGATCCGAGCCTTCGGTGGGGCCGTTGGCGCTCTCACTGCGCTGGCAGCAGAGGATCTGCTTGAAGGTTGCGCTCATTTCCTTGTCCCGGTAGGAGTAGATGATGGGGTTCATGGCGGAGTTGAACTCGGCCAGGAGCAGGAAGAATTTTTCATAGGCCAGGACGTTGCACTGGGGACAGCAAACATCAAGGAGCAGCAAGACTAATCCTGGGGTCCAGCAGATTATGAAAGCACCTAGGAAGACAAAGAGTGGACAAAACACAACAAACCCCACAAATATACTAATGCACTATTACTCGTCAAAATACCACAAGAAGCACTCAGTGGGAAGTGGCAGTGGTTAACTTTCTCTTTCTAGAGCATCGTTCCCACACTCTTTCTTCACTGACCTGATGAGAAGGACGCCTTTCAAAGATCTGTAAATGGTTATGGGAAACACATCAAAAGAGCAAGGCACACCCCCATGCCCCATCCCCACCCTCCTCACCATCTAAAACTCTTCTTGGCAAATACATTTGCATTTAAAGTTGATAATGAGGAACATTTTTTCCCTTCAGCTAGAGACCTCTGACTAATCAATCTCTTGATCAGGAGAAACAATGCGGCAATTTACTTCTCAAACTAATAACAACAAAGAAAACCTTTCTGTGAGTGCTGTGACTGAAGCATCATTAATAGAAAAGGAGTGCAGGCAGCAATTCTCAAGAAAAAGAAAGCCTGGGTCTTGTTAATCCATTTCAGCCTCATTATGTAATGGAAAGTCCTAAAAACACATCCTTCTTGCACTGAAATGCCGTCCTTCAACAGATCTTTTCTTAGGGCTCTATTCAATTGAAATTCAGAGGCTCCTCAGGCTTCAATACTGTCAAAGCCAAAGAGCCTTACCCCTCCTCCTTTCTCTGTTTTGCAAAGCTGAGGAGAACAAAGCCCAGAATAAAATTTAGAGTTCAATGCAGAAATGAAATCTAATGCCTGGTACTTTATTGGGAATACTGAATTAAAGGAAGGTGCTAACTCCTTCCAAGGTTAGAGGAGTTTTATGTATAAGCACTGCTGGGGAAGTCCTTACACACAAACCATGAATGAATGAAGATGGGGCTCCTGTGATTTTCCTGCTGAGATGCCTGACTGAAGTGGAAACCAGTCTTACCACCAGTGAGCAGGATTAGTGCAGGCAGCAGCAATAAGGGCTTCCCAGCACTACCTGTTGGGCACTGTTTTCAAACTGGTTCTCCTGTCATTTTTGGTACTTATTTGTTAACATACTGCTCCTGTTTTTAATTCAGTGATGTTCTCTGCAGGTCTAGCAGCTCACTCAAGTCATTCCCACAGCATATAGACTTTTCGCCGTGCCTGTCAAGAAGGTGCCAGCTATTTCCAGTTTAGGCAGTGATGACTGTAAACTATGCAGACACCTTTATGTTTGGATAACAAATATACATAGATCAAATAGAAGAACATTTTCTGGAGGGCTTTGCAAACATGCAGGGTGTGCCAGGTGACAGACATTGGCTTTTCCACACCAAAAACCATCCCTAAGCTGAGCTTGCTCGCAACTCTTGGTGCCACAGTGCCACTCTATGCCTGTCAGTTTGCTGACCAACAAAGCCCGCCAAGGAAAAGAAGCTGGGAGGCGAACAGCCAGCTTCCAGTGCAAAGCACTAAATCCTTTGACCAAGTGGCTGTTAGGGTCTGGCAAAAATTTTACAGCATGGGGAGGATGAAACTCTCCCATGCCGAGGTGCCATTAAACACATGAATGTGGGGGAGCCCAGCTGGCCCTGGGCTCTCTGTAAGCTAGGATACTGAAGACGGAACTTTGCACCTGGCAGAGG
>JAYRBT010000093.1:22166863-22183162 GCA_036023395.1 Myiotriccus ornatus
TACATGTGTGACACCCAGAAGTGTATAAGTAGAAGCACTGTTGTAATAAAGGGGGCTGGTATCCCTGATCACCGTGTTGTCCTCCCGCCTCGACCGACCGATGACACATGATCCATCTCACTGCTTTTGTCAGCAGCTCTTCTGGATTCCAGCAGTCCTAGAAAAGAGTACCTGAAACCCATGCAAAGGACTAGAGTCTTTTGTCTCTTCTTTGTACCTGTTCCCATAAGAGTAGAAAACTGCATTTCTTTATTTGCAGAACTGTCCGCGTTGATAATGAGCCCACCCTCTGCACACAGACACTCTGCTGAGCTGGCTTCTGCAGAAACCAAGCCAATCATTCAAATTCAACCACTCACTGCTGAAACTGTATATGTTGTATTCAGCCTCCTACCTAGTGAGGCAGCGGTGGACTTTGTTCTAGCTTGAGCATGTATTTTCTTCATTATAGGCTGCCTTGTGAAAACAACATCAGAGGCGGGAACACTGCAAGTCATGCGATCTACATTCAAGGACAAAAGACAATGACAGCATCCTCACCAGGCCTGCAGCAGAAAAGTCCAGTGTGGGAACAATGGAGCTGACAGGAAAGCTCTCCTAGCGTTGTTCAAAGTTGCAATTGAAAGCTTCCAATTTTCCAACTTCTTTTCTTTTTTTTTTTTTTTTTTAAATCTGTTGTTGAGAAACAACAGAACATTCTGCTGACATAATTTCTGATGTATTAAAAACAGCAAAAAGAAGCTGTATGGTTGAGGCAGGTAGGAATTTGCTCCTGAGAAAGGACCAAAGTTATCACAAAAAATCCACGTGCAAACCACTGCACTGAACACTGGTCTCAAGTGGAGTTTCTGAGCCTCTCTGGGGTATCTCAGATAGGTCTGATAACCTGTGTGCTGAGGCTTGATTGGCTGCACTAAAGAAAATGTGGACTGTAGTTAAGCAAGCAACTAAATGTGTTCCTCATGCTACACTGAAAAATGATAAAAACAAAAGGGTTTCCCTCCTAGCCAGCTCTGGAAGGAAGTCACTGTTGTGCACGTTGTCATCCTGCTGCTCATGCCTGGCCTGGAGCTGAGTGAAGAAGTCCATGCTGTCCAGCTCCAGACCTGCTTGTGTAATGTGGGCTTTTCCACTGCCCTGGCCTCCAGCCTCAGACCAGGCTGACTTTCCAATTCCCTTCCTCCATGAGACAGCAGTGGCTAGTAGGGGAGCACACAACACCCAGGACCACATCTTTGTGCAAGCAGGGCTTCCTTCAAGCTTCTGAGCAGACTGCTCAGTTATTGGGAAGTAAAAGCCACTGAAGCCAGCCCCATTCAGTCTAATGAGTTTTGTATTACTTTAGCCCCTGGGATTTTCCTAGCGAAACTTCCCACCATGCTAATGGCTCCAACAGTTTATTAAGTGCTTGCAAATGGTGACACAAAAAATGCCTCAGGTTTGCTCACTTGTTATGTAACTGTTAATACCCTAGAAAATAACTGGAAGTTATCACTCATGATAAGGACATTTTTGAGTCAGGTACAATGCAAGGAACACCAAAATGCCAGGCTCTTATTACTTCAGATTTAGGAAAGCTCATCTGTTAACCATGGAAGGAAAGCAAAGCTTGAATTTTTTTATTTTTTTTTTAACTTCTTACTTGGAATATTTGTCAAAATAAGTTAAAACTGAGGTTAAATTCTTCTCCGAACAAAAATATGTTTTGCATTGATTTCACCAAGAATGAAAATCTAAAAATATCACATCTAATAAAACAATGATATCCAAAAGCTTCCTGCTGCCATACTCTGGAAAGCCTTAAGCCTACACCAAAAACTTGACATATTTTTCTGCTCAGGAACAGAAGTGAGAGCAGCCGAAAGAACAGTGTCAGTAATTTTCAGGTACATCTTAACTTTTTACAAACTCGGTCAAACCCAAGTTACAATTACATACAAAGCAGATCTGCTGCAGTTGGTGAATTGAATCTTTGTGGATATGCCACTGTCATACCATGGCACTAGGAGAGCTCAACATGCATGAATTAAAATGCAGGTTGTATGTCCTTGGGTGGCTGAAAAGCACTGTTGCCTTGCGAGAGAGCACTTTGGGATCATCTCCAACTCTGGCAGTCCTTACAAGGCACTGGCACCGGCACTGTGCGAAGCTGAAGAAGCTGCTCACTTGCAGCTGCACCCTATGGTGCAAGGCCAAGGTCCGCCCTGAGGGTCTGGCCACAGAGGGCTGGGTGAGGAAGAAATGCCCATCAGGCTGAGGGTGAATGGCTAGCCATTAGACAAGAAATCTTGAGGGAACCAGAGAAATGGCTCCTAAAAATTTAAGGACACAGGATGAAAAGAATCCCTTTGGACCAAGAACCGTGTTTTACAGCAGGAAATATGAGTTACAACAAAGCAGTTACGACACTAATTTAATTTTCTGATGCTGTGTGATACCTCTCACTAAGGATTGAAACTCCAGCTCCTTGTGCATTGTCTGTCTTGCAGAGCTGTGACTGAAGTACACTGGGGGGCTTTTCAATGACTATATCATATCTGTTTTGAACTCACGTCTGGTGAACCAGTGCAGATTGTCTTTCCATAGTAGCTGGATGCTTAGAAATCCCTGGGTAAGACTGACATGGTCCTACAGCAAGATTTGATTGCAAGAGAGTAAAAAATGTTGTAGGCAGCAGGCATACGAAACCAGCCATGATAAATCACACAAAAATGAGTGAGTAGAAGAACAAAAGAGAAAAGAACTCCAAAAAACAGCAGCAGAAAAGAAATAAACTACATGAGAATAAACACTGATGAACCAGTCACTCATTACTAGGATACCAGACTAGATGGCTACTCACGAAACCTCTTGTGTTAGCAGGCAAAGTGTTTCCTAAGCAGAACATTTTTTCTTTCTTTTCTTTTTTTTTTTTTTTTTGTCTTTTGCCTTGGATAGCCTAAGTCTGTGTTTATTCCATGAACATTTATTTTCCTCCAACTCAAAGCAGCAAAATAAAAGAAGCACTTCCACTTCTGCCAAGTCACACACTTGCTGTCCCTCAGAGGATCTGTAAGGATGCAGTTCTTTGTCAATACACACCTATTCTAAAACACCCTTTTTCTCCTGCTTAACCATATCGTGTCCCTTTCGTGTACCCTCTTCTATCCATCTTGTGTGTTAACCCTGACTTAGTGATTTCTGGCATGGGCTCACATTCCCCCTGCAAATTCTGCATGGAGGGGAAAAATATTGAAAGGGCCTCTTTTAGGGAGTGAGAGAAGGAAAAAAAAGATCTCTCTTGTGTTTGCAGTTTTGTTAAGATTACAGAAACAAAATAAGGCACTATCATATCAAAGACAGAAAAGATCCATTCCAGCTGAACTGCAGGATCATTTATAATCTGCTTCTGTTGCCCACCTGCTCTTGTCCACCCGTTATCCTCTCCAAATCCCCTCCTGCCCTCAGAACGGCACTTATGGCAGGCAGCTGCACCACCACTTCCTCTGGGACAATGGTGACTGAGAGAAGAAAGGACACTGAGCATCACTGTTATCACTGTTACCAACAGGGGGAAGGGTTTTTCTTCATGCGGAAAGCAATGCTATGGGGGGATGATCTGTTTTATTCAACAAAACCATAGCCAAAAAGGGCTACAGAAATGCCCGGCATTTTCCACATCCCAGTGCAATCCCACCCTCATCAGGGAAAGCCATTTGCTATGCTAGCTGAGGAGCAAGCTCATCAGCTGCAACACAACTGCACTCCTTCATGTCCTAGCCATCTGCAAGCTGTATCAATGACCCTCCTTATCACACTGAGCATTATGTTGTGCATAGCATGAATAGAGAGAAGTACTGCATGCAGTAGATGCAATAGTGCTTATTTACAACTACGTATTGTTTCCCATTGACACAAATATTAGAGCACGAAATCTAAGGTGAATGCTGAATTATTATATATGCAAACGATCGTGAAGATCATTTATCATGCTGTAAACATACAGATGTAGGATTAGTTCTAATTCTGGTCTGACATAATTTTCCCCAGTTTTTCCACAATATTAGTACAATATAGCTGATAGTTCTTGGTGGATAAAAACACAGATGTTGCTGGGTTTTAGTTTCTGCTGGACATAATTAAAATTGGCTTAATGTTTTCTTCCACCCATGGAATTTTCATGTGAAGAAATAAAATGTGACTACCACAATATGGACCAGATTAATAAATGTAAAATAATCGTATGCTAAACTTGGAAAATTCTGCAGAATTTAATATATGAAAATCTTGCCTTTCCATCCACAGATGGCAAAACACTTGAGGAGGATGACAGTGACAGAAAGAACTTGAAAAATTCCCCAGGTGGGATAGAGCAACCTACAGGGTACCAGTAAAATGGCCTTGCTGAAAATGGTGATATCAAAACAGCCTCATTTATTGAAGGTGTCTTTATTCAAGGAAGCTGTATGAATTCCAAATGAGTGAGAGATTCATAGCGCACTCCTTGTGCAGTTTTCATCTGAGTGCAAAATGCTGCCCTCTCTGACATATGTCTGGGAGACTTTAACACTATGGGCCCCTTTGGTTTTCAAACCAAAAATTTCTCTGGTGGGACTGTGTGTGAAAGAAAGAGGGGATATCTCCAGCAGCATAGAACAGGAAATAAGAAACAAAGCAAAGGTAAATAAAATCTACATTCATATTCATGAAACACTATCTTACATGTACTTCTCTAAGATTTGAAGCAGGAGGAGGTGAGCACATAAGGGAAAATACACAACTAGGGGGCATATGGGAGGAGCTGGGTGGTATGAGCCATCAGCTTGTCTCTAACCACACTGTAAGTGCCCCATCTCTGGAGATCCCTGTTCTAGTCTCCCATGAGCTGAGCAGCTCTGAATGTGCAGCTTATAGATAAAATCCTGACCTCAGCTTTACCAAGTATCTGAACTCCACATGAAAAGGTTTGCCAGATTTTTGAGCCTACTGCACCCATGATTTGTAAAGGGATTTTAAAAGAAACTGTTTCTGCTAGCACTGCATCCAATCACTGATTTCCTACCTTCTGCACACCTACACACACATGCACAGTCCATCCTCTTCCTGAATCCTGTTCTGACAATCTGAACTGTCGAGTTTGGTCAGACTTTGCACAAAATAATGGCTGGCTCATGTAGGAACAGAGAAATCACGTCTTGCTCAAAAACATATTTCCTCTTCCCAGTAGGAATACAGAATGTGTCTGCTTCAAACATCTGTCTTCACCTGCCTGCACAGAATTTATTTGGTGTTTTAGGCATGGCTATCTTTATGAACAAATCACCCCCTCTCTGAGGAATCTGTCTGCTTCCACGTTGAAACATTTATCTGGTTTAAAATATGTAAATGACTGAACATGAAAGCAGCCTTGGGGCTCTGCCTGTGCTCTGGCTGGGCTGGAAGAGCATCAAGACTTGATCACAAAGAGTGATGTCCAGTGTGTGTTAGCATCACCTCATTCTGGGCCTTAATATTTAGTATTTCACCTGTGTCTGTTCATCTGTTCAATCGTCATCAACTTTATTCTCTTCAGAAATAATAAAATAAAAAACTCTTCCTAAATGGACATACAGTCTTGACCACAACTGATACTTCTGCTGGCACATAGACCAGGCTACAGGTCTGGCTTCTGCTCTACCTGTTCTCTTCCAATGCTCACATCACCACATTGCTCCTGACAGTTTATAATTTAAATACTCACAAATTCTTTGCTGAAATCTCTAGGTCAAAGCCTTTCTTTTAAACCAGACGCACTTTGGCACCTACACCTGCTACACTTACTACACACAGAGCCAACTGAAGAGACACCTGAGCCATCGTGGAGTTTCACAGGGTGTTGATAACAACCATTAGCCAGCAATTTGATTGGCACCACTTGTTGCATGACTACCCTCTCTGAGCATAGAGATTCTCAGACAGAAAGCACCTGTGGTCAGTGGGACTACATCTACAGCCATCAGGCCTTCCCTTATCTCCATGGGACCAATGCCTTTTGTCTTCTCTTCCTGCTTCAGTTTAAGTCCAGACCAGAGGTGATGAAGAGCAGATTTCCCACAGCAGGACTTGTAAATAGGCGCTGGGGGTGTCTTTTGGAGCAGCACTTTGTGGTTACTGCCCTGAGTGCTTGCTGCCATATGCTGGAGGAAGGCTATGCTGACATCTGGCCTCTGACTTTCCTTCTGAAGATGGTATCTCCTGTGTGTCTTCCTAACTGGGTGCTAAGTGGCCTTTCCCTGGACCTTGGCACCAGCTGTGGATGTTTACAGTACCACATGGGTGTCCGAGGACTTGCATATCCCCGTAGATTTGAGGCTTTTGAAGTTTTAAACAGCAAATAGACAGAAAAGCCTGGCGGAGGGGGAGGGGGGGGGAGTGAAAACTAAACAAGACAAACTGGAGAGAAAATGAGACTGGACAGTAGCAAGCTGCCAGAACCGACTGCTTATTTCATGGGTGCTCATCAAACACTAGCCCAGGTTAATGATCTCTTTATGCCATTCCCTGCCTGATGCTCACAGTCCTGCAAAATGAGTTTACTGGTCTGTGGCCAGCTGATCCAGCTGCCTCCAAATATTCCATGGCTGACATCTCTGAAGGAGAACTCAAGTGCTAAAGGCAATGGAGGAGACCAGGACTGTTTTTCAACCGACACCTGCAAATCAAAGGTATTTGAATAATCCTTGGTTTCACAAATACACTTGTAATGGTTTTAAAGAACACCTTGCAAAGACAGCATGTGCAGAACACTTTCCAAAAGCAAAAGCAAAAGCTTGAGCCCATGGCAATTTATCTGCATCCATCTGAATCCCTCAAATCAAGGAAAACTAAACTTGTCACTGATCTAGTGGACTGCAGGAAAGACATGGTGCACTGCTCCCCTGCAAAGGGAGAAACTAAGCCTTTTATCTATGAAAAGCACTTTAGACAAAACCGGGAAATCATTCAATGCCAATGGTCAGGATTCCAACAGATTTCTAAATTCATAAAGATATGCGAAGCTAATTTCTGAATAAAAGCTTGGCTGTTGCCAAAGAAATCTGAGTATTTTTCTCCATGTAAAGACAAACAGTAATCCCCACGGAGTTTCTCTGTTGCCAGAAAACCTGATATGCAGAGGAAAATTTGGTGTCTTTTTCAACTTTTGAGTATTCTAGACAAGCCCTTATGCCCATTTCGGAACAAAAATGCTTCTGTAGTCTCCAGTCAGAGCTGGAAGCGTGGCTGCAAAAAGAACACATCATCATAATAATAATAGTAGGCTCCTGGTACTGGTCTTCCTGGTTCATGATGATACAAGACAAAGAAAAGCAGGCAAGAGATGTGTGGGGAAAACTAGAAGCAAGAATCATAGAATCACAGAAATACTTGGATTGAAAGGGACTTTAAACATCATCTAGTCCTAAACCCTGTGCCACGGGCACAGATGCCAGCGATCAGGTTGCTCAAGGTCCTGGCCTTGAACACGTCCAGGGATGAAGCAGCCACAACTTTTCTGAGCAACCTGTGCCAAGTGCCTCACCACTCTCACAGTAAAGATTTTCTTCCTAACATCTAATCCAAATCTGCACTCTTTCCATTTAAAGCCATTCCCACTTTTCCTATCTCTCCATGCCCTGGTAAAAGGTCCCTCTTTCAGCATTCTTGTAGGCCCTCCTCAGGTGCTATAAGTTCTGCCTAGAAACTTCAGGCTGAATAACCCCAATGCTCTCAGCCTCTGCTTCAGTCCTTTGACCATCTTTGCGGCCTTTCTCTGGATCTGCTCCAACAAGTCCAAGAAGCTACCTTCAGTCCATACCTGGCAATGTATTTTCATCCCGTAGTCCAGACTCAGCCAGGGTAGTCTTTAGGGGCACTAAATGACTTGGGACTTCAGGTGGGGGCAGACCCATCCTGGCACAGCCAGAGGACCCTGTCTTGAGGGCTCTGGGCAAGGCTTTCAGGTCCCAGAGGTCCCAAGTCTGGTGGCAATGTCAACGTGCCTGTGCCAAGGTGAAGGCTCACCGCAAGAGGCAGGAGCAGGACAGCTGGCACCCCACAGGCAGGGCTCACAAACTGGACTCTGTTCTGCCTGCTTCTGCAAGGTATGTTTCACCTGCTTGGGACTTGGGTGTTTTGCTGCTTCTCTAGTAGCTGCAGTCTCCAATCACAGAAAAATTATTCACAGCCATGCTGAAAAACTCTGTTCTGACCACTTTTCCAACAGAAATCTGTATGCCCCCTGCGGTACTCTGGTACTTTCCCAGGCATTGTCACAATGGTATGCTCAAACAATACAGTTTGTTTAGCAGATTTCAAACAACTTTGGTACACAAGATTGTTTAACTGTATTTTCTTTTGTTGTTAAGGACATTAAGTGTTACTGGTATTATGTTTGGATAAGCTCCAGTTGCAACAGAAGATTCCAAATGAAGCATGGGTGGATGCAACTTAGTATGTAAAGGACTGCTTTGATTCTTACATGAAAAGAAATTAATAATATTAGCAGAAAAATATTAGCTTCTGTTTCCTTAATAGGAATAAAATTTGTTTCTCCCATGCTAACACCATACTGCAAATAGGAGAAAGTGTTACCAAAGGGGAGAGATACTGAAATCGACTGCATTATATACCAGCTCTGTCTCAAGGGCAGGAAAACTGTGTGTGCTTTTATCTTTACATAGCCATACGGACATTTATCTGATTACAGCTACCTGGTGAAGCTGCAGTAGACAACCCTTGGTGGAACTGCATCAAGACCAGTTACACAAAATGGTTTTAAGAAGCAGAATCCACCGTGATAGCTGTGCCTTTCTGGGAAAATGAAGAGCACAAGCTCTAGAGTGAAGCAGACAGAAGGGGAAAAGCCCTCATGGATAAGAAGATGTCACTCTAGGATAAGTCTTCTTGGAAAGATCTGCCTGTCATAGGACATATTAGGATAGCCTCCTCCCCTAAAAAACTTTCTACTCCTCATCTGTTAACAAATGAAACTACTGTCTTGGGCCAGAAGCAGCCTTGGACAGACTGTACATGAACAACAGCACTGTACTAAGTTGCCTGTACACCTCACCACCCAAGCAGTGTCAAGGTCATATGGACATTACTCAGGCTACCAGTGAAGCACCTACAAATAGCAGTGACAGAATCAAGGGATAGCAGACAGACACTGCACTTCTCAAGAAAAGCATTGAGTGAAGAACTACCCCTATTTTGATTGTGGTAAGTATATCCTTAAAGGTTATCAGAAGGGTAAATTCAAGGCTTTGGCACTTAATTCTGTATGTGCTTGTTTAAAGCTATCTAGATGAGGCTGGAAGTGTATTTGGGCAGAAAATATAATATTTGGTCTGTATTTCCACACTGAAGATGAGACATGGTTTAAAGGGATGCAGCTACCTCTCAGCTCTCATGGGTGCCTCTTGACTCCTCTGGAACATCTGATTTTCCCTGTCTGGACATAGATGCCCTCATTCTGGAACTTTGCTCTTAGGTGTCAGGGAGAAGGAAATTCATTGTTTCATCAAATTTTGTGACGCTAGTCTCTGAGAGAGAAGCACTGCAAAAGTGTGCAATAGGTGTTTACTGTCCTGTAGCATATAATTTTACTGTGGTAACAACAGTATTTCCCGTACTTCAAATGGGAAATTCAGTGAACAGAACTGGAAATAATGTTTCATTGCTGGTGGTAGATAGACAGATTCCAGTGGCAGCTTCTCATGATTTCTTCTTTTATTTACTATTACAGAATCTATAGTTTTAAAGTTTCAGGCAAACACAGAAGAGAGCACTACAAAATTTAGCCTCTATTTCAACTCATATCATCAAGAATCACATTTCCAAATCGTGCATTATACTGGGGGAAAAAAGGTGCATCTTCAGCTAGCTCTTTCTGTCACCAGTACATACCTGTGGGGGCCCTGGGAATGCAGCTACATTCTCATCACTACAAATGAGGGAATCCCAGTCTCACCCACTTAGAGGGTTAGCCATTAAAACTGCTTCTGGTTTAGATTTGTCCTCTCCCTGTGACTAAGCTCTCCCAAAATCACTGCATTTATTAGAGATGTGAGCTTGATTTGGCATACTGAACTGATCCTTGTGTTTCTATTGGCTTACAGGAACAGCCCTCCACCTTTGGCAGTCTCCTCTCCTGTTCTAAATTTAACCCTGCTAAGAAAAGTATGGCACCTAAAAGCATCCAAGAATAGTGCTTGCACTGTGTTAGCACCATTGGCTTAAAGATTTCTATATAAATAGCCTCTGAAACCACAAAAAAAGAGCACTATCGTGCTATTTTGAAGGTTGCTCAGTCTGCATGTTTCTGAGGATGTGACTCCCTTGACCTCCGGGAGATAGTTTGTTCCAGTGTCCCTATAAAACACTGTAGGTTTTGGCTATGATAAAAAGGAACAACAATGATGAAATAAAAAAAAAGGCACTAAGTCTTCTCTTTCACTTACTATCATCTACACATGAAGGAGCAAATGTATAGCAGCAGAATACTGAAATAATTGTCTATGCCAAAGTTGGGCTGATTCCCAGCCACCTTCATCTCTTTCAGGGGTGTTCATGAGAAGTGCCAGACAAAGGTCATTTAATTCAAGCCCTTATCTACCCATGCAAAGAAGGCAGAGGTCATAACGTTGCTCCTTTCTCTGTAGCATGCCATGCCTGCAGCTCAGCTTTGTCCTGGGTCCTCTGCTGCTGGGCATGAGTGAGCCGTCTCTGTTCCCACTGAACTCTTGGCCCATCTAATGAGACTGTCAAAGATGACAGTAACAATTTTCTCCTGTCACCTGTCTTCAGACTAAGGGCTTGTATCTCACAGTGACACGAAGCAAGCAAGCTGCTGCCAGGGCAGAGCTTGTGGCTGTGCTCACAAAAGGGCTCCCCATGGACCTGCCAGTGAACATGCTGTTTCTGGAGGGCAAGAGCTTGAAAATTCTTCCCTTTTATCACTCTCTGCTTGCCAGGGACTTCAGTCCTCAAGGGATAAGGGATTTAAATGCCATCCAATGTAAAATCTTGGCCAGCTGAAAGTGAAACCACCTAGACGTTTTCAAAATACAAAAGACAGTTTAAACAATTCTCTAAGACGCAGATTGAGGTGATCTGATAAAAATGCACATCACCATTATGTAAAGTGGGACAGAACTTTTTAAAATATCCATTAATAACAGTTCTATCAGATGTGACAGATCTGCTACCTACAGTGCAATCACACCAATGGCTGCCAGAGACAGAAGATACTTGTGAAAGCATTTACTTTACACTTGGAATGTCTGAGACTGCATGCAGACAGTGACAAAGCACTGGCATCCAAGAAGCAAGCCTAATTTGTGCTGTGTAATCTGATGGCCCTTACAGCTGTCCAGTCCTCTCTGACTGATCCTGCATGCTATGCCCTCCATCAGCCACACCTGTGCACACCTGATCGCTCTGTGGGAACAGGTTCTAGGTGCAGGGCTGGGATGTGTGCTCCAAGAGAGAGGACAGCATACAAGCAAGGAGACAGACGTCAAAGAAGCTGTAACTCCACTGACTTTCACTAGCAGTTGTGAAAACAAACAGTTGCAAATGGTACAGCTGCATTGAAAGCCAGCCTCTAAAAGGAAAACAAAAGGCTCTTCCATACTCTGTGAAAAACAAGAAGTTCTGGCAAGGTTATCAGTCCTCAAAGAAGGTCTTAGTATGTCTAGGCCATCTACTGTATTGCATCCTTTCACTTTAAACAATACAGGGTTGTGATTATAGATGCAGGGTTGTGAAACAGAAAAGCAAACATCGATTGTCCCCCGATAGAAGAGAGTTGTCCCCCAAAGGACCAAGACTGGTACCAAACCACAAAGGCAATTTCCAGTCACATTACCTTCAGCAGTCGCATATGTCTGCAGCTCAGCTATGGGCCTGAGGAGGCAGTAAATTGACATACTGGCAGAAGGGGTGAAACAGGGCCAAGAGCATCAAAAAACTCAACCTCCTCAAATTCCTGCTGCCAGCTTTTGTACTGCTCCATGTTAAAAAAACATACAGCACTGAGCAGGCAAGCAGACAGGCTGTGGTCACTAGCAGTGCTCAATGGTACCAGCACGTGTCCAGGAGGTAGAACCTGGGGACACAGGAAATGTGTTTTTTTGCAATGCCAGCTAATCAAAGCACCTACACTGACTACTCCTCCTCTAACACTCCCCCCCGCCCCCAATAGTAGCTGTGGGATCATTCTGATTGATTTAATTCAGCATTGCTCAAATAGTTCAAGTTAGCGTATTTGAGAACACAGAAGCGGATGTATGAATCTGCAAGACTTCTGCATGACTGTGTGGTTTTGTTGTGGTTTTGTTTGTTTGTTTGTGGGTTTTTTTGCAAATACTTGAGGGCTTGCACCTAAAGCAAACAGGAAGCTGCATGCAATAATCTGAGACCTTCCAGGAAAAAAGTCCCTCCACTGAGGAGTTTCTGGGTTTAAAAAAAAAAAAAAAGATAAAAAAGCTATTAGTACACTGTAAGAAAATTACTTCTTCTCATCAAATTAATTGCTTCCTTCTACTCAGCAAACTAATTGCTTCTAAGAAGTACCTCTGATGTTCTAAATGAAATACACAGCTTTTTTCCCTTCTTCAGGAAAAAAAATAAAATCCCTCTAATTATTCTACAACGTACTGAAGGTGCTAATCAGAGGTGACTTTATTTTTTTAAAAAATGTTTTAACAGTGGAAAGAATATTGAGGCAACACTGAGGTAAACTCCAACACAGGACTAGTGCATAGGGGAGATGCAAAAAGGAAAAGCCCTGATGCAAAGTCAGATCAGCCTTTGCTGGACTTCATTTGAAGCTCCTGATGATACTTGCTGGCTTCTCCTCATTTTTCTAGAGAGGCAGTGGCCATAACAAAGTCAAGCTAGCAAAATTAGGGATAAATGCAGCAAGGCAGAAGGGCCATTTCAGTGCTGTAGGAAAAGCCCATGCCTCCAGCTGCTTGTCTTTAACAGGCAGGCTTTGTAGCCTGGAGAATGATCACAGCTGTGCCTCAGATAATAAGGAGCCAAACCAACCAACACTGCAAGCTTCAGATCTGCTCCACTCTTATAAGATGTTCTGCAAACTATGAAGGGAGAAAAAGACTGAAGATTCTTCTGTTTCTAGTATCTTCTAGGAGAGGCAAGCAACAAGGGATGTGTCCACTTACTTGCCCTTCAAAATTAATCAACATTCGACTTCCTTAGCCATCCAGTGACACCACAAGAATCTTTACTGGCATCAGTGTTCTTGCTCTTGTCCTGCCATCCAAATCCTCATACTGTATCTGTATTCATTGATACTCTGTCTACACACATGAGAATACAGGGCAGTGAACAGGAACATCAAGAAGAGCTTTGAGACTGACATACTGCAAATTTGATCATTTAATGGTATTTTCAGCACATACTTTTCTGAAAACAAGCATTAGCAAAATAAGCACTCACTGTTTATTTTTATCATTGTCTACCCTCTTGTCTTAAACTGTGACTCTTGGGGATGGTCCTGTGTAGGGCTAAGAGTTGGACTTGATGATCCTTGTGGGTCCTTTCCAACTCCACATTTCTGTGATTCTGTGATCTTGTCACCCATAGAGATGCCTACTGGGTAAGACTTGAACACTCAACTCTCAGCTATACCAAATGCTTCTTTGGGAAATTCAGAAAGCTGGCTTGTGTCTGCCATCATACTTTTAACATGTTACACTTATCTCACAATTTAATGCATTTGTTGCCATCTGTATTATTCATATTTTAAGTATACAAGCGTGGTTCCACAGAGAGTGTATTTATCATGAGTAAGCCAACAAGAACCTGCATCTCTGTTGCTATTTTGCACCTGACTGTGAGAGTTATTGAATGCCATCGGACTTCTAGTCTGGCCATGAGGGCTCACTGGGAGTGCCCAGGCTTATAGTGTGTCACATAGTATGTCACATAGTATCATACTACTTGTGAGTCTGTCATCGTGGTAGTTCTTATTGAAAATGACTGGACTTAGGAGTGCTGCATTGGCTCTGTATTTCTGTTGCTTAGTGTTGAATTGGCTATGACCCAGAAACTAAGCCCAGCCGTCGACATCCCCTTTGATATCTGAGGACCAGCTGGAACACAAGGGGGTTTATTTGGTGCTACATTTCCTTAGTCTTGATGTGTCAGAAAAATTTGCCTTACTCTTAACATAACAGCATCACTTAGTACTCATGAACTCTAAGCAAGTCCTCTTTGTGGAAGTGGGCAGCTGTGCTCACAATAACGAGGGATCCATTGGAAAAACCTCACTCGAAGGACACAAACTGCAATATGCACAGACACCTTTCAGTCAAAAAGGATGACAATATTCTAATACAATTCTTCTACTTAAATTAAAGAATAATTCATACATGAAGTGAGCTACCAAATCATTAAATATTTTCAGATATTTTTGTTACTGATATCTCTCGTGTTGGTTCATGAAGTGTCCAAACCTATCACTAGCCTAGAAAATCTTTTCTCACAGCTCTTTAAAATGCTGGCAATGTGTCTGTTGTTTCCAAGCACTTTGTGTTTTATTTTCCTGGGGCATGAAAGATAGAGGTGTTTAAACAAAGAAAATATAGTACCCATCTTCCAAGCATGTGGACTTTTTTGGTCTTTTTTTTGAAAGTGATCAGTCTGTGTCACAGAAGTAGAGGAGATGGTTTCACGATGTGGCAACATCCATCTCTTTTTATCACAGATTTCAGCACACACAGATCTCCACTATATCACACTACTGCAAAATGCTGCCTGCAAAATTGCATAGCTGTAGCTTTACAGGCAATTCTATCAGGATACTAGTGCCTTTTCCATGCACTTTACTAACAGTAGTTTTGATTAAAAAAAACCCAATTTAACTCTCTACAACACTACCAGAAGCCTTCTGCTTGGGCTGACTTTTTTATTTGTTGTCCTTTCTGCTTTCTAACATACATTTGCAGAGATGCTCAATGAAATGTCTAATGTTGCATCCATTAGACATTTATCTCTTCTGCTTGAAAGCATTCACAGCAAAAAGAGGCAGTGAACTTAAACTTCAAATGGAAAGAAGGATATCAAACTTCCCTAGTAAAACCTCTAGCAAAAATATTTTCTTCGGTAATTTTTGTTATTTTTGGGGAAATCGTCACTCAACAGTCCAATGTACCATGGAGACATCTCACAACTGACACTTTGCAAGATTCCCTCTACTGTGTGAGTTAAGGGTAACTCTTAAGAGTCAGCCTGTGGATGCAGACCACTCTGCAAACTTTCAGGGAAAAAGCATATTGTTTCAAAGTGAAGTGCATAAACTACAAAGCTTATGAATGGATAACAGTCAAGAGTTTTAGTACATTTCATCACTGTTTTTAAGGTCAAGGCCAGGTTTGAAAATCTGGTTCGTGTCCCTGCTAAGATTTCAACAATGTTTGCAGTGAAATCCTTGTGTTTACACAGTCAAATGCAGAACCTGCGCTTCAGCCAGCTTTCTCCACTCATTTTAAATGGAGGAGGTGTTAGAAATGTGAGACACTGTTGTATGCACTGTATCCTGGAAAATTGTTATATCTGTGGGTGAGCATCCCTTCTGACAGTAAGTATTCAAACAGGAGCAATTTCTTTATGGATCAAGCCTTAACCGGACATTATTTTTGTACAATCCACTTTTTCAATTACTGATGATCAATTGGGTCCTGAACTTAGAAACTGGAAGTATGAGACAACTAAACTGAAATAAAGTAATGTTTAAAATGTTGTTGTTGACTTTTGCAGAACACTGAGGAGAAGCCATAGTCTTCATAAAACAATGAAAACTTTGGGGAACTTTGAAAGACATGCAACATTAACCAGAGGATATGTCCCAGCCCTGATTGGTTTCTGTGGGCTCTGGTGGATCCAGAGGGAGCTACCCTAAGCAGGAAACCCAGCCCTTAGCCCCCCAAAATCTCAGCAGTAACAGTAAATTGACCTGTGCTGGCCAGTGGCCAAGGCCAGCAGGCTCTTTTGCATCTTGGTGCCCCTCTCTCTTGGATCATCACACCCAGGGAAGCTGGGAAGCAAATGCCTGCCTACCCAGCAGGCAAGGTACCCAGTACTCCTCCTGCTAGGGCACCTCTCTCCTTCAACTGGAGAGATATATCAATGAGAGAAGTTAATGGTCAATATCTAATTGTACTATTTTCTAAACTTTCCATGGGAAAAAAATTTAAAGTTCCATATCTAAAATTAATGGGGGACTCTTACTGATTTCTTGGGGGGGGGGGGGGGGGGGGGGGGGGGGGGGGGGGG
>JAYRBT010000093.1:22183262-22229966 GCA_036023395.1 Myiotriccus ornatus
CCCCCCCCCCCCACAATTCCTAGAATTTCAAACTTCTTAAGTAATTCAGAATTTCTTATAAATATAACAAAATTGCAGTTGAGCTGCAGGGTATGAAACAGGCAATTTCAGCATAACAAATGAAGAAACAAAAGACTAAAGCATTTCAAAAGCTAGAAAAAAACCTGAACAATTCAGCAAAAGCATAGTGAATTAAAAGCACCCTGTTAATTAAACCTAGTTGGCTTGTAAAATCAACATCAGTCTCCATAAAAGACATGTAAGAGGTCAAATCCTCAAAGCATATTTCCAAGAACAGTTTGACTAGATCTACTCTTATGGTTTAAATATGTCTATTTTTAATACACACTGGAAAAAAAACCATGGTATTTCTATGGGCAGGTAAAAATGGAACAGATACTTCTGTCATTTCACAAGCTGGTTACAAAAGCTCATGAATAAAAGATTTCTCTTCTTACAGGAATAAATCTCTATATACTGGATATATATGCCTATGATAAGGATTTGCAGGAAGGTGTCTACACTTTATTTTCTGGAAACAGGCCTGGAATTGCTTTTCTCTGCCAGGAGAATCTGGCAGCCTGATCCAACTCAGAGGCACGTGAGATGGGGCCCCCAGTGCTGCAGGACAGGGCGGTCTCGACTGTGATGGCCCCACAATCCTCCCACAGCTCAGGCTCCCATGTCTTATCCCGGTGGTTGGGCTGGTTTTCAGAGGTGCTGCTCCTGCCTGCCAGCTGTACTGGGGCAAGGCCATGGAGATAAAGTTATAAATAAAAAAAGGGAGTGGAAAGACAGGAACAGAGGGAGGGGAGAGAGAGGAGAGTGAAGAACTAAAAAAATTTAAATAAAAGAAAAATCTCACAGGAAACAGGATCAATCAGTACTGTGTTCTCTGGAATGTGTTTAAAAGCTCCTATTTCTGGAGTGCATACAGCTTTATCCGCACCTCTCACCCTACTGGGTGGGGCAAGCAAGGCCAGTGCTGAGCACCTGAAAGCCTTCAGCTCTTTAAGAGCACTACACAGCAGCACAAGGTGAATGCAGCAGCCAGGTATTTGATGGCTGAATAGGCTGAATGCTGAAGTGTTCATCCAAAGAATGCTACATTACTTATTGCAAGTTAAGTACTTGGCTTTGTTTGTTTACTTAAATTGACCCCTACTTCCTCTAGAGAGAAGCCTTTCTGCTGGCAAGACAGAAACCCAAACAACTCATTTTGTGCAGAACAGTGCCTAAATAGCCAAGGATCAGAGACAGATTACCCTCAATGAAGGACCATTTTCAATCTCCAGGTTCTTTAGAAGCCAGATAGCCTATAAACAATATGCATTCCCTTTACTTTTGTGTGTGTGTATGTGTGACAGCAATAGGAAGGAAACTGAGCTGCCACATACTCTGATATTACTCTCTCCCTGCTGAAGGAGAGTAAATCCAAAATGCAATTGGAAGGCCAAGTGTATCCACAAGGCTGAGCATCAGGCAGGAAGCAAGAAGCAAAGAATTATCCCTTGGTGCCTACAGCCGTGTCCCACAGCATTCCTTCTATCCCGGGCAAGGGCTCTCTAGAAAAGAGGTTGCTAAAAGCAAAAATGCACAACAGGGACATGCAGAACAATGTCAGGGGCCAAGAAGGAAAGGGATGTTACCCAGGTAGCCTTTTCATGTGCCTCCTGTCCCTGAGGCACAGGAGTGAGCACCCTCCCTGGGGATGAAATTGGTGCAGGCAGGAGGCCCTGTAGAAACCTGCGGAGGAGGGAGTAGAGACAGCTGTGGGACTGCCAGCTGTCTCGGGGAGTTTCTGTCTTCTCTATTCACCTGGGGCAGACAGATTTTTTCAACATAGATCTCATTAATCCCTTACTGTACCTGAGAAAGAAAAAGGAAGAGAGCCCTAGATCTTCATGACTTCAGAGCTAAATTCTGCAGACCACCCTATATTCTTCCACCAGAACAAACGCAGAGCAAGCAAAAAGCCATTTTGATTCCATTTTGCTACATAACAAGCATGTTTATTGAAACAGTAATAAAAATCCAACTGTGATCTCTTTGAGGAACAATGAATACATTCCACTGCTACATACCACAAAAGATACTTTCAAAAGATGTGTTGAGGAAATAAATTTTTCTGTCTTCATAGAGCACTCACACAAGTGAAATGTCAATTTCTTCCATATTTTACCACGTACACATTGAGTATTAGCTTCAGTGATGAAGGCACTGCATCTCTTCTACTCTCTCCTACACACAGTTGTCTCTTTTTCTCAACTTTAGTGAGCCCATTTTCTTGGTAAATGATTCTTCAGTTTCCTAAATGTCACTTTGAATGAACTGGCACAAGGGGTGGGGTGGGGGAAGAAGTAGAATATAAGTCTGTCCTTCCTGTCACTGTAAACCTCAAAGACTTTTTCTTTTGTCTTTAAAGATTGTGCACCACCCTACCATGTCCATCCTGCACACTGAGATGGCAAATCCTTTCAGTGACTCAGTGGCATCTCTGTGGCTTCTGGCAGCACAGCTCACTGTTCAAGTGATTTCTGTCAAGTCAGGTTGAAGACCTTCTTCAAAAAGTATCTTCCTTGGCCCTGAAAGGTGAGTTCATGTCAGTGCAAACCTCATCTGTTTTCAACACTGACATCTGCAACTGAGGTAACTTTGAAGTCTCATTTGTAGCTAGTGCAATTACTAAATGAAGGTTGTGCCTTTAATATGGTATGTGCTCGAGAGGCTACAACAGAAGAGCAGCTGACCAAGCAAGACTTTTGCTATACTGAAATTATACAAACCCCCTCCAAAGCCAGGTGACAAACCATATGCTTGAAGTGAAACAGCAGATGGAAGAACGAAGGCTTAACTCTGAACTATCTAAAGTGCAGATCATGACCTCTCCATCTTCTTCACAGATGGAAAACATACAAATTTCTTAGTCTCACATGAAGGATGAGACTGAAACACCTGAGGATGTTGCAGGATCACAAGATGTTGCATTCACCTCTTGTCTTCAGGTAAAAATCTAGCTTGGATCTCCTCAGATGCACTCTACCACTCCTCCAGGGAGTAGGAAGGACAAACTATTAATAGATGTTTGGACAAGTCAAAAGCTGGTTGAAAAGAGAACTCTCAGAAATACACAGCAGTTGCTTCTTTGCAGCAGCAGTAAATGAGAGAGGTACTGGGGAGGAAAGACTGAATGACTTTAGGAAGAAACCCAGACAGAACAAAGGTTTTGGACTCAGAAATTAAAAAGCCAGTACCTCTCTGCTTTGACATTACTTTAGAAATCATCCATTGGAAATAAAATATGAGAATTTTTTATAGGGTGGACGTGCCTTCATATTCTTTACTCTTTTTTTTTTTTTTTTTTCATGGCAAAGACAGAGGATCTCCTGCAAGACAAAGTGGTCACCACTGAAATCCATTTCTCCATTTTTCTCTTTGGCTCCAGAGGATGAACCAGAACTTGGTATGCCCTGCTGACATGACTTTGAACATTAAACACTAGGCAGACAAGCTTTGCAGGTCTGCCATCTGAAGAAAAACAAATTTGCTATCCCAAAACTCTGTTTTGATCTGTAACCTGAAGGTAGACACCTCATAGCTTGAAGTTCACACCCAACCTCATGTCTGTGCTAGTAAATGTTTAAATGTAACCTGTCCACATCAAAAGTAGACCTTGTAGCACCAACTGATAACTCTGTCTTTTTAATACTGTTATTCACTAAATTGGTCACTCACTGTACCTGCTAGATGAACGGAATAAAAAAACCAGCCTGCTCCTCATAGGCTTAAGGTGTGACATTATAGATTTTATTTTTTTTTAATTATGCAGAATTTTTTCCTTGCTGTTCATGGAAGCTAATAGTGATGCATGTGCTGTAGCACTAGCACCAAAGAAGGCAGAATGGGAAGAGCAGCATGTCTCATGGGGGAATGGCAGGCATTATCAGGCCCCTGGTGTGGTGGCCTGGTCTGTTTTGGGGTATTTAGCACAACTGTTCCAAGTTGGGAAAAGTGAGCACAGTTCCAGGTGCACCCTTTTCTCTTATATAAGCAGGACACAGTTATAATAGAAAAGATCTCATTAAATATGTTTATTTTGATACTTACTGAAGGTAACCAACTTTGTAAAAAATCCAACACATAGTCAAGGAAATCCTTGATTTTATAAACATTTAATATATTAAAAAAATTTTCCTTGAGCTTTCATTTTCTGAAGTACAGTGTTCTGTATGTGTTTAAAAGAAGAAACTGGCAGCCATTCTACAAATATGCAATAGTTTTACACAGTTTTTTTAACTCTCTATACACTCAGCTTTTGCTTAGAAAATTCATCTCTAAGTTACTCCTTTTACTTCTGTATAAAAATAAAAAGTGGGCACCTTAATGTAACTTCAAACAAGGGAAGAGGAGAATTATCAATGCCATATGTCAGAACAAGTTCTTTCTGAGGTTATATCAATACCAGAAGATGGGAAATAGCTCCCTCAAAACTGCTTTTAGAAGAACAAGGAAGGTACTGAGTCCAGGGGAGCTTGGCAGCTTTTCCTCCGTTAACAGCTAAATTCCCCCCCTCTTCTTTAGGGGGGTGGATGACTTCTTTAGGAGACGATGACTTCTTTCATGAAAGAAGATATTTCAAAAATCTTAACCATTCTTGCTTATCTATGGTTATGTTAGCAAACTTGCAATCTGATACCAAGTATTTTATTAAAACGGAATGACCCAAGCAGATTGCTCTTACTCCGATACAAAGACATGCAACAGACTTGCACTGTCTCTCCCCTAAAACTTGTCTGAAACTTTTTTTTTTTTTTAAAGTGACCTCCAGGCTTTTAATGCCAACATCAAGGAATTAACGTTTCAGCCTTTGCAACACACAGAACACAGAAGCTGCTCTTCTAACACCAGACCCCAGCAGCAGATGGCCACCCCCATGGCAGGTATGTCTGGGACAGTTTTACAGACTAAATTCTCACTTTCCCAGTTGCAGAACTTAAGGTCACCCTATCCCCAAACTTCAAAGCACTCATCCCTGGGTGTTCAAACACCTCCTGTTCACTGGTGGGTCTGGAAACCAAGCATTTTCACTTACAGCAGTCCTTCCTTCTCCAATACGTCATTAAACAGCACAGAGTGATGGATAACATTAGAGCATGGAAATCAATTGTCTCTGATTTACAAATTATGTCATAGCTTCTGAAGTGTCATGACCTTTCAAACAAGCTCTGAGCCCTTTTAGCTGTTTTCTAGGTGCTGATGGGAAAGGATATGTGTCTATCTCTGAATCTGCCACATTACACTAGAAAGCACACTTGGACATAATATCAAGATTTCTCCATGTGGATACAGGAAAATGAACTTCAGAGACTTTTTTCTTTTTTTTTAAGGTTGAGCAAAGTTAAGGGTGACACAAAGTTTTCCCGAATGAGAACTACAGAAGGCATTGGGATTTTCTGATGTTGTTGCTTCCAGCTTTAAATAAGTGCATCAAATTGTGTGTGAGAGAAACAAACTTGTGGAAGGACTGAGGAAAAAAAAATAAAATTGAAAAGATCTTTGTCTGACAGAAAAAAAAAAAAAGGAAAGAGAAAGCAGTCCACCTGTGAGCAGAGTGACAGCATCCCCACCAGTATGAAACATGAAAATTGAAAGCTGTTCTGCCAGCACCAGAATCATATTTCCCCTTCACATTCAAACTACATTTATTTAAAAAATGCACAAACTAGGCCTTTTCACTGAACATTCTTTTCATGCTGGGACTAGAAGGAGGGAGGCACAAAGGCTGCTGTCTGAAAGCTATCATTCACTGCTGACCATTTCCCATCGCACTCCCTGGCTGCTGCACCTCAGATGTCTCAGCAAGCTTTTCCCTCCACAGTAACTTCATGTTTTGATGTTAAAAGTCGTAGTTTCCTTGAAACCATAAAGGCAAAAATAATTTGATGTTTAAAATTGTTATTTTTCTGTTTTCATGGATTATCCCACAAAAAAAACCAAACAACCCAGAATACTTGACCACACTGCTCATGTGCAATGATACAATGCAGAAGGAGCACCACTGCTCTTCTTCCACAAAACAATCTCTTGTTGTCAGAGTTTTCCACTGGTGGAAACAAACAACAGTTCAGTGCCTCACTGAATGCAGTTTTACGATGCAACTAGCTAAAAGCTGGCATTTTTGTTCACATAATTTCTGAAGCTGATGTCTAGCTATAAGTTTGGCTTTGCATTTGAACAGTTTTGGCTTCAATATAGGAAATACAAATGGCATCACTAAGTGAAAACAGAAACCAGTGGCTAGACATGGACCTTATACCCCATACCTTCCAGACTGCAAAACTTTAACAGTTAAGAAGGATGTCTCAGTTTTAGGTGAGGGTGCAAGAAATGTAACCGTGAAAGTCACTGAAGAAAATAAGCAAAACATTTAGAACCAACTCCCAGTGTAACTATGTGCTTTCTACAGGACAAAAATGTTATTTTGTGAGCAGCTATTTTGTAAATGACTTATTGTTGCCTAATCTAAAGGTGGATTCCCATCTTCTGTTTCAAAAACTTCAGCTCAAAACCCCTGAGATTAGTAGGACTTGGTCACGGGCTGGCATTTTACACGTAAGTCTTCCTGTACATGCCGATTTTCAAAATTGCTCTTTAATAACAATTTCTACCCTGGGTTTTCACCTTTTCTCCAAATTTACCAAGACCTTTGCTTTAGAGCAAATATTCTATAACCCATACCTACCTCCACTGTTTTGGAGAAGCCAAGGTTGATGAGTGATCCCTCATGGATGTAGCTAAGTGGAATGTAAGGGAAGAGCAAGATATGTTACTAATTAACTTTGATGTGGTGTGTATTTTCAATAAGTGAATATCACTCCTTCGTCAGCAGTTTGTTAATCTACCTGGATCCAACAGAAAATGTTAAATTCTATTTTTTGGGGTAAAGGTATGATTTCCAATCCTATTATTAATAAAGGAAAATAAAAATCAATTCCCTAGGCCTGTTGAGAAATATACCTACTTTTACCAGCGTAATTAATTTTTAGAAGCTTCTTGGAAACAAGACAAAACTTATGAGAGCAATTAGAATTTATTTTTTTGTTTTTAATATTTTTTTTAATCAAAAGGTGAACAGAAGTGCAAGAACTACTTAAGGTTTACCCCTTTCTGACCATTCTCGGAAAAATGAAGAGAGCTTTCATTTGCCCTTTAAATTTATTTCTTCCCTGAAAAGGTAATAAATCATACTGAAGTCAGGGGAAAGACTATTATTAAACAAGGCCTCATTTTCATCATACTTAAAGGAGTGTATTTACTAGAGGGACTTTTTTCCCCCCTCAAAAATAAAATAAAATGAAACCATGTTCCTGCCTTGGGAAATGATGGAAGTTCCTCAGAGCACAATTTCAAAGGATCCTAAATGAAAACAAATAATTCTTATTCTTAACTGAAGGGGGAAAGAAGGGGGAAACTTCCACATGGTTTCCCCAGGGTGAAGCAATGAATTCCACTGGGATACCTGGAATACTTTAGAGAAAAGACAGTTAACCAGCGTTGTATCAGCTTTAGCTGCAGATACAATAAATTTAATTGAGAGAGTCAGTGAAGAAATTAAGCAAAACATTTAGAACGAGACTCTCTACACACCCAACCATGCTCGGCGTTCAGAGCAAGAGCTGCCCCGATGCAAGGCACCAATAACCTCTGCTTTATCCAGTGGAGCTTGCACAAGCTTGTTTTGGAAAAGAAAGCCACTTATGTAACAAACTGACCACAGAGTCAGCGCTTCCTTATGCTTCCTTATTCTTTTTCTTTTCAGTATCCTCAATAGCCAAGCAGTAATGGGAAGAGATTTGGTTTGGGGCTACCAGACAAAACTTCAAAACAATCCACCAGAATTCATTTGCAGGACTATAAATGACAATAAAAATGAACAGTGAGTGAGATTTAGAGAGACAGATTAAGTGTCAGAGAGCACACATAGTACCCCTTTTACTAGCAGCATGAAAAACATCAAGCAGTCAAGAAACATCCAATGAAAGTCCAAAGGATCTTAAATTTAAGACACATTACAATCACTGCATAATTATGTACAGATTACAGCTTAGATCCTTGGCAAGTTTTCATGCCTCCATTATTTTAACTGAAAGCAGAAAACCTAACTGATATTTAATAGTTCCTTGTGAAAATTTATCTTCCATTTACCAAACAGTGCTAGACCCATCTAATATAGCAATCAAGCTGTATTTAGCAAGAAAATAGGAATATAGAAATTTACATTTATTAACATAAAAATGTTAGTCCACTTGTTATGAAACACCTACTAAAAATCCAATTTTTTTGTTATTAAATCTGAATAATTTCACAATGAAACCTTCTAACAAATACATGCAATAATATAAAGACTTCAATTCCACTTCATCTACTTGCAAGCTGAAAGTACCCTGTTCTTTAAGTCAATACCAAAATGCCATTAAGATGCACAGGGGAAAAAAACCCCAACAACAAAGCCAAAAACATAATACTTAATACATTACAATAGAAACAGCAAGCCCTGAAAACCACCCACCCTCCAAAACTGTATGTGTTATTTTCCTCCAAGGAAGCTTCTGAGGAGCAATCGGAACTACTCTTAAGGACTTCCACTAAAAGAAGAGAAAAAAACCCAAGCCATCAAAAATCCTGTAGCATAGATAATGTGTGCTATTAAAAAATAATTTTAATTAAGATTTCACTTTTTCATGCTAAGATTAGATGATACAGCTTGAAAGTATTGCTGTCACACTGCAGCTCTAAATGCATTATGACAAACCTTCCCTCTCCATACAGTAGTAATAAGAATTTATTTCATAAGCTCTATGAGCTCTCCATTTAGACTACAGTCATGAGCAACATTTCCCAGTTTACTTGACTGTGGGGTTAAATTCACAGTTTATGCACTTTTAAAATATACTTATCTAAAAACACTGGGACTGCACATAACTGCACCCTGTGTGCTAGAACAGAAAATCATTGATGCTCAGACTTGTATTGCCTGCACTAGTTCCAGAGTTTATTCTTGTTTTTCCGCCAGCACTAAATCAATACACAAGTGACGTTACTATGATGCAGGGGTCAGGCAGGGTTGGCGACTCTGAACTGGCCCCCCTGTGCTGACCACAGGGTAACATGGTATTTACGGCTTCACACTGCCCCACTTCCAGAGAATAAGCTGCAAAAAATGCTGCTCTCATATGATCTCCAGCCTGATCTCACTGCTCAGCATGGCTTTCTAAGGAAAAGATAATAAAAGTCAAGGAAAAGAAAACCCAACTGGATGCTGCTCTGATCTCCCACGGGGCCACTGTAACCTGATGGAAGGACATCTCCAAGCTAAGATGACATTCTCAATTTCAGTCATCTCAGGGAAAACGATGCTGGAGAGCTCATCTCTCCCGACACCAGCAGGACTCCTCAAGGAGGAGGTGAACAGGTGAAGTGGTCTTCTTCCAGTCACTGGGATCACAGTTAAACCTTGGCTTCTCCAGAAGATCCTCTCATAAGCTGCATTGTGCTACCAGGGCTGATGTTTGCTCTGGCCTACAAGAGTAACTCTCCATGGGTAGGGAAGGTCTGTCAAATTTTGAGTGACACCATAACCAAACAAGATCATCTCTATTCCAGTCCAGGACTACATACTGGGTAACTGGTGAAATATATTTCAAAAGGCTCAGGAAGGTCAAAGCCTTATGATTTGGAGGCCAACAAAGATAAGCCATTCCATTTAACCACTGGACACCACATCAGGGGTATGTAAATAAAGACATTAGACATGCCTCTGTCAAGACATAATGTGCTGTCAATCAGATTGTAGCACTATTTCATGGTCTTTTTATTTTCTACTGATAATCAAGTGTTTTTACTCACTTTCCTTTCCCCCTCATGCAGTAAAGATCCAGACCTTACATCAAAAGAGACATTGCAGACATTGAAAACATCTTTTAAGAAATATGCTTTCATAGAACTTCAGGATTTTTTGACCCTGAAATGAAATGCTGCATATCAATCAATCATTCAGAAAGGTTAAATTTATCAAAACTGCACTTTATTTGCTTTAACTGTCTAGCTACATCATGTGTGAACACTCACGTGCGTTAACATAGTTATTTGCTGCTTTCCAACCCCATTTGGTGCCTAGATGTGAAAGAAAAGCTACAAAAATAAGTCTCATGTAATTCATAACTGAAGCACAGAGGGCAAGACAAAAGCTGTTGCTGAGGAGCTCTACCTTTCCAGATGTTTATATTGAACTTCCAGATGTTCTTCTTGCATTTATTCCTTCATTGTAATAAGTAAGGAACTGTTTTCAAACACAATGAGTCTCCTTTAAACAAAAAGAGTTTATACAAAAAGAATCTTCATTTTTTCATGTGTGCCCACATTAGTTTCCCAGTCTTACAGAGTTAACATCATTGATGTAAACAAAGGGGATGATGTTACAGGCGTGTCTTTTTACTTCCCAGGAACATAAAGGGTAAGCAATTGCAAATCTACTGTTTGATCTCCTTACATCCTGGGGGTTAGCTATGGTGCTTAAGTCAACAGGCATGCCTAATTTTGCCCAAACACCGTTGAGAACTCACACAACATAGAAGGCTAATAGTCAAGATTAGTAAAATACACACAAGAAGGGTTGTTGCTATTATCGTTATTTAAAATTCAGTTACAAAACCTCAGTATCACAATTTCACAACCTAAATTCTAAATAGAGGAGAATGCCCAAAGATGCATATGGAGGTACATGGCAGAGTTATCCACATTGTAACAACACGAGGTGACAAACTAAGGTTGGATGTTTCATCAGCATTTAGGCAGGAGAAATACAGGTTAGCTTTCCAGCATTTGAAAGACCCTAGCTTTTCTGCCTTATTCCAGGCCAAGGAAATCCAGACCAGAGCTAGTTTTTCCAGGCCTGAGCTCTGAAATCCTTCATTTGCTGCTTTCACTGCTTCTTAAAACAATAGTTAGATATTGTCATTAATTTTTGGGCCAAACCTGCATCTGGCCCAGCCAAATGGATTCGGCATCTAACTATGACCTCCACCAGAAAAACAGTTTAGCTTTGTCTTTAAATGTAACATGAGAAAAAGTAGAGAACGGAAGAGAGAATGCCAAGTTTCAGCTGATGTATCTGCTCAGTTTCTGCCTGTTCCCCGATTGCTCATTTAAAGGGAACACGTGGTGGTGGTGAAAGGCAAAGTGTCATTGAGCTGCAAGCCAGACCAGACATGATTTTATGGCTATGTGCAGTACACAGATCAGTCCCTCCTTAGTCCCAGTGCAAAGGAAAGACATGGTCTAGAGAAAGAGCTTTATGTTTTTTGTTACTTTTGAAAGATTTCAAAAGCAGCCTTGTTAAAAGAAAAAAGGGCTCAGCTATGAAATCACTTCCTTCTGTTTAAAATCTTTTACTCAAGCAAAAAAAACACAAAAGAACATTAAAAAAAAAAAAAAAATCTGTTCTCTGCTTTTGACTTGTTCCTAGGATCCAGCATGCCACCCGCTCTGTGGGATAACACAGTGTGCCAGAACCCGACCGCTCCAGCCAGCACGTCAAGCGGCCACAGCCCTCCCCACACAATCACCCTCTTGTCAGAGGCGGCTGGCATCCTCCCCGCACATGCTGACAGCATCACTGCCTGGAGGACTGCACCCCCTCTAGGGCAGCTCTTTTCCTTTTGGACAAGGCAGCAAGGCGCGAGGAGGGCAGGCCGTGTTAGGCAGCTAATGAACAAGAAACTCTTTTATTAATTCCCTCCCCCTCCTGTCCCCAAAACACAGCGAGGATGGGGACAGGGGAAAAGATGCTCTTCTGCGTGCAGGAGCAGCGTGGCTTGGGAGTACAGCCAGGAGGATAACTTCAGGACACCAGTTTATGGAAGTTTAAAAGTCAAATGAACAGTTCATTGCTGCCTAATTCACAAGGGCGTTACTTACGGCTGAGCAGCATTTCAACAAAGATTCTAAGAGAAGGAATGGTTTGCCTCCCTCTGCCAATGCTCATACGTTTACCCAGACTCCCAGACATCCAGTTCTGTTTTCTCTTGGATGTCTGGGCACCATCCCTCTCTTCCAAAATGAATTGTCTTCTCCTGTGTAAAGTAGGATGACACACATCAGCTCCCTTTCCCACTCAGTTATGGGGCAGGAGAGGAGCGAGAAGAATCTTCAGAATAAACTGAAACACTTCCTTTCCCATCTTCATCTCCTGCAAAAAGTTGGTCTCTGCCTCAAACAGCAATGTATTATTACCCTAATCTGCACCATTAAGAAAGGCAGGGGTTCTTTTCCTCTGTGTTATTGAGGTTCACTGATGCAGAAAAAGCCAGATTGCATGAGATAAATGTTCAGTAAGTTTCTCCATGCAGCCTAAGCCATTCACCTTTTCTGCCCTTCCCAAGATGAACTTGCAGCGCTACCTTTTGGAGAAGGCATTCAGGAAGTATAATACTTGAAACAAAATCTTCTGCTTATGAAAACTTTGGGCCAGACTTACAAGGAGACTGCAAACAGTGACAGCACCAGCTCACCCACCTGATCAACAGGCTGACCACACTGCCTGCTCCACACTGAGACACGTCACTCAATTAGCACTTTGAAGTGATGTTTAGCTTTTTTCTTTAGAACCAGAAAACAATCCTCCATTGGAAATGCAAATTCAGCAATATGGGATGGCACTCCTTAGCTAATGGCAACTAATGAATATTTCTTAACACCTTGACGCACAAAAGTCTCTGTGCTTGCCGCCCAAGCCTAATGCTTGGCTTCAGTCTATTATTTATTGAATTAAAAAAAGCACCAACACAACTCTACACAAAAACCCCACAGCTTTTCCCCAGCTATCTTTGTCTTGCAACTGTCTCACAGGTGGTGAGGATGTGGAAGCATTGCTGCTTCTTTACACTATAGCTCTAAGACTGACCTCAGCCAAAGAAACCACATTGCTGAAAAAAAAACCCAAAAACCAAACCAAATTAAAATCCAATCCCTTTGTAAAATACTACTAAGGTGGGAGCTGCAAGTAAGGGTGAAGACTGTCCCAGCCTAGGAGTGCCTTGTTTCCGTCGAACAGTTTTAATAAAATACTATGTTATCACTCTTTGTAAACAGTGTTTTATGCAGATTAGAAGAGGTGCTAAAGTACAGTGTGTGCAAAGCACTGAATGAAGTGCAGCAGTAACAAGAAATAAGTTCCTATTTGAATTTTGAGGAAAGCTTCAACATGTGCTATCTGCTAAAAATCTTCCCTCTATGAGGAATCAGAGGTATTACGGAACTACATCTGCAGTTAAACTGGAGTCACATTCAGTTTAGCTAATGTCACTTAACCCCAGGAATTGTTTCACTGTTTCCCGAACAATACCTGAAAAACATATGGTACTCATTAAGGAAAGAAAAAGGGTCACTTTATGTTCCCTGTGCACCTGTACTGTTGTAGTCACAGTGGGAGGCCTGTACATCTTCCCTCTGACCTCTGCTCATAAGGAGAACAAAAGACAGTCACTGCCTACCCTTCCAGCTGCATATATACCTCTAGTCTCACACATGCTTGGGATTAGCTGACACCTGATATTTATTCAGTGACTATTTATTCCTAGAACTCTGCATTGCACTGGTATAAGTGCTTACTATTTTCCACCCACTTTTTTTTTTTTTTCCAAGTCTGAGCTGGTCTGTCACCTCACAGGAAATGCTGTATGAATAGTAATTCCTTCAGGAGGGAAAACAAGGATTTATTTCCCCAAAAGAAGACCGCAAAACCTGAATTTTCCTTTTGTTCTTAACTTCATTTCTGCCAGGAGGGTCATTGAGGTGGGGAGGGACAGACTTCCAAACTACCAGGAAGTCAAGAGAGGTTTTACCCATCACTACAGTCTCCCTTGCAAAACTCATAGATATTCTTTCCCTGAAGAGTAAGACACATAGGAATACATCTTATCAGTGGCTGAATAGGTTAGTTCAATGCACAATTCATATTCTGGCTACAAAGCTAATCACTAGATCAAAGCGCAACACGTAAATTCTTACACTAACATGTGCGTTGACACAGTGACTCACACCAAATCTCTTGCAACTATTCTGTCATGTTTGTGGTAGAAAGCACAAGTCACTGTGTAAAGCTATGGGAATCATGATGTCAAAGTGAGAAACAGGGCTAAGTTTTGGGCTTTGTGCACCGAATACTGTTGCATTTATGGACTACTAGAGCAACCTTTTGATGCAACAGGGTACTGGGATCTCAGGAGACCCATGTACTGTGCTGGAAGACCTAATAGGTGGGACCACATGCTGGAACAAGGAGACAACCCATACCATCCCTGACACCTTCAGCTCACTGTCATCTGCAGCAACAAAAAAGAAACTGCAAAGAACATCACCAAGCAATGTTACTCAGTAGTCAGGCTGTGCTTCTGCATAAGCAAACAGAGCCCAAGACAAAACACAACTAAAGTCATTCACAAAATGACAGGAACCTCCTGTCTCCAAAGTGTGTTACAGTATTTCCCTTGCATTTCCCTGTTTTCCAAGCCCTGATGCTTAGGCACCTCCTGGGCAGCCTGCTGGGTAACATCAGTGCCTTACGTTACAGATATTGAGATGTGCCAAACGTTATGGACCTAAGTGAACAGTATATGCAGTTCTGCTTAACATACAATCTTTTCATGAATAGCCTGTAGCCCCTCACTGTTCTCCAGATATCACAGCTTTGCATGAATACACACAACACCTTTTGGGTGGCAAAAAAGAAGACCAGAGGTACTTCAATGAGATTTCTTGTACTATTTTAAGTTTTCAGCCATTTGGCACCTTCAAAGGCAAAAGGGCAAACCCTGCATATGATAGGCTGCTGCAATAGGTTTTAACTTGCGTTGCTGCAAAACCCACCACATTACATCTTGGAGTTCTGGATTTTCATCAGTTTCATGCTACAGGGATGAGTGATTAAGTTACTTATACCAACTTCCATAAATAAGCTTGCTAGTGTCAACACAGTAATGAACGCTGGAGGTTCTTATTGTCTGCACCTCTTCTAGAGTCTTCCGAATGCTGCTGACCTCCCAGAAGCCAGACATGCATTACTGAAATCACCTGATAAGAAACAGAGCGGAGAGAACAGGGTGGGCAAAATAAGCACTTACCAAGCACAATGACCACAGTCTTCAGGAGGCTCATCATGGTGTCCCGATTTCTGCGGGGTCCAGAACTGTGTCTGGACATTCTCATAGTCCTTTGGCGAACGTACCCAAAAATATGAGCATATAGGACCACCATGACCACAAAAGTGACCAGGTTGAAAATAGCCCAGAAGACCAGGTAGGAGTCACTATAGAGCGGTGCCATGTTGGAGCAGTGAGTGATATCACAAATACAGTTCCATCCGACACTGGGTATGGCACCCATGACGATGGCCATAGTCCAGATAACAACAATTACGACGACCACTCGCCGGTTGCTCATCCGAGTGTGCAGCTGCATTCGGAAAACCGTAATATGCCGCTCAATAGCAATGGCCAACAAATTGGCTACAGAGGCTGTCAGACTAGTATCAATGAGACCCTGACGGAGAAGCCAGGTGCTTACAGTCAATCTTCTAGTGTTGGGTCCCGTGTTGAACATTAAGTAAAAGTAGGCCAGCCCTGCAAAAAAGTCCGCAGCGGCTAAGTTGGCCATTAAGTAATAAATAGGAAAGTGGAATCGGCGGTTGACATAAATAGCCACCATTACCAAGAGGTTGGCCAGCATTATGAAGATGCAGACGGTAATCCCCAGTCCCATTACAAGCTTGCTGACAGTGTTCCATTCAGTGGCTAGATATTTTCCACTTCGGTTATAAAAGAAGGCAATGGTTTCATTGTAGTAGCACTGTGGTTCGCTCATGGCTGTGGACTAAAAGAAGAGGGGGAAAAAAGAGAAAAAAAAAAACAAACACAAAAAGAGAATGACATCAGAACTGAAAACATGTGACTGCCTCCATGGATGAGACATGCATGAAGAACAGGGAGGGGGACAGGAAGGGAACACGCTTCAGAACAAATTTATTTTTTCAGACCAAACGGCATTCCATAACTCGCAAACAATTGCTCTGAGGAGTCTAGTAACAGCAACCAGATTAGAAGCAACCAGAAATGCTTCCATCTGCTCTGGGAGCCAGCAGGACTTCTGATGTAGTTGTAAATTGCATAGAAAATGAGCTTCTGGCCAAGCAGACCAGCTGAAATATTCACTTAAAGGGAAAGGCATGCAATTTGTAAATAGAAAGGTTAACTCTGCTACAGGATACTTTGTTTATGTTATCAGTGCACAAAACTGTTGTTTGACAGTAATGGTGTTAAAAAAAGAGCTTCTCAAAGAGGAGGAAAAGTGGATTACATTTATGAGCAGGTTTTAAATCCTTCAGTTTTCCATCGGGGTATTCCTTCTTGTCCTGTCTCAAAGAGTGGGAAGAACACCCTAAATTAATAGTGCGAATATGCTCTGACACTGTGAATTACCAGGGGCTGTATTTGTGCATAGAGCATGAAAGGCTTGCACGAAAAATAAAAAAAGCTTGACACTGCATTTCTATGAGCATCAGCCCTGCTTCTAAGCAGGGTTTGATACAACATGCTTTTAAATATAACTTATCAGAATTGACTTATTCCAATTTGAAGCAGGAGTGAGCCAAGAAATAAGAAAAGCAATATTTGGCTTAACTAGTGTTAAAAGCATCCAACCTTATTTTCTGCATTAAATATTGTTATGGCTATGTCAAGGAACACATGAGTAATTTTCCTTGCAGAGTACTCTGCCAAGAACAGCTATGGGTGCAACAAACAAGCCCCATACCTCAACAGAATGTGGAAGTTTTGCATAAAACTGTTGGCTTACAAGAAAATGCTTAATGAATTTCCTTTCTCAGTTTCAATCGATTACTTGAGGTGCAATTCCCAAAAGGCAAACCTTAGAAAAAGAAACACCTGTGAATAACAACCTGGTTCCTTGTTTAGCGCGTGTATACAATAAGGATGTAAAAATAAGAATTAAAAAAAAATCAAACCGAGAAACTCATGTCAAAAAAACCTCTTTCTACACAAGGCTTGGGAGACGTGCCTGTGACTCCTTGCTTTTATGGATATGAAACTCTGCTGACTAAACTTGAATTTTTACAAACAGAGGACAAGTTTTAGCAAGAAAACAGGTAATTAGCCCAATCAAAGAAAAAATCAACAATACTAAAAGATGAGAATTTCTTCCCATTAAAACATGCAAACTAAACCATATGTTTTGGACAGTTCCAGTCATTCTGTAGGAAATGCTACAGCTAAACGAACTCTCATGCTGAAACCAAAAATGTACAGAATTGGGAAACAGAATTAGTAACTGGACTCAAGTGAAAATAGTATCTAATAGAGATTTCCCTAGAATTACCCAAAGCTATTTCTGTTTCTTTTAATTTCTACATTTGTCAACATAATTAGGCCAATTCCAACTAAACAACATACAAAACTTTCCACCTATATCCCAAATGCACTGCATGACATTTAAGTTTATGATGAAGAAAAAGGTCTTTTTAGAAAGATTTTACTTCCAACCTCAACATCAATCAGAAACATTTGCAGGAATAAAAAAAAGCTAGAGTAAATACTATTTCTCAACACAGTGAGAATAAAACTTTTATTGTTTCTTTAGGATACATTAAATCTTAAGCTTGAAGCCTTTCAGCTTTAATTATTAAAAATTTTTAAAAGTTCTCATGTAGGATCTCTCTGTTGCATAGAAAAAAAAAAAGATTTACAAGGGATATTTAACAAAAGGAGACCTAGCTACAAGACATCTGGCTTTAATTCTTTGGTTAAAGACCTTGTAGTAATAACAGGTCAAGTATAAGAACCCTTGAGGGAGGGAGGAAGTCATATGAATGAATTAGTGGCCCTTATAAAAGCTTGCCAACATCTGCATTAATTACGTGAATACACTGGGTTTTTGCTTTCTGTAGGAATATCTGGATGCAGGATCTAGTGGATTTTTGCAGTCCTGAATAAATTCTCTTTCCCTATATGTTTGTTAATCTAATTTTTTCTCTCAGATATCTGCTGCCCATATAAAATGATTTCTGCTCCACTGTTGCTCCTTTGGAAAGAGGTCTGCTACACCTGGAAGAACACATATCTTTAGTTCAGAAATTTAAAATGTGGTAGGTATCATGTTTTTACTTTTTCTTTTTTCCTTCTTTTTTCTTTGTGTCTTTATTTTGCACACAGACTTAGAACGTGAATTATTACCTGGTTTTGTAATATTCCCCCTAACATTTGCATATGAAATCTGAAACAAGATATGATTAAAAAAAACCCTGACTTATCCACAAAATGCCAAGACACGGTTGAATGTATGCAACACACATAAGAGCATGTAAAATGTTAGAGTCAGACTTGTTAAATTTAAAGGCATAACAGCTCTTGAGCAATCTCAGAGAAGTTAGCATGAGCTTTAATTGCTGCTTCTCTCATTTTGAAGACAGAAAAACAAAACGCTGTTCACATAAGGGATTTTGGAGAAGCTTTGGTTTTAGGGCATTCTGATCCAAAACCTGTGATGTCCTTTAAAAGTAATCTTTTCAATCCCAAGGGAAAGAGGAGCACAAGAAGAGACAGCTCTCTGGCAAAAGTTCAAACAGGGGACTTCCAGATGATCAGCTTTCTCGGATGCCAGCATATATCATAACGGAAGGTTTTGACCTCCCAGGTCACAAACATAAAAATCCCAAGGCATCACATTTAGCCGTGACACTGACTGGAAAGGCTCCAGTAGGAGGCAAATGCAACGTATCTCACAGTACTGAAAGTGTTAACATACCACAAAGGCATATGCAAGCAGGCAGCCCCATCCCCTCTCCTGCCCCTGCAGGAAAAGGGGCAGGGAAGTTTATATTTTAATTTCCTGAAGTTTCACTCAGTCTGTTTCATTGCCTGTGTAAGCCAGATGTGTGGTGCCCTGAGACTTACCTCATCCATTCAGTATATCTCAACAGAAGTTTAAAACAAACTGAGCTGCAAATTGCCCATATTAACTAAAGCCTCTAGAACACAACTGTGTAGAAAAAGAAAACATCTGAGTTATAAGCCAGCAAGACATATAAAGTAAGATGGAGTAAAAGGAGACTAAAAGCAAAGTCCCCTCTCACCATATGCAGCTGACCCAAGTCACAGTTGTCCCAAAACACAGAACAAGAAAATACCAAGAGTACATAGAATTAAATCTCTTAGTATCACGAGGTGTAGTTATAACCTCAACACAGTACACACAGACCAGGAAATTTGGCACCAGAACTTAATAACAAAACTCACTCCTCTTCTACAATCAGCAAGTAGCCACCCAATGGCTAGAACCTCACCTTGGCCTTTTCAGCTGCTATTTGCCATACTTGTCTGGTTTTCTCCTTTCCTCTGGTTGTATGGGATTACAGCACTGGAGCAGCAGTGGGGCGACTGGGAAGAACAGCCACTGTAAGCAACTTTCCCATGTTTTGTGCTCGATTCATCTTGCTGCTGCCCCGCCTCTCCACCACAGCCTAAACTGAGTGAGGATTTGGATCCACAACATGGGGCAGCTCGACAATAGGATGCCCTTGGGTGACTAGCCCATTACTCCCTGCCCCTCCTGGAGAAGAGACCAGACTGGAGAAGGCACTGGCTGCCTGGAGCAGAAAGGTGAGAGATCATCTCTGGATCCTGCCAGCTCAGTTGTGAGTGACAGTCCACTGGGTGAGGGCTGTGTATGGAGAGATACTTAGGGTAGAAAACAAACACCAAAAAGTTTGCAACCACCACTGATTGATATTGCCTAAATGAAGCATTAGTTAGCACAAGGTGCCTGAGGGGCAAATGATCAGTTTAAAAATCCCTCTGTTATCTGCGGTTTGGAGAATTCCTCAGTCCACCTAACAGGGAAGGAGGAAAAAAAAAAAAAAAAAGGAAAAGAATGGCCCCTATCTCCCCACCCTCTGTATGCCTGGGTGCAATTATTTTTTGCAGAGAGAAACAGACCTGAACATTCTTTGAATACTAAGATCTGACTCTTACAGAGGTTTTTAAACTTGTAAGCCCCAAAATTAATCCACATCCAGCAAAACTCTTAAAAAATCTTAACCCTAAGCTCTCCAAACACAATCTGCTCCTCTCTTTTTTTTTCTTTACTGAATTAGCTTTGACATGCTGGTTTTTTTCTTACCCAGAACACAGAGGAGATGGAAAACCAATTTATTTGGCTAATATGGGAATGGCAAACTAAGACTAGAGATAACTGTCTTACCTCTTTACATTAAGTGCAGCAGCGAATGGAAAATCAGTAGCACTGCTTTCAGCTGAGGTAAATACTCTTAAGCTTACCAGCATACCAGAAAGGTTAGAGCTGAAAAACTTCAGGGAACTGCCAACTTCAAAACCCCCAAAGAAGGGTATAAATTAATATCTTTAAAATAAGGATAAGCAAGTAAGTATAGGAATAATTGAACCAATATGTAAATACTTTCTCAACCCACAACTGCTAAACATGGCCTTTATGGAAGTAAAGTTGTAACAGATGAGGAAAAAAAATCCAGTTTGGAAAAAATTTCTCTATTACCTAATGAAAAGCATAAACTATTTTTCAAACTGCGGAACACAAAAGAAACAAAAGCTTTAAAGTAAATGGCAAAAGAAGTGTTTCCTTTAAAGATAAGGTAGAAGTTAAAAAATAATGAAGTCACAAGGGGCCTGATTCATTATAGCTTTATGCCTACTATGCCTTATGTACAGACCTATTTTCATCTGCACAGTGAAACCATAAAACTCTACCACCGACATACAACAGCTCCTCCTCTTCATAATTGCATCTTCCAAAGTAATTCACTCAATGGACTTAAAGGAAAACCCTTATGATAAGATATGGTGGTTTGGTCCTAGCAGGCTATTTCATTTCAGTAGGCTAATTTTGCCCTTCACATAGCTGAAAAGACAGGAAGAAATTAATCTCTCTGTAAGGGGATCTCTTTAACTCTGTTACAACATGATGAAGCATGAAGTTACTTAAGGATTGTGTGGCAACAGTTAGCATCTCCAGTAATTTTTAGGATGCTCTTATAGCGGGCTTTGTTACTTCAGAGTCTTAGAGCTGACAAAGATCCCAACTACTAGAAAATGAACTGAGAATTTCTTTGTATCCTACAGCTTATACATGGAAAGGGCAGCTTAACATATCTAGGCACTCAGTGTAGAAAAGAGACCCAGGCATCAGCAACGCTGGGAAAAGAGGCAATTTTACTGTTGGAAGGTTTAGTTCACAAGTGACACAGATCCTGTTGGAAACTATGATTACAACCTCCACAGATTGGCTATAAAACCAGGGAGGTTGTTGACCTTCCATAGTCCTTATTCACTGCTGACTACTACAAAAGCGAGTCCAAAAAAGCTTCCGTGAGTTAAAAAAGGAATGTGTGAGTTCAGGAAGTCCAGCTAACTCTAAAAACGCCTTTATTTTGGAAGATGACAGGGTCTCTGAGTATCAGGTCTGAAATCAGCCCTACATCTTTTGAGGACAGATAAATTAGAACCCATGCAACTTCCTATCCAAACACAAGAGCATTAGTGAAGAGCAGTAATGGTTAGGAGCACACAGAGCTGTCCCAACAGGGCCACAGATTGCCAGCTCTGTGGTTTCAACTTCTCCATTTTCTACTGCTGCAGAAAAGAAGCCTGCATGCACCTGCACACACCTGCACACACACCTGCACATGAAGCTTCTTTCATTGCAGAATTCTGCTAGTAAAAGGAGATTTAAGATATTGAAAGCTAGAAGAACTTAAAAAAAAAAAAAAACTAAAAAAAACAACAACAAAGAGACAGTAAACTCACCTATTTGCAACCTACCCAGTAATTCAGACACTATTTTATTGTTGCTCCTTTTACACAGATCCAGCATTTTCAGATGGGCTCTGTCCCTCACAAGTACTACCTACATCTGATGAATATTTTCTAGTTGAGGAGGAAATGAAGACTGTTTGACTCAGGGCACAGTTCTGTATCATCACACCCTCCCCCTACATTGCTAGAATGGATTATATACTTTGATTAAAAAAGATTTGTTTTTTCTCTGCCACCTGTCTCTGCCTTCCAAGCTTCTCTCAAGAGAGACCACCACTGTAACGTTAAGGTATTGCAAAAATAAGCTAACCGGCTTTGCCACACGCAGAGCACATTGACCCCAGACTTGCTACTTGCACCCAAGCGTCCCTCTCAGAATACAGAAAGGGGTTTCTGCAAAGCTCTTCAAGTTCCATTTCCTTCTGAGGGAGCTTACACGACGAGCTGAGCTTCACAAACACTAGCCAAACATGGGTACAAGCTCAACTCCTCACAGCTTTGTGGAAGACAAGAAAGACAATTATATTGCCTCATCTCATTTAGTGACTGAAATATTTCACCTCTTATGGTTTCAAAAAGTCTTTGTCATGATTCTGGCTGGGCTTCTCCACTATCTTGGCCAGTTCACTCCCCAGCTGCCTACCTGCCTTATCCTCAACCTGAACACCACAAACAGACATCCAACCATCTGTGAGTCCCTGAAAGCTGCTGTGAGGATGACTGCAGTGCAGGACAGTTCTTTGTCAAAGACCCAGCCCTGGTAAGAGCTTTCTGGAGGAAGGTGCAGAACACAGTCTCTTATCTGTGCACTTCAGAAGCCAGAGTGGAAGTAATGGGAGGGAACAAAAAATCTACACCTACAACATCCCAAGTGAGCTTCCATGCATAATGATTTAAAACATGCATCCTTCAGGCCCAGTTAGGTGCTCAGTAAGCCAAGCTGGGAGTTAATTATTGACTACAGCAGCTGAAAACCTGCCATTTTATGCTGAAAAAATGCTGTAGGCTATTGGGGCTTCTTCCATCTCCAGGGCACACTTTCCACCACTCCTCACCAAGCAAACCAGCAAAGTGAGCACTGGAGAGTTTAGCCTAAAAGGAAAATGCTTATGCTAATCAACATAGCAAATTTCATTTTGGGGCTGGAAATTGAGATATACAAATGGAAACAAGAAGACTATCCTGTGTTTACCATAGCAAATACTTTTTTTTTTCCTGAAAATCACATTAGACAATGTGGGTTTCTTTGCTTTGATGTACCAATATATTTGTGAAAAACATGAACAATAGGTGAAAAATCTCTCTTTCGGAGCTTTGCAACCATGGTGTTTCTATAAGTAACTTGTACTGGGCAGCTGCCTATAAGGCAGTACTGGTCAGCTTAAACAAAACTGAGATGCATTTTGCACCCCCAGTAATCTCATCTAGTATAAGAATTAAAAAAAACAACAAACAAAAACATACTGGTATTTTAGTTTCCCCTATGATGTCTGTAACCAGGTAGATATACTTCTATCCCGATATGTTTTTCTAATCTAATTCTAAACTGTTTCTACTAATCTCACCATTTCCTTTCACTCCCCCATCTACCTTATTCATCACCACCATAGATCTGTTTTGGTAAAGAGGCTTATTTGTTTATTCAGCTCAAAGGGGAGAAAGAAATCTACATATTTGTTGACTGCAAAAATTTGGGCACCAGATTCAAAACACAAATCTTATTGGAACTTCGTTAGGGAAAACAACATAGCAGAACAGCTGTGCCATCCCACAGCAGTCTATTCTCAAGCACATTATAAAAAGAATGACCATTCTGTGGCAATGATAGTTTAAATCTCTTCCACTCCAATTCAAACAAAAAGAGGAGAAAATAGAAAGTATTCAATGGCACAGAGTGGAATAAGTGTTTTCTGGCTCTGTCCATGAAAGGCCACTATAATGGAAAGTGCTCTGGATTTCTCTTTGGAACAGCTGCAAGGCATTTATTTAAATGTACTCATTTACTTCTAGTATTTGGCTGGTAGGATCCACTGCTGGCAAAAGTAAAGAATGAATGATGAATTTTTGTTATTTTCTTGTTTTAAGCATTTCTGAAGCACTGTTGGAAGTCCCTGATTCATTAAGCAACTGGAGCTCAAATCATTTCTTCTTCAAAGCTTTTACTGCAGAATTCATCTCATGCCACTCACAAAGAGTGAAGATGCTAATCACTCCACAGAGTACTTCCATCAGCTTTGATCACTGCTTGCGATGTTTCTTTTTTGCCAACTGCAAAGCACTCTGGGATGCTAATGCTTCTTATAGAATTATTTAACTTTCTGATTACTACATTATCAGACCAGTCAGGTTTCTATGAGATCATTTTGCTTATACATAGCTGAAGTATGAAGTCATAACATGTACCACAAAATATCTTCAGCTTCAAAATAAAAAAGCTCTGTTAACATTTTATTTCTCTCTCTTTAAGAGCAAAATGCCTTATCTAATCAGAAATCTGTATAAATCACAGATTGTGATTTATTGTGATTTATTTGAGATAATGTATTGCCTTACAATAAAAGCCCGTTGCCAAAAACTCAAAGCATATTTGGAAAATTTTTTTTTCATTGACTTCTTTGACACATTGGGAACGCTGTTCCACAAGTATTTTCTATTTCAGATCTCAGGTATGGACAGACAAACTATCCTGGAACTTCACTTATCCTTCACCTTTACACATGATCAAGATGCCTGTGCTCTTAGTCACCACTTGTGTCTGGTAACAAGATGTTGGGGGCGCAGGGAAAGAAGATGGGAGCTTTGGATAGGTCACTGCATTGGGAGGGGATGAAGAGACATGACCCATTGCTTTAATACAGGGTTGTAGAGAGCACCAGAGGCAGTTCCTATGTTGATACACTAGCAACAAGAATATTTTAGGACAGTAATAGCAATTTCACATCTGGTATTGAGAAGTGACCCTCAAAAACTTTTTCAAAATGTGAATCTTCTGACACCTGACTCAGAAGACAAATCTTAGGAAAAGAGCCATTTGCAACTACATCAGCAGGAACTTCCCTTATTGTGGTGCCACCATGAGCATCTGCAGGATTGAAGCTCAAGCAAAAACCTATCAGGGTGGTCTCTGGATTGCAAAACGTCCTGCTGAGGTCTCTGGAAGTCTTACCCATGGTAAATAAGCATCTGTTCTTGTTTGCTCAATGCAGTGAAACGACTGATGATAGGCAGAGGAGTATTTATTAGTGCAGTGTATACACACATGCACATGTACATACATGGGTACACAAAACAGTCTGAGTCTAAATTGACTAAATGTGAAGAAAGCCAATTATGATGGCAAAACTAAAGGACAGTTTAAAGACAAAATATTAAAAAAAAAAAAGATTAAAAATAAAGAAAGTTTAAAGTACCAAACACTTCTTTCTGTAACTAAGATGCCATCTAGCTCATGTAAAAAGCATGCAAGGTTCCTTCCAAGTTTAAAAAAAAATCCTTCCTTAAAACGTTAGTCTCTAAATGTCTTCTGCAGCACACTATGGCATCTGCTCAGTTTTAAAAGGCAAAATAACGTCCTCTGTGGGGGGAAAAAGTAATTTAATCAATGCTGGTTTCTAAACGACATGCAAAAATTCATTTGTTTGTCAACACAAACATGAAAGGCAAACCTGCAGTCCCATTATGAAAAGCACTTTACGTTAATACTTCCACCCAACAATTGTCTCTTAACATGTGTCTCACTATGTCCTTGTATGTTAAAAAAGTCTTCCTTATCTTCAGAAATATATACATGGGTCCCAGCTGATTCTTTGGAGATATTACTCTTCTATTACAATTGAAGACTTATATCAACCATCAGATCCCCAATGATTTACTGAAATCTGAGGGAATTCATGCAAGCATGTAACTCTTCAATTACAGATAGCAATTTCGAGCCTATTTTTACATTTACATTTTGAGCCTATTCATTTACATTCATGCTTTTACAACATGGTATTTTTTTCTACATTAATCTCCCACACTGAGATACGAGTACTTCCTTTGCTTCCTGTTGCCATTTCTTTTTGGCTCCCAAGACAAATCTCATTGAAACACAGTCTCTAAAATTCAAGCATGGAGGGAGAGCTGTCTGGATTATTAGCTAATGATCAGAATCATCTATTTATTTCTAGTCTTTGGCCTAGTGATAAAAGTCCAGGCAGAATTTATTTAGCCAAAACTGCCTGCAGACCCAGGACATGTGCATTTATTCAACCCAACAGAATGGTGACTGTGCTGACATCAAGTTCTTTACAAGTGACAGCTTTTCTTCCACTCATTCTCACATCACAGCTGATCTTACTTTCCCTTTAAGAAGGTATTTGTGCTGAACAACAACCCTTAGATACACAAATTTCTCATATATAAAGAAGGCTCTGAAGAGATGACCAATGGAGACAGGGGTGCAAACGTCTTGCAGAGCATGTGCAGAGATGGTCGGGGCGAGCCTTTCCCCAGAAAGGGAGAAGAGTCTGGCAGTAGCTAGGCAGCCTGGAACACAAGCATTCACCATCCACCTCCTACCAGGTATTCTGTTAATCAGTTTTGGGGCCCTTTTCAGAAAAATACACATCCTGAAAAGTTTTAAATTGTAACAGGTACTTGGGTCTCTGTGAAGTCAAGGGGACTTTGAAAATACTTTTCTGAGATGAAATTTTCACTGTTAAGAAACTTTTCAGTTTGTAGTTTTTACTTTATCAGAATACACAAGTACTTGCTGTTCAGTACATGGAGCTAAATAAATCCCTTAGGTATTTATAAATATGAAGTCTGAAAGACACAGTTGGATTCATGAAAGCAAGATTAGTGTGTTAGTAATTCATTATCAATTTTATTGCTACTTTTAACTTAAAACTTTTCTGATAAGAACATTAAACCTGACTTTTTCTTTGGTATTATTCCAATTCATCCACATTACAGCCTTCTACTTTGTATTTATTAGGCACAGTAAAAATCAAACTACAGCAGACTAATCACCTCCATGGAGTCAATAAAGATCATATTTTGCCATATGTTTTCTTTTACAAATAGCAATATAACACAGCAATGTCACGTGTCAAAGTATAACAATATTCTTACTAAATGACCTGTGTCTTGAATACAATATTTCAGGAAAAATTCCTCTGACACTCAGAAATGAGAGAGGAGAAAAAGCTAGCTTTCAATGAGGAAATAAGAAAGAGGTTTAGTCAGTTCAGCTGCCAGAGTTCCATTGTGGTCAACTCACCTCAATCACCTCAGGCTGGGACATCATGGAGGACGGCACCAAATCGGTGGGGATATCCATGGTTGCTTAAAAGGCCCCTGCTGTGCTTGTACTGTTCCTCTGCACCCGCAAACTCCTGGTAGGAACAAAGCAGCCCTTCCTCAGACTCTAGTCATGCTGATATTTGCTCCTAATAGGAAGGAAAAAAAACTGTTGAGAGTTAACAGGAGAACTGTGTGCGCAGTCAACAACCAAGCTCTTTGGCTGCTGCAATACCAGTCTTTGAGTTTGTACAGCCCCACTTCTTACACGACCATTCTTACACAACAGGTTTCCACAAGTTTCAAAGGGCACATTAGAATTTGGTCCAGAACAGCAAAAAAATTCACCTGACTACACAAACTAGAATTCACACAAAGTGAAATCAGCAAGAAGGCTAATACAAAGATCACGACCAGATTTGAAAGGAAATATGGTCACTTACAGAGCCACTGGAACTGTGTTAACTTTTTTCCCCCAACAAAAGAAAAAAGAACACCCTTCCCCCCAAAAAAAGAGAGTACTCATAGAATCACTTATTAGAAATTAGGATACGTTTATTCCCTCAACAGCTATTGTTCTACAGTTCAGTGATCACATGAACTTTTCTTCTTTATTAAGAAAAACAACTTAAAACATTATGACATCCTTTTTTCCAGGTAGTCGCAGATTTGCAGTACATGAATATATTGAATTGCTATGCAAAGTTTGACCAGCTGATCCAACAGAATGAAGGTATTTCCACAGGTATCATGTTTATAAAGGTCCATCCAGCTTTTGCATATATATTCTAGTACTTCCTTTTTCTATTCTTTCATGCAAAGACAACCAACCAACCAACCAACAAATAAGGTGTGGGCGTGGGCAGGAAACACTAACAAATTCTGGACTAAAAAACTGCAGTATTTTTTTTCCCTCCAGTCAGGCTAGACATATACAACACAACTCACAAATTAGTCACCACAGAAAGGATTTTGGAGAGGGACCTATTGCTCCCCATATTTACCACTTCCTATTCTGCAAGTCATAGCAGAAATCTACTCATGCTAAGTGTAATCAGCATCCAACAAACATTCCAGAAATTACTCTAAACTTAACTGGTATTTTTCAAACTGGGGCCATGGTGTAATTATACAGACAATCTCAGTAACTTTCCTGGCAACCAGTTCATTTTTTCAAAGGCAACACTTACCAAGCCAAGAAAGTACAGATAAGTGCTGCAGAAAAGTTACGCTCTGCATGCTTTTCCGATTCAGTTATGTCTTTTTTTTTTTTTTTTGGTCTTGTTCATTTAAACTCAGCCTTTGCATGCCACTGTGTAAATTATTCCTGCTTCTTAAAAAGCATCATCTTGAAATGCCTGCTTCACATTTCAACACATCCCCACATGCTTTACGTCACATGTAGCTGTCTCATCTTCCAAGCTCTAGGATCACTTTTTCCATCTTTATATAGCTTTCCAGTGACCCCTGTTCTTTCCTACTTAGTTCTTGCTAGTAACCTTTCATTCTTTCCACTCCTTGCCCCAAATTCCTACTACTATACTCACAGAAGAGGACAGAAAATGGAGACTTAGCCTCTCTCCAAGATACCCTTCACCAAGTCAAAGAAACAACACAACTTCCAAGATTCCTGTTTCCTTTTAAAAAAATGAGAGTTTTGCCAATTTTCTATTTTTTTCTCTGTACCTGACAAATGAAGGGTACAGACAGCATCAACTCGAAATTCTGACTTTGGGAAGCTTTTGCTACTTGCAAAGAAAAGAGTGATTTTCAGTAAAACTCCATCAACAGCCCCAAAATCCACAAGCAGCACATCTCATCAATGTCTTGTGAGCTGTTGCAATTGTAACTGAAGTAAGATCTGAAAAGACCTCTGTTTCTGTTCTTCTCAAAATATGCATAAGAGCACCAGTTTCACTGCACTGACTTCACAACAGGTCATTGTTAGTTTCTTTTTAAAATCTTTTCTCTTTTCTTAATCCTGAAATGCTGCCACTTTTCTGTAATGAAGGTGGAGAAGAATTTACAGTTGAAGGAGACTTTAAGGAATACTATCTAAACCAAAACCAGAGGTAGGCTTAGAATCCTGTTTGCCACACAAAAAGGAGAGAAAATGAACAATTTTACTATGGAGCACCATAAAGCAGAAGAGAAAAACTAAGACACACACCCCCCCATTGTCTGTCCAGCCTTTAGCTAGCTCTCTGTACTCCAGATAGAACACAAATGTCAGGAAAAGCTTAACAGAATTCAACAAGCATTTAATACAGATGAGAGAAGATATATGCCTGTAGTAATTTTTCATCAGTTCTCCAAGAAATAGAAAATACAGTATTAGTAAAAAATTCTATAAGCCCATGGCCATTTCATGTGTCCTCTTCTACACCTATCTGTATTTTCATTACTTGTACTGCACTGATCCCTCAGTTTGGCTAGGAAAAGGACAGCTCTTAGGCCAACACCTTGCTTCTCTACCTTCTGAGCATGATGTACACAATGATAAAGACTTTCTGCCAGTGGTTAGGCTCATAAAAGCATTCCAGCTGAAAACAGGTTGTACTGTACAAAAGGACTGTCTCCCCACTCCCAACCTGTTTCCTCTTCTTCAGCAATAATGAAGTACAGAGGGAACTGTGCTTTCACAGCAGTGCTAAAACAGGCAGACTCCATTCAAGAAAACAAAGGTGGCTCCTAACTTAATACCCGTGTGAGTTCAGGGTGCAGCCCTGTGTTTTCAAGAACTGCAAATAAAGGGAACAGGATCCTCAAATGAACTTCACTAAAAGACATTATGATAGAAAATGTAATCTCTTTCAAAAAAGAAAGTCTGAAACACCAAAGCTCAAGACTTGCTTCTTACTAATTAGATTTTGATTGCTTGCTGCACTACAAAGTGTTGAAAAAAAAATACACAGATTTGGAAGCATATTCACACATCATTCCTAACCATTGGAACTACGGGTGGTGTAGGCAAATATCACTGTGTGGCATCTTCTCTTGATAGACACTATCTCTACTGAGTACATCTGGAGAACTGCAAACCACGGTTTGGTTTGCAAACCAATACATTAGGTTAGTATCTAAACTTGTAAAATGAAAATTATAAAGTTTCTCATCTTCTGTGAAGCAAGACGTCCTGACTATAAAACATACTGTTCTCTGAAATTCCATGATTAAGCATCATGCCTTGTCGATCAGCTGTCTGACACCACAGAAAAGAGGAACAACGCAGTTTTGTCATTACTTGGAGTACTTAGGAGAAATGCAATTGTGTATCACAATAACATCATCTTGAAGGAACTGCTTTTGGAAAATCCATTACAAATCCAGTGACAAAAACTATTACCCTTATTCCTCCCTGGTTTCTTGCATAGTACACTGCGATCTGCAAGTTTGCAGTGATATAGCAATGCCAACAACTTCTGCATCACTGAGTATCTCATCTGGGTCCACAAATTTGCAGTGCCTCTGCTACATTAGGGTCCTGGGAATGAAAGGCAAATTGAGTTTTCACATGCTCTGGCTGTCTCCTGTGTCAGACCATACCAGGTGTCCGTCACTGTTGCCTTCTTCCAGCTTTGCTTTCCTGTACTCCTACCAGAGCACCTTTTGGTACCACTTTGGCTGGACTTCACAGACTTCAAGTTTCTGGATTATGTGACTCCGAAGACGATGATACTGTATGACCTTGAAGCTATTAAATGTGACTTAGCTGAGTAAAGCTTAAGAACTACAGAGCTATAGCTTCTCGCCCACTTACAAGCTCTTCATAAGAAGGAATAAATTCACTCTGAAAATGGATTTGCGAGGTTTTACTGAGGGGTTGTGGAAGTCTGGAAGGGGAGTGCCAAAATCAAGCGACAAGCTCAGTGTTTCCTGTGCTGGCTGTATCATCACCCCCCTGGAAACAGCTCCTGCCAGTAAAGCCAGACATTTCTTGAAGTCTAAAACTTCACTGTCTAGAAAAACAGAATGGAATTTGCTAACATATGAAAAGGTTCAGACACAACAATAGGAAATCTCTACCTTGCAAATACTGAAATAAAAACAAAACAAAACCAAAAATTTTTTACCCAGAGTAAAACATTCTTGAGGTCTCTGCCTTTTCACACCAGTAAAAGCGAATATTGCAAAAGTTACAATCAGTCCTAAGAAACTGGTCAGATTTTTCAGTCCAAGAATAAAGATCAAGGACAGACTGAAGGTGCAATGAAACTGAGCTACTCATTCACGTCTGCAGAAGAAACCGAGATCCTCACAGGAAACAAGGTGAGTTTTTCATGTCCCTGTTAGGCTAGCACACTATACAGGGACAAAAGGATTTTTTGTATGCACCAAGACAGGAAAGAACTACTCAGAGTAAAATGTGCTTATATAAATAATACCTCATCCCCAAAACACAGCACACGTGTGCCCATACCACAACTGGAAATCAATCTTTATCCAGAGACATTTTTGCATCAAATTCCTGTACCTGTGGAGAAAGGAGTCATTTCTTTGCAGTAATCAATGGCTAATTTACTTTGACATAAAAAGTCAATTCTTTGCAGATACTGTTTAAGAGATCAGAACTTTTCTTTCACAGAGGGAATAGGTTAATACAGTAGCATCAATTTCTATCCATGCCACTTCTGCTCTCAGAACTTCCTTTTGGTGAAGTATTGCACCATTTGAGCACAAACATTTCCAGAGCAATTATTAAAATAAAAAAAGGATCATTTTTCAGCCTGACACAATAGATGAACAACAAAGAAACTAGCAAAACAACATATCATTATGGCTTAGAAGGGAGGGAGTAGAAAATGAGGGAGACTTACAACAAGGATAATGCAATGTTTTAAATGTTTCACTGTCACAAAAAAATGACTTAATATTAAATAAACTCACAACTACAATGGGCAGTTGAGTTGGTTGGCCCAAAACCCAGATTCAGTTGGTACTAAGCCCTCTCTCCTGCCATCACTGTTTGGCTGTACGGTAGCACAATGAGATTTTGTAGTGGAGCTGCAGAAGCACTGGCAGAGCTGCATTTACAGGACGTCCTCTGAGATGAGGAAGGCTTACAAAAGGGTTATCAGGGAGACAGGCTGAGACAGCCTCCTGCCTAGGCACTGAGGGAGAGCAGGAGAAGAGCCTCCAGCAAGACCACTGGACAGCAAGTGACATCCTTACCTGCCATTTATCTCCAGCATACTGCCTGACCCACCTCAAAATCTCTGGGGAGACCGTGATAAAAGAACATGGATACCCCAGCAGACTAGATTACATCATGAAGTTCCCCTCTACAGACTGTTGAAAAACATCCTCTTTTTATCCTTAGTTTGTTTGTTTGGGGTTTTTGTGTGGTTTGTGGGCCTTTTTTCCTTTGTTTTGTTTGTTTGTAACAGTCTGAGCATTCATGACTTGGACAACCCAAAAAGCAGAAGGACAAAAAACATTTTCAAGTTCAGATCAAACCTAGCCACTGAACATGCCAAAAGAAGGTACTGCCTACTACTGCTGACCCTTCAGAGCACCAGTGCCCTAAACAACTGCCTTGGAAATGATTCAGCGGCACAAAGATGTACAAGATACTCAAGGGTTTTATTACTGCTATGATTCCACATAAGTAATAGATCTACATCTGTATGATGCCTGCTTTGATTGCAATTTGTCAGCCAAAGCATACCCTGGACATAATATATAGTGCAACCAACTCTTCAGTCACTAACAGCATCAAAAGCAAGACAGCAGCATGTTTAGCTATGTATCAGCTTGCAGACTGCTTTACTGAAACACCAACAGCTGGCCAGAGCACTCAGCTTTTATTTAAGCCAAATCAAAACAAAATAACAACACCTTGGGAAATTTAACCTCAAATTGCCCAGGCTCCCAAAAAGCATCTTACAAAAAAATACAAAATCAGGAATAAGGAAGGTCACTTTAAGATTAAATTAAAATGCAGAAGTTCCAAATTGTATTACTAATGCAAAAACCAAACAAACTAAAACCAACCCCCCCCCAAAAGAAGACGAAAGGAACTCATCTTTCCTACTTTCCCGTCTGCCTTCCATCAACTCACACCTCAACACCTCAGAGAGTTTTTAAAAGCTGCTCCACAGAAGTCTGCAACCTTCTGAAGCTAAAAGAGACATATTGTTTCCACTTTCAGGAGCATAATACAGCTGTTGGTTTATCTTATGTAAGGAAAAAAAGATGAAGCTTTCAGTAATGATCCGAGGCTAGAAACAAATCTATTTATGTATATCTTTAAAACCTGCCTTTGAATTCAGTAGGACTCTTCCACAATACAATGGTCAACAGAGGATCTCAAATCTATGTCATTTGCATTCACAGTGCAGCCTGTGCTTAAACAAAAAAATTAAAAATTACATCAGTCTTTGAATAGGAGCTTTGTGGCTAATCTGGGAAAGATGATTGTTCTAGCCTCAATAATTAATATTATGAGTAGTACAAGACTGCTGCTAAAGCTTTCCATGACAAAATACTGCCTGCAAAGTGTTCAGCAAAGAAGCATCAGGTGGAGTTTCTTTATCCAAGCTAAATAGTCTCATGAACTCTTCAGAGGCAGCGTTGTGTGAAACTGTCCCCCTTCCCCACTGTAAGGTTAGGGAGACATTTTATCACCTTAATCATTTACCATGCACTGAACTAGCTTACAACAATAAAATAGTATTGCCGTGCAGTTGCAATTCCTCAGAAAAATCATTTTCTGTTACAAAGAACACATGGGTCAGCAGTGATATCTTCCCAGTCATCCCATCAGGGTGAGGTAAGAGCCCCTGCCCACACCCCAGATAAAAGCAGAACATCAATCTGAATGTATAAAAGAAAAAAAAACCCTCTCTTCAGAGATTTTCAAGGGAAAAAACCCCAACAAACAGTGGATAGTATAATATCATGTAGCATTTATCAAGGGAAATCTTTTCCATATGCCACTCTAATTTGGCTGTCACCATGCCCCATACCCCTTCTGAGGATGACAAAAGCAGACTGACCACAGGCATGCTCTGGGTTCCACCACAGGGCAGATAGTTGAAGAGTCTGCAATTAACCTATGCATGTCTGCTGTTCTCCTTTACCTGCTCTGGTGTTCAGCCCCAGAAGGGACCTTCAGATGTTTAACTGTGACCACCACTAATGATCTTCAGTGAGCAGATTGTCCCACAATTACAAGCTGCTCATTCTGTCAGGAATTGTTTTTGTCTTGGAGCTATGTATCTTGTTGGTTTGGGTTTCTTTAGGGGGAGAGGAAAATGTCACATTCTACAACTACTAGACAGTAGACATATTTTGAAAGGACACACCCATAGTATTTAGCATTGTAACGTGAAATCATGAACACAGTCTAAGTCATGTCAATTATGATATAAACTAGACTTGCATGCCCACAAGGGATGCAGCAGCACAACAGGCTTCTTTGCATATGGATGAAATGAAATTTATCAAAACAAAAAGATATGCCCACCAAATTTTCTATTCATATCTTAACTTTTTTTGCTAGAAGTGACACCACTGTGCTCTCCACAGCTGAATCATGCTCCTTTCCCCTGTTAAACACAGAATACTTTTTCTCTGCTCCACACTGAGGCACTTGAAATCTTATTTTCCATCAGACAAAACTTCAATTCATTTTACGTAGTCATCCTTTTTAAGAATCCTTTCTGTACTTCCCTGACTTAGGTCAGTTTGCACCATCCAGTGCAATTCTCTCACTTGCTCCACCTCATTTCCTGATTATTTCCAAATTGTGTCTATTCCACACCCATCTCCTGGGGAGCATTTTCTTGCTGTTTTTTAAATCCAGAATGATACCTCATCTTTCCTTGAAGCCTTCTACTTCTCCGAAACGCTTCTTCTGAGTTTTGTTTGAGAAGTCAAAAAAATTCTGCATGGCTTCTTCAGTATCTTCATTTTCCTGCAGTTCAGTCTTTAAAGCCAACACATCACATGGCCTTCCCATTACTATCCGGCACCTCCTGACTTATTTCAGTTATTATCTACCACTACCCCCTAATGACTTCCATTAATCCTCACCTATTAAGAATTGCTTGGAGCTGATAATTCCTTTGCCACTCATTAAGGCTGGAGAACCTCTTCCCACTCTAACTGGAGGAAAGAGTGAGCATCTGCCTTAATGCAAGAGATGCTGGATGGAAGATGCATATTTCTTCGGATGTATTAGGAGCTTCTACAACAGAAGGATCTGGCCAGTGGAAAATAACCAAACCATACAGACACAAAATTGCTTAAAAACCTCTCTGCTAACCACAGCACCATCTTCAAAAAACAACTGCAGCAGCAGCTCCACTGTGATTTTTTAATTGGTGAGTACAGGAACAACAAGATACCCCTGAAAGTGAATTTCTAATTTCCCCATTTCAAGTAAAAGCAACATGAACCAGGAAGACTCCAGAGTAATAATTCATGCAATCATGTAATTTCAACATTATGTCACTGCTTTAAACTTTCAGAAAGAATCACCAGGAATTAAAGAGGAAAAATACAGCTAGACACCACGTGCTGGAAAATAACACCAATCTGTTCAGGTTTATGTAAACAAGTTACTACAAAGTGGATGGTCTCTCATACCACAACCACAATGAACCTGCTCTCATACGACTGTTTTTAAAATACACTCTTTCATGGTACTGACTTCTATAGTACCAAATACTTCTAAAAGAAGTAATTTCAAAACAGTTTCTGAAACTCTTTTAAATTATTTCTGCTGACAGACGCAAAATTTGAAGAAGTTAAGTAAAAGGCAGAAAAGTCCAAAGTCACCATGGAGAGCTTATAATTTAAAATGCATCATTAACTGTTGCCAGCATCACGTGTGCATATGTGTATAAAAGAAGCAAGTATGGCGCATGATTTGATCTCTTCCATTATTTAAGAGAAAAAGAAAAAAGGAGAGAGAGCAAGAAGCTGCTCATTAAGCTGTTCAGAATAACACTGGGATTGCAAGAAGCATTTTTCACAACACTAAGCCAAGACAGAGGCATTGTATTGCAGTGGTAGTTGACAGAATTTAACTCCTAGTACATTCTCATCACTAATTTCTCACTAATTCAGTATCACTAAAGAAGACAACAGTGGGCAAAGCCTCTTGTCTCGTCTTGATTAATGATGCAGACGAAAGGATCAAGTGTACCCTCAGCAAATTTGCTGATGACACCAAGCTATCGTGCAGTTGACACACCTGAAGGACAGGATGCCACTCAGAGGGACCTGGACAAGCTCAAGAAGTGGGGCCATGGGAATCCCATGAGATTTAACAAGACCAAGTGCAACGTGCTGCACCTAAGTCAGGGCAAGCCCTGGTATCAATACAGGCTGTGAGATGAACAGATCAAGAGCTGTGTTGCCAAGAAGGACTTGGGGGTGTTGGTGGATGAGAGGCTGGACATGAGTTGGCAATGTGCATCTGCAGCTCAGAAAGCCAGTTCTGTCCTGGGCTGCATAAAAAACAGTGTGGCCAGCAGGATGAGGTGATTCTGCCCCTCTACTCTGGTGAGACCCCACCTGCAGTGCTGCATCCAGCTACGCTGCGCCCAGCAGAGGAAGGACATTGACCTGTTGGAGTAAGTCCAGAGGAGGGCCACCAAAATGATCAATGGGATATAGCCCCTCTCCTGTGAGGAGAAGTTAAGAGAATTGTTAAGCCAGGAAAAGAGAAAGCATTAGAATGGAGGCCTTCCAGTACTTGAAGGGAACCTACAAGAAAGATGGAGAGGGACTTTTTAGAGGAGCATGTAGTTACAGAAAGTGGAATGGCTTCAAACTGAAAGAGCACAGATTTAGATAAGATATTAGGAAGAAATTCTTTACTGTGAAGGTGGTCAGGCATTGGCACAGGTTGCCCACAGAAGCTGTGGATGCCCCATCCCTGGATGCGTTTAAGGCCAGGATGGATGGAGCTCTGAGCAACGTGGTCTAGGGAAAGGTGTCTCTGTCCACGGCAGGGGGCTTGGAACTAAATGAGCTTGAAGATATCTTCTCACCATTCTATGACTATGATTCTATCAAGGTATGAATCACCACGTAAGGCATCAGGATGCTTTTCTCCAGCTATCACTCCTCAGCAGGAAAAGCAACAAGAACTTGTCTGTCAGAAACTTAACAGACTTTTAATATTTGTTTCCATGAAGAAATAATAAAGTGATACAATACTTCCATGACTCCACAACAGAGACTCCATTTTTCAACCTTACCTTTTGTTTAGAACTCAGAAAAGTAGTAGTATGGTGGCATTCCTCTGAAACAAGTTTGTATTTAAACATTAAGGCAATATCCTTTCACTAGATATAAAGAAAAACATCTGGATGATAACAAAATGTCAGAATTCTCTAAACAGCATTGAGGGGGGCCAGCCCTAAAGCAAATACTTCCTTTTCTCCCAGCATCCACAAAGCAGATGTTCATCTTCAGGAAGAATGAACTACCACAAAACACAATAATCTGGAAATGCTGAAGCCAAGGAAGTCCACAATTAAGCCTGCCAAACCTCAAATTACAAATGTACTACCCCAATATCTACATGCACCATGGTGCACAAACAGGAGTTTAATTTAGTTTATCTGAAACAGAAATTTGCCAACCATTCCCCCCACCCCCACCAAAAATACACTACAGACTGCAAAGCAATAGCTTTACATGGTTCAGGCCAGCACCAGTGCAGACACAGTAATTGTTAATCAACCCCTCAAACCAGAAAAAACAGTCATGCTCCTTCAGAAATATTTATGGAACATCTGCATTGTTTCAACTGACTGGGCAATTTCTGTAGTGCTGTATTTTGCATAGTTAACCTGAATGAAGTTTGAAAGAACTTAGAATTGACAATAAGAAAGAATTATCTTAACAACAGGGTTTAAATTCCCTATTCTCACATCACTGCTTTTCCCAAGGCCACAAACAAACTTATCTGATGGACAGCAGTGACCCAGAAATAAGTTCTTACCTTTGATCTTGTCATGATGGAGGGGGAGCAAACCCAGTAGCTCAAGATAACAAAACTCTTAATGCTGACAAATGAAAGGGAATTACTTCTTGCCCATCATGCAAATCTCGGATGTGCTCAGAACAATACAGCCAGAATTTGTGAGTCCATGCTGTAAAATCAGGTCTGGTTACTAGTTTCTTAGCAAAGGTTCAGAGAAAGGGCTTCCTGCTCCTCACAGTCTGCACCATATTCCCCACTGCCTACAGCATCTCAACTCAACCAGGTGGACATTTTGTGGAACAGCTAGTATGGATGATCAGGAAGTAGCACACTCCCCAAAATATTCTGGGAATAGCCGTAGCTGTCAAGGATGCTTAGCAGAGAACTGCAGCAGAGCACTGGGTTTTGGCCTCAGCTCATGCTGATCATTCCATGAATTCAAGATTTATTAATGCAAAGCAGTACTGAAATATGCCCTGAAAGGAGACAGAGGAAGAAAACATCAAGACTTCATCACCTCCCCTTTGACCCTTCCGCTTTCAATTATCAAGTGAAGTTTAAAGCAACTTAGGCTGCTGCCTATCTCAGTAAGCAGGTAAACACAGAGGATTAGCACACAGTTTGACTAATTCACTTTAAGAATTGACTTGGATTAACTCTGAGTTGTGTTTAGCAGACGAGCTCTTAGTGCATACAAGAAGTCACATGAATTAAGTAAGCTGTTGTAAATTCACACCATACTTCAGTGATTATTCAGCTTCTCTGGCTGGGTTCTCAACATATGCAATGCCAAACAGAAACAACAAATATTTTAATCAGAATATTTGGAAGATGCCACAAATTCAACGGGAAAACACAAAGCCAGGAGGAAGTTGATGTAAAAACAGAACAAAATCAAAAGAAACTATCTTCTAACATATATGATGACAGAAAGATTAGTGTCCAAGCACTACCTAGTCTGTCTCACCACTTTTCAGACATATGCCTCCTGCACCTCTTTAAAAGAGTTAAGAAAGGAGAAAAAGCAATCCTATTGGACAAAAGTGCAACTGGGATTATTCTTAAAGAAAAAGAAAATAAAAACTAAATAGTAGTTTGCCTCAAGCTCTCCCCTTGGAACTTTGTGCACATTAGCATGGGTACAAACATTAAACACACACACACACTTCAAAGCCTCCTTAAGACAGTTTGTAACAAAAGCATAAGCCATAAAGCATTACATGGGAACCACTAAGATCTTTCTTTGTGACCACACAAATAAACTAAGAAGTTCAAGGGATCCAAGCCACAGAAGGAGAATGTACTGAAATCCACACACAAAACAGATTTTTTAGGCATCCCATAATTGCACATGCCAGCTGTGTCCATGACACAACGCCTGAACTCCACGCACAGCTACTCTCATCCCTGACAAGGCCCACTTAGACATGCTGGGTCTGATTTTCACTCTCCCAGCAGTGAGCAGCCCCTTGTAGGTCTGCCAACCTTATACTCCCAATTCTACTCTGCCTTTGGGAGATCCCAGCCAGAGGACTATGCCCAGCTCTGGAAACTTCAACATAAGAAAGATATAGACTGTTAGAGAGAGTCCAGAGGAGGGTTACAGAAACAATCAGAGGGCTGGAGCACCTCTCCTGTGAAGAGGGTGGAGAGAGCTGGGGCTGTTCAGCCTGAAGAAGAGAAGGCTCTGGGTAGACCTAATAGCACCTTCCTGTACCTAAAGAGGGCATATAAAAAAGATGGAAAGGGACTTTTTAGAAGGGTATGTAGTGGTAGGACAAGGAGTAATTGACCCTGAAAATGGGTAGATTTAAATTACGTTTTAAGAATAAATTCTATACTGTGAGAGTAGTGAGGCAGAGGAACAGGTTGCCCCGAGAAGCTATGGATTCCCCATACCCAGAATTGTTCAAGGTTATGTGGCATGGTGCTCTGAGCAACCTAGTCCAGTGGAAGGTGTTTCTGTCAGTGGCAGAGGACTGGGAACTAGATGATCCTCAAGGTCCCTTCCAACCCATACCGTTATATGATTCTGTACAAAAATGCATGATGGCAGGCTAGCAGAACTGACAGTGTTTTGGAGAAACCTAATGCCTACTACTTGGTCAGCTGCTGCCTTCAGTCCTGCAGCAGCCTTCAAGGATATTCCACTTAACCCAACAGAAAACAGTGCCAGCCAGGAGGAAGAGTAAAGCATTAAAACTTTTCAAACCCTCCAAGTTTCCCAGTACGGCTTTACGGGCATCCCCCTCTAGTGGAGATACAGCTTATACCAGCAGGAGACCCCACTTGGAAGGTCTTGAGGGGAAAAAGTTAATCAAACCACAAGAGGAACAGTCAGGGCACACAGGGCACAGAATGACTTCTGCACAATTGCAGGAGGCAGAGCAGCTTCACATTTGAATTTGCTACCAACCAAGAAATGTCACCCCATCTTGGTAGATCTGAGGAAAGTCAACGTTTTCTCTCTCTCCTTTTCCACAAGCCAGACAATGATGAAACACAAAGGAGTAGGGTGCAGCTTCATTGCCAAAGCCTTTCCTGCAGTTCTGTGCTACTCTTCTGAAGAAAAAAGTGACTGTTATCCCACAAAAATTATACCAAGGGTCCCTTCACAGAGCCTTCATAGCATATTAAGAAAAATTTAGAAAAAAGAACTGAAAAAGTTTTAAACAAGTCTCTCAAATGGAACCTTGTCATTAAAATCTGGGCAACTAGCTTCTGTTTGTAAGAAATTTTGTGGAGGAGATCCTGAGAATGGAAATATGCAGGATCACAGCAGATGTGTTTGTTCAGGCATATTAGTTTTAAGGCATTCATGTGTTCTACAATCATGTAATTCCCACCTGTCATCAGGTTGTCATCAGCTTGCACATCTCCCCCTGGATTTTTTCCTTTAGGCTGAACCTCTTAGGATGCTTTTGCATGTGAAACTTAAGCAACCCATGGCAGGGAACAGAAAACACACTGTACTTCTTGGAGAGCCAGGCACTAAGCTATGCTATTTCTATCAAGTATTTGCAAAATTGCAATAATTCTAGAGACCTATTTTAAGTCTATTCACTAAATACCGGAATTGCTTTGATCACAGTAATACCCTGAAGTCTCAGTCAGCTTCCAGTCCCACTTGCACTGGGTATTTGAAAAAGGGCACTGTAAGTGCTGTAAACAAGAAGCTAAAAGACTAGAGTAGCAAACAGATTAATTCAGAAAAGTTTTCTCTAGATTGCAAAGTTTCTATGAAGGGAAATACATCGCTTTGCAGTAAAGTTTTCAGTACTTTCATCCAAAGCTTTAGGAGGAACAAAATGATCCTGATGCATTGCTAGCCAGACTGGGACAGCTCTCAAAGCCCCAAGCAGAAACCATGCTCAGGGCAGGTCAAAGGCACCGTGGCTCATTCGCACAGAATTACTCTCCACGTCTGTCACATTTTGGGAGGCACAGCAAGGGAAAGGAAAGACATTTATTATGGTATCTTTCAAGTACAAGTCACACTCAGGACAATACTCTTTGAATGTTGGTTACCTATCCAGACATCCATTTTCCTGAAGTTGTTTGTTTGCCCCAGTACAACATCTCAGGAAAACAATTGGTGAATCCCATTTCCTTGACAAGAGGAATGAGGAAGAAGTAACCTGTTGAAGCACTGGACTTGTGTCTGCAAGAATGTAGTGATAAACAGGGGGACACATGGATAGAAACTGCTGAACTCCCCAATAAATCCTTAAACTGAAGGCCAAGGCTTTGCTCCTTGACAGATTCTAATGATTACATGGATAGTTAACATATGCTCAAGTATGACTCCTAGTACATCCTGGGTGTTACTGTCTCACTACCTCGGCTAGTTCATCCTGACAAGACAGGAATGTCTGGGGACATTCACAGCATTGAATGAGGGAACATTAAAGTTATTCTCCTGTACCAAAAATTTTCCAGTTAGACAGTTCAGCAGAGCTGTATACTCATTTGCAAAGACTTTTTGCAAGTGCAATAGTCAGTGACATGCAACACAGTATTAACGCAGAATTTACCGTGCTTCATGCTCCTTTGGAATTGACAAGTTTATGATTATTAATCTGAATCTATTCTGGTCTATCTCACATTTCCCCACCAATTTCACAAATGCTTTTGTACTTCAATAATTAGTTTGATATGTTCAAAACTAGAAAGCAATTATAGAAATGTGATACAAAGTTTAATCCTGTGAGCACAACCTGAGGCAAAGTAGCCAAATTTCCCCTTTACATCATACGTTACAGCTTCACTACTACATGAAAGCAACATCTTTCCACTGCAACTCATCTCATGACTATAAATACCTTGTAAAACTACTGCTGATCCAGTCTCTAGAGGGAATCACTTAAAACATACCTGTCACAATAGGCATGGAAACAGCAACTAAATTATGCACAAAAAGTTCACAGTTTACTTTTATTAGCTCGAGTGTCAATGAAAGAGCTCAGAAGCATCCAAATAAAACTGGGAACACACATATACACCCAACAGCCTTTGCTACTACTTCATGTTCGGTTACAAGTAACTGTGAAAATGGTTAGTAACATAAAGACAAAACCTTGAAACCTCTAGGACCCAGGAAGTGAGGTCACTGCTGCAGCAAGAGATTGGAAAAAACACAGTGACCACAAGAAAACAAATCCCACGAAGAACGTCAGTGAGCATCTGATGCAGGCACACGAACCAGAAAAAGACTGTCTTGACAACGACAGTGACCACCACATTTCCTCCCAGTGCAAAGCAACTTCTTTAAGGAGCAAGGTGAGTTTCTACTTACAGAGCCACTGGCTTGAGGTACTAACCTACAGCCCTCCACCAAGGTCTCCTGCCACCAGCTAGCTAGTCAAGGGCCAGCAGCTGCAGCTGCTGCCACTGCTTGACAGTTTGCTTCTCTGTGCCCCAAAGCAGCTGGAGAGTGGAGGTGTTCACCACGCGCTGGGCTTCTGCGCTGTGGGCTGAAGGGACAGCGACTCTTGCACAGGTGGCATCCCCAGAGCCAGGATCAGTCCTTCCACCTCACTTAGTACCAGCAAAGCTGATTTGGAAATGGGCAGCAAACAAACATGGGCTTTCTTCTGCACCAGCATCCTGGCTGTGAACACCCACAGCCTGGTCAGGGTAGGGAATGTGGAGGCACACTGCCCTTCACACACTGCAGCTACATAATGCCATCCCACTTCCCTCACTCTGTCACCAGTGGCAGCTCAAGGTTTCAGAACACTGTCCTGCAGGTCTGACAATCACAACAGGTCAAAAGCAGACTGCACTATCAGTGACTAAACATTTAGTGAAATCCAGTGGCTACAGACCCTTTATCAAAACGTCTTTGCACCAGACAAAACAACACTTGCCATACTTGCAAGCTATGTAGCTATTTCCTCCTGATAGTTTATCAGTCTTTCTCCTTTCCTGCAAACACAATCCAAAGTATAACCACCTAACAAATAGGTGCGATCTGTACATCATCTCTCTTGACTGCTCAGATACCAGTATGTCTTTGTTGGAGTTCATGTTAAGCCCACTTCTCTTAAATAATCACTTCCCTATTGAAAGAAGATACACATTTCTCTATGCAGTAAGCATTCAGTACTCATCCAACTGTTTTTGTTTGGTTTAGGTTTTTGTTTGTTTGTTTGTTTTAATAATTTAAGCTGCAGCTAACTTCTTCACAATAAAGGGATACTCTTTTAGTTATAAATATATCTTTCCATCCAGGGTGAAAAGAATCATCACCAAGTGGTCAAAGAATGTCTAAGAAAAATTACTGCTCCCATAAGCAATGAACTGGCATGATTTCGTATTTGACATACACATCTGTAAAAGAGGGAGGGAGGGAAGAAGGGAGAAGGGGCTTACAACGAAAAACAGCATGCATTTCCTTTGCCAGATTTTTACCACTCAGAATCTTCAGCATTTTGTGCAGAAAGATCTTGCCTTTGATGTCAATCCAATGTTTTTCTGCTTGCTCCTGCAAGCACTGCAGTATGCAATACATTTTCTAGCTGAAGACAAGAAACGATATACTGCACAGTCTGCCTCTGAAATTCACCCTATTCAGAAGGTCACTATGGCATATAAATTCCTACACAAAAGGCTAAGTGGTCTGTAATACAACAGCATGTGGATTACACACAATTGAAATTCATCATATACAACTTTTAAACTCACTGGCATTTTCTCCAGTAGCTTCAACAATCCTCTTCAGAAGGTGTTCATTTCTTAGTCACAATCAGAAGCAAAAGCAGAAAGATAATATTAGACTTGCATACTTGGCATATTTGTAATTTTAAAGAGAAAGGGAAAGCACGTCTAAATTTTATCTAGAGTATGCCCCATGGAAGCCAAAAAAACCCCCTCAAAAAAACAAAGCAGTTCCAACCTTGCAAATTACAACAATCTAAAATAAAAATAATGCAGTTGGTACAAAAGTGTATATACAGTTGTCACCAGTGGAGTACCTGCGCTCCCAAAATACACTTCCTTCCAAAAGAGATCCAGCCTTCCCACTTTTGCAACTGAAGGCATTTCTCATGCCAGTGATCCATGCTATTTACCACCATCTTGGCAGAGACCACATCGCAATATGTGAGTGGGAAAGACCAAGGCACAACACTTTCCTCCTGTTTTCCCAGCAGGAACAAGAGCCAGGTCATAATCCACCCCAAAGTGCACCAGTACCCATCGTCAAGCCTTTTGGAAAACAGAACACTCTCCACACACTCCAGCCCAGGACCCTGTCCAGGCTATTCATCTTGGGAGTAGCTTGAGGAAGAGGGATGTGGTTCCCCCTCTCCAGCTGTGCTTCTGGAAAGGGTAGGCATGCCTTACCCACACTCCCTAAACCACAGCAGCCACATAAGTCTGTGGCTGTTTTCGTCTGTCAGAAGCAGAGGGGGAAGATTTGCTTTCTTTTTAAGAAGAAATGCTTCTTTGCCCTCGGGTAAATGCACCGGTGCTCCCCTCTGTATGTGCACTAACATAACTACAAGATCTGGGTTAAGAAGGAGACAGATCGAGTAGGAAGTAGATACAGAACTGAGAAAAACATGTTCAACAAATTGCCGCAGGCTGTCCCTAAATTCTGGATAATTTGCACTGATCCAAGCAAGGCTACTGCTGCTCTGTATAGAAATATAATCCTTTTACCACCTCAAAAGGTCTCCATCAAAAGCTTCTTAGAGAAACAATGATCATGGAGTTGCCGTATGGGATCGGGACACACATATACTATCCAAACCAGCACCAGCACAGAGGCTCTTTTCCTTACTGGTGCTCAATGTTGTACAAATAGAAACTATACTTTCAAGAACAAGACATACTAGCCATTAAAAAATGAAATTTGATCCTAAAGTGCAATCTTCAGCCAAACAATGACCAAGATTTTGCAAGCCAAGTGTACTGTTAATCAGCCTGAGAGTATGGGAACAGTGTCAGGCAGTCAAGAAACAATGAATGAGAGAAGGAAAAGTCTGGATGCACAAACACAGGTACTTTTCAGAAATCTCATTTATCTTCAATAAAAATCAGAACAAGGCATTAGATGTTCAGATGTTCACTGTCATTTGTTTCAGTATGTCAATGAAGGTGTAAGAACATACAGGCAATCCTTCTACTTGTTTTAAAGGAACTAAGCTTGAAATATAAATGAAGAAAAACAAAACTTAAATTCCCTGAAATGTAAGCAGAACAGCAGCTGTTATTCCTTTGACAGAGCTTTCCTCTGTCCTGGAAATCATTTTGTACTTCTGTAAAAACAATACATCGGCCTTGCACCTGATTCAAAGTCGTTCAGTGCCAATACAGATTTTACTATTGACATCTATAGGTCATGGATGAAACCTCAAGCTTCTGTGTTAGCTAAGAAGAAAAACCCTTGAGAGGAAAACATAAAATGTTTAAGTTCAGCCCTAATGCTGCACTACTGAGGACTGCCCCTTTCTACAGTAACACCTTGCGACACACGGAAATAAAAAGCAAAAAACACACACTGGATGCTACATAACCACTGCCAGTTCAAGCCACTGCTGGCTCAAGTCTCCCATGGTCAAGTATTTCTGTAGACCAGTGTTCTTCCTTCAAATTATCAAAAATTCTAAGGCCACAAATGAGGACCTTTCCTAAGAGGGGCACAGGATGATGTAAAAGGAAAAAAAAAAAAAAGAAAGAAAAAAGAGTGTTTTCATAATGCCTTCATTTTTGCTTATTTTTTTTTACAACCACACTGTTTACATTCTTGAAAGTTTGTTTCCTTTTTTTCCCACTACTAAACCGATAAAAAAATTAATAAAACCCATTGTGAAAGATGAAGCAGTGAAATACACAACATATAAAGAACTAATAATAATGGCCAGTCTTCGTGAACGAAGAACCAGAGAAGGTCTTTACACCTTCCAGCCTGCCACTCCCGTGGCAGATGGAGCCCGTTAGCCCTGTAAGGCAATCCATGTACGTCCTGAGGACCTCACTGCCACCGTCCAAGCTTGCCTGGCCCCGGCATATGAACCTTAGGATTAAAGGGTGGGCTCAGTTCCGCGCACACTG
>JAYRBT010000093.1:22233241-22285388 GCA_036023395.1 Myiotriccus ornatus
CACCGGGGGCGGGGCCGGGCCGGGCGGGGGTGGCACGGGCGCCCTCCGCCCCCGGTCCGCCCGCGCTCCCTCGCCGGGCGGGGGCCCAGGTGTGCCCGCTCCGCCCCGCCGAGCCCTGATCCCGCTCCCGCTCCGCAGGCGGCCCCCGGCGCCGCGGGCGGGGGGATCAGCGCCGGGAGGAGCGGGGGAGTCCCCGCTCTCCACCCACTCTCCGCGGCAGACCGTGTGCAGTCGCGGAGGCTGCCTCGGGAAGGGGCCGTGGGGCTGCGGGGAGAGGCTGCGCGGCGGTGGTGTGCAGGTGTTTCTGGAGCAGCCGCATTTCTGGTCCTACGAAAGTTTCGGATCCCTTACCGATATCGGCAAGAGACGTTTAGGACCCCCAGTCACTGGAGTAGTCAGTGTGCAGGTTCACCAAACCCTTAACGTTGGAATCGGAGAGGGTTGCCCAACAGACAGTTTTCCAGATTTAGAAGAGTTTTTTAATGATTGGGGGGGTTTATATCCTTTTTTTATATTTTAATATACAAAATAAGGTTCAAGTTACTTCTTCCCCACCCTCCATCAGTTTTTACTGTGAAATAGTCTGATTTCTTTGGATTGCAGGAGCATCTAGAGGACACTTTTGCATGTACATGCATCAACTGAAAAGCCAGCATGTTGCACAGCACTTAGTGCTCAGTGGCTGAAATGGCTAAGCGTTTCTAACCCCTGTAGAGAGGTTTCTAGGCAGAGTACCTGCGGCTATACAAGCCATCAATGCCTCCAGCAGCACAAAAGCCTATAATGAAACACCAAGCCCAATTAAAGTACTCGTGTTTCCCAAGAACCAGAAAGCAGCAGAGACAGTGCTCCTTAAGTCAGATCTCTGCCCGTGTATTATCAACACAGCGATGACACTGTTTTCTGTAGCTCCTGACAATATCTGCTGCATCACAGGTATTGTTACTAGAAAGGTTTTCGGCATTGGTAGGAGCAAATCTTTTGCTGCCATGTTGGGGAGGTGCTCTTTCCCTTTGGGAAACTTTTCTTTTAATTGACCCCACACCACACCAGACCTTGTTTTTGTACTCAGCACTGTAATTTAGCACTGAGAACACACTTCAGCGTGCTGCAAAGGCTTGTTAAGTATTCATCAGGCCATTAACTTTGGAAAATGCTTGATTTTATCTTCCAGTTGTTCAAAACAAGCTACCAAGTATTTGCAAGAAGTGACCAAGAAGCATGTTCTGTTACAAGTTCTAATACCTGGTTTAGCATCCATACACTAAGTAAGGTGACAGAGCTTAATACTTTCTTGTCTAGGCACAGGCTACATCCAGATTGGACAACTGCAGGCTTGAAACAGTGTGCTGAAACTGCATGTGTCCTCCCCTGGTGATAGAAATGGGATGAATTACATGAACCACTGATAAGAGAGCAGATCTTCAGAATGCAAAAATGATTCCTCCAGTGCTATGGAAATACGGCTTATGCAGCTTCATTATAAACTAGATTTCATTCGTCTTTTTGAAACAGGAACTCAGCCAAGTTGCCCAGATACCACTGTAAGGATCGAGATTAGCTTAGCCATCAAAGCTTCAGACAAAGGGTGATCTGACAGGACTTATATCTCTGTGGTGAGACCTACAACCTCAAGTATGCAGGAGTTCTTCAGTGAAGGTATGCAGATGCTTGATGGTAAGAGCTTTTGCATCTGCAAATTGGAAATTGCCGCTTTTTTGCATCCTTAAGGTCACTCAGAAATTGCTGGTTAGGACCTTAGTAACTCTAGCTACTGACCCTTGAAGGAAAACAGGAAGAAAACAGCAAGGAAAGGCTGACTTGAGTATGAGATGGAATAATATGAAGGTAAAATTATGACATGTATTTAAAAAAAAAGTATTTCTAAGTCCACTTTCTGTGAACAGAAGAAGTCAAAGCACCAATGTTTTTTCAGTTCTTTTGTTTTCTGTTGCTGACTTCAGGCATGCTTGCTTAGCCCTGAAACAGTGACTTATCATTTATTCAAGGGTATTGTGATTAATTCTCAGTGAACCACTCTTGCTCTAAATAAGAAAATATAGGGAATATTCAGTAAATCGTAGAAACAGGCAAATATCAAAGGTCCAGGTGAGATCACATGGTCTGACAAAGTTTAATGAATGTAACTGTTATGAGACCTGGCTGTGCTGCTCTGTGGTCTGAGACATGTTTATGTAATCACACACAGATGTACTGAATCGTATCTGATAAGTAGTTTTCACATTCTTCAGTGTGGAAAAAAGTCTGCTTCCAGAACGAACCACGTAAGTTCCATGTGCTCAATTTAGTGAATCGATTCACATCATAAGTATGCTTAACGTGTGCAGACATTAATATATTTATATTTAATTCTCAGCATTCATACAGTTTCAATTGAGTGTCTGAAACATTAGTCATACAAACCCAGAAAAGTTAGACATCTAATTCCTCTTCAGTCTGGACCTGGAAAGTACCTCTGCTGTTTTGAATTAAAAAAAAAATTCAGGGAATTGCCTTGTATCTCTTCACTTCTGTCACTTCTCTATGCAGAATACTGTGGTGTTTATTTAGCAATGGACAACATTTTGATTGGAAATGTGCTGAAACTTTTGGTGCAATGGATGCGTTAAAGGAAACTTTAGATGAGATCACAACTAATAGTGTCTTAGTGTGGAAAAAAATGGCATGCTTCAGCACTATCTGAGATAGGAATATTTAGAGACTTTGAACAATATTTTCATAGTACACCTTTTATTGATCAGCTTGTAAGTATTTTTTCCAGTGTCCTAAAACCCTACCATTCGCAGTGGATTGCTAAAGCATGTGTCATATTACAAAGACAGTTCCAACAATGCAAACAAAATAAACACAAACTCTCTGGAGTCTGACTTCTTGCTCATTTGTTATATACATACTATCTGAAGCCCAGTGCTCACATGTAGGGGTTCTGTTTAGAATACGAGGCAGAGGGATCTGAGCAAATAACAACATTAACCCTAGTCAGAAAACATGCTGTTTCCCAGAGCAACTTCAGACACATCAGAAATCTCACTGAAAGAAAGCAGCCTTATCCATAAAGCCACAACATCTTTGTTCCATTGCAGTGCTTCTGTCCTTATTCAGTCTCCTCTGGCCTCCTGCTATGATGCAGTAGCAGTGCATGACATTCTATGAACCAAAACTCTTCTACAACCTGAAAGTTCTCAAGGCAAAAAAGCAACTCTTTCCATGGAGAGTCTCTCTCTCCCTGGCTCAGCTTCCTGTTACCTGGACCCGAGAATGTCCTAATCCTTCTGCAGTGTATCTGGTTGCTGAAAAGCTAACATGACTGGAGTGCTCCTGGAAGCCAAGCTTTGGCTCTTCATGGCTTTCTGCCCACACCCAGCTGCTAACAGCAGGACTGCAAGGCCTGGAGATTGAAGAAAAAATAGGTGCCCATGGGTGCCAGAGCACATTGAGGTTTAGGAATGTAGTCTCTGTGGCAAGATCTAGGTCAGATAAGGATGTTTAGAAGAGCCCAATGACAGAAATGAGAGCAGCATCTGTGCAAGAGGCCAATGCATCAGCTCTTTGTAAAAGAAGGTTTGGGTTTGTCCTGGCAGTCGTACCGTCCATGTTGCCCTGAGATGGCTGGACCAGGGTTTGTAAGATGCTTCAGGCAATTACTGTCAGAGGTGCAAGGGTGCACTAGTGACAAATCCAGTAATGACTCTTACAGAACCATAAACTTCTGAGTTACTGTTAATAGTCTCACAAATCACATAGTGTCAGATGCACCAGCAAGGGCTGATGGCTGTGTGAAGCATATGGTCCTTGTTGGGGGTAGGCATGGGGTCAGAAGGCTACCAGGAGGCTCCCAGACAGGAGGCCAGGAAGCTGACAGTTGTGGCTTGACCGTGGTACGGGAGGAGAGACAGTGAGGTGAGCTATGGTTTTGCGGTAAGGACAGGGACAAGGATGGCTGCAGGTTCCATGCAGGGAAGGCAGCGGGGTGAAGGCTGGGGACGTGCATCTGCTGTGGGAGGGCAGCATTGAACAGTCCCATGCGTCCTTCAGCTCCAAGGAGCTGCAGCCTGTGTCTGGGTCACCAGTGCTGTTTCAGGGAAGCTGCGTATTTATGAAAAATGCATAGAAGATCAAGTAACTGCCTGGACACTGCTACTCATGCAACATTCTGTTTTCCAGGTTGTCTAGAAACAACACTTGTTTGTAGGGTGTTGAGGAAAGACTGGGTGGTGAATGTTGTTCTGACTCTTCAGTAAGCATATGGTCCTGGTCTGCCATGAAATGACCGAAATCCCTCTTCTCCTGAGAATACAGGGAAACAAGGGAAAGCTTTACCCCAGGCAAGCGCAGCAGATGCTATTCGGTGCACTGCTCCAGCACCTGCCCTTTTGGTTCTAGCTGTGAGGTTCAGTGAATACAAAATCCTGCACCAACAGATATCCTTAGTCAATAGACAGCATCTAAAATCCGTGATTTATCCTGCTTTTCACCTGAAACGAAATGGTATTTTCCCACCAATAAATTGAACACCATACTGCTTCACAGGATTAAAAAAATAAAATTGCTCAGAAACAGTCAGATTTGTGTACTCTGTAATGTACATAACTTTGCACATAAGTTTGGTCTGTTTAAATGCCAGATCTTACATGGAGCTCCTGGAGAGGATCCAGCAGAGGACAACACAGATGAGTAAGGGACTGGAACACTTCTCTTATGAGGAAATGCTGAGAGAGCTGGGCCTATTCAGCATCAAGGATTGATGACTGAGAGGGGATCTCTTCAATGTCTGTAAATATCTGAAGGGAAGGTGCCAGGAGAATGAAGCCAGGCTCTTCTCAGTGGTTCCAAGCAATAGGACAAGAGGCAATGGGCAGAAACTGATGCATAGGAAATTGCACCTGAATATGAGGAAGAACTTTACTGTGTGGGTGACAAAGCACTGGAGCAGATTGCCCAGAGAGGTTGTGGAATGTCCCTCACGAGAAATATTCAAGAACCCTCTAGACACAATTCTGTGCCATGTGCTTTAGGATGATCCTGCATGAGCAGGGGCCTTGGACCAGATGACCCACTGTGGTTCTTTCCAATCTTACCCATTCTATTACTCTGTGGTCTTAGAAAAACTGGAGCTATCATTTGAAAAAAATTAAATAATGGCAAGTAAAAAGCTCAGTTCTACGTTAGAACTGTGTTTCCTTCCAGAGACAGTATTTATCATTAGTGTCTAAGTGTTGTATTTTTACTGAAATAATAATTAGCCCCTTCTTTCTTTTCTAGAGCTTCAGCACTATGAGTCTCTAAAACTTTTCCAGAAGGTGCTGTGTCCACAGTGGGATGGGGAATACACATATCCCCAAAGGAGAAGTACTGTGGGACTGAAGCTTTAACTGCCCAAAACTGAAAAAAAAGCGCCCCTTACAAAACACAGGATAGGGCCTGTAATATTAACTGAACAATAAAAAATTTGGATATATTTAGTTAATGAAAGCTCTTGCTGGAAGGTAAGATTGGGTCATTTATATCTGCACAATAACAGCCCCAGTGCAGAACATATGAATACCAGATGGCTGGAACTGTTCCATTAATGAACTGATTCTTTCATTGTTCTGAATTTGATTTTGTAGCTTTTTGCTTATAATGATTTGATTGCACCATTAAAAACCTTCAATAATCTCAGAATTCCTCAGAATGCAAAATAGGACATGCCTCTGTCCACACTTTCCACTGACCTTAAATAGGATCTGCAGGTGTGCAACACCTCTGTAAGTCAGGCTGATGAATGTATTTCATGGTGTGTTCTCAGTTCTTCCATTTAAATAATGTATGCAGGATCCATGCAGAATACATTCTTCCAAGGCACAGGAAAATTCATTCCAGGTGTCCAGGTGACACTCTGTTAGAGTCAATGGGGTTATCCAGCAATGAATATTTAGGACAAAAGAAAATCATAGCTGTGTGTACACAGGGAGAAATTTCTTCCAGATATGTGCAAATACAGGAACAATGTCAGGTACTAGGAGATACTCCTCCAGAGCAGATGCCTCCTTCATTAAGCATAATTTCTATTGCCCAGTCTCCAGGTTTCATTAATGAACGGTCTAGGAATCTACTTCTTGTGTATGTTACTCAGCCAGATTCATTTTTCTGTCTTGCACACCTCCTGTGTAAACTTGCTCTGCACTCCAATATTTAACTCCAGCACTGACAGTATATTCACTGTGGCTCTGCAGAAACCCTTTGTCACAGTATTCCTACTGTGGTTGGCTGACAAACATTATCTCTGTGCTTTGTGGCTTGTGTCTGATATTCATGTCTGAACAGGCCTTATGGACAGGGAAAAAGAAAAAAAAATCAAATCCTAAATATTGGTTAGCGGTGAGCAAAGACTTTCTACCAGAGCTGAGCTTCTGCTATACACCTATCTTTGAGATGTCTTTGAGATGCTTGAGATCTGCAGCGAGGAGAATCCATGATAGGATTCACACCACTATCTCATTGTGATATATATTTGTTCCACAGGCACTGTCGGGTGTCTAACACCCATCCCACAGGTGTTGGGTACACAGGGAAGCTGCAGGAAGCCTGGAATAGGGGGAGAGGATACTCTGAGGCACCTCAGACAGAAAGAGATGTGTAAGTTTGGATTCAGTTCCCCACTCAGAGTGAATAAGCCAGGATGACAGAGACACCTCAAGGCCTTGCTCAGCTCCAGAGGAGCAAACCACATGTAATCCAGAAACACAGTTGCCACACCCTTACGAGTGCTCTGCTGGCTGGCTGCCATAGCACTGCTTTTCCGATCAGGCTGATGCTGTGCACCCACTGAAATCCCCCTGCTCTGTCTCGTAAGCATGGAGAAAAACCTTGGGGTTAGCCCAGCCTTGTTAGTTAATAATTGAAGGCCTGATTGCCTGCTACTCCCTGCTGCCATTTAGGGTTGAATCACTGCTTGTGTTTATAAACCCACCAGCAGTTTGCAGCATCTGTTTGCAAATGTTCTCTTAGTTCCTTTGTGCTGTGTTCACAGGGCAGGCACGGTAAGGGCTACAGTTGAAAACAAATAGAAAGCTATTTGTTTACTGACAATGCAATGGAGGGACAGACTCCTAGACTTCATCAACTACAGCCACTTTAAACCTGATAAAAGTATAACCCCATATTTTTAACAGATTAGCACACCTTCCCTGATGGCACATCTGCTTTATTGAGCAGCTACCAGAAGCTGGCTGGCTCTGACTGTAATTTTCCAAGGTTTCTAGATCACCAGTTCTCTTCTCTTCAAGTAGGAAAAAGGTGTCCATAAGTGCCGAGGGAGGTCTGGTAATTTCCATGGTAACCTTTTAAAGACAGACTTGCCCTGATGGTGACCCCCTCAGCACCGAAAGAAACAAAAAATAGCTCCAGCTCTGGCTTTTGAGCCGTGCCATAAAACAAACCTGGGGCCCCATCAGATTTTGGGACTTAACTTTTTCTTTCAGGACCCTCTCAGAGCCACCCCATGAGGCACGGAGGAGGCCTAGGAGGGCATACAGCTCTGAGGGGACACCAGCCTGTGGAGGACCTGGTGCTGAGGCAGTGAAATATCAGAAATGAGAAAAGCAAAGATAAAGGAACAACATTGCATCAGCCAAGTCCTCTGTGTCACCAGCCACATCTATGAACACGCTGAGTGCAGCAAAGACAGCAAAAAGGGCATAGGAGAGGTGTCAGGAGCAAAGCTGGGATGTTTATGTATTTGTTTACTTGTTGTAATTCTCAATACAAAATCAGTAAGTAGCAGCTTGTTAACTGGCAACAGATTGAATTGGCTGAAATTTCCTGTCACAGAACTGGGGCTTTCAGCCCATGACAGAAAGAAGTTGTCTGGTAGGAAAAAAAATATGTGTTGCTGACTCCTATAGTTTTGTTGATGGAAGTGATGGATATCAGGTTGTTCAGGACTAGAAATACTTGAATTCATGTCCTTCCTCTGCCATGGCTTAAGATCTCCAAGCCAAAAGTATGTATATGTTTTTATGGAAAACATGCTTTATCAGCCATCAATTTTGCACATAAAGGATAAGAAGCCAAGGTAATGCCTGCCACAGCTTTTACACTCATGGTCAGACTTAAATACTTTTCCCTGAATGAATGAAAAGGGCCAACCTGATTCTCAGTGAGTCTAAGCAAGAAACATCCTGCCTTCCAGAAAGTAATAACTGTGTTAAATGGAAGGGAAAAAAGTGTGCTGCATTACAGGAGTGAGGCACTGACCTTTTCAGAGGTTAATAGGCAATGCATAAAATAGAGATTTTTTTGTTCATTAGGAGGAAACATGAGAGTGTAATTAGAAACAGGCCATGCTGTATGGTTTTGTCCACTACTACTATTCAACACAGTAGAATAGAGGAATGTACTCACTGGTTTGCGGGTTGAATTAACAATTGGAAATTTAACAGTGAATTTTTAAAGAAGGCTTTTTTTTCTTTTTTCATAGGCATTACAGATGAACCTGCAATTGAGTGCTTGACCTTAAAATCCGTTAAAAAATGGTAATTTTTTAAAAACATGATTTAAAAAATTACTTTATACTATAGTTAATAAAGAGTAACATATGCCATGTAAATAATCATTAGATGGATGGAATAATAAGAGGCAATAAGAAAACTATAAGCATACCACCTGAGACAGATGTCTTCAAATTGTTCTGAAATCTATTCACAGAAGACCCTGAGCCAAAATATAGTCTCTAGCTCATGAGCTGTGCATGAAGTCTGAAAACAAAGACTTTTTCTTCCCTGTGAAGGTTAATGGGAACTGCAGAAGTGTTTGTCCTACAGGAAGATGAAGTTAAAAACTGACATTATTAAATTGCTTGACCAGAAATTTGGTCTTTAGCACCAACACATATATATTAAGACTACTTGGGTTTTTATCTTCTCAGCAAAAATTCTTGTGAAAGTTGCAAAGTGTTGAGGTTGATCAGGAAGAAGTAGGTCAGGGTGCAAGGCAGTTCAACTTTATATACTGGGAGCCTTACCACCAAATTGCACACAGTTGTGGCCACTTACTTAAAATACATAACATAAAGGCTGTATAATTTGCACTGTTTGGGCTGTTTTCTGTTGAAAGTTATGGATTTGTTCTAGCTGGGAAGAACTTCTTAAGCCAGGGATTTGACCCAGTCTCTTGGTCATAGAAAGGACTCCTAACTCAGGTGGAGTAATGTTTGAATCACTGGAAACAGCAATATCACTGTGCCTCTTTCCATTTAGCTGGCATCTACAGGACAAGATTCATAGCCTGAAAAAGGCCAGAGGTCCACTCCTTTTCAGACAATATCCTCCAGGTACATTTTGAGGCACTTGTTTCACGGTCACTGATCCATCATCTCAGCAGTGTATCTTACTTTTTGAGACACAGTAAAAAATATGTGTTTGAAAATACCAGATTACAAGGACAAGAAAGAAGGATTCTCTTCATGTGAATACAAAGAATCTACCTTTCTTCTTTGAGGCACATTTGAGGACTATGAGCAGCTGGATTTGTGAAGTGAAATCCACTCCTCAGTCTTGGTTCTTCCTAGACAAGGGTAAAACCCAGGTACATGGTAGTGAATCTTCTTGCAACTCAGATGAGGTGACTTTATGAGTAAACACTGTAAACACTGAATAAGTGGAGTAACCTGTTGTGTGAGAAATCTGGAAAATCCTGATGAAAAATGATTTAAAAAATATTTATGAAGGGACTGGCATTGCATATAGTCTATACATTTTAAATTACAATCTGTATTATGTGCTGAACAAGCCTTTCAAATACCATGTTATGTATTAAAACTTTATGAACTTTGCTGGAATAGCTTTTAAATTTGTAAGATTAAAGGATATATTCTCAGCCAGACTCTTCTGGACCCTATTATTCTCTTTTGCCTTTTGAACTGTGACCCGTTCTTTGTGCCTAGTGGGATTCAGCTAAGCTTTTACCTACTGCAGTAAGTGAAAGATTACACTTTGTGGAGATTTAGTAGCTAACAAGAAGACCATGAAGTCATTCACACATGAAACTTCTATCAACTCCAGAAATAAGCTACTGCCACAAAATAACAGGTCGTATAGTCAGTGATGAGTCAATGGTTGAAGTTAAAATCAAGTTCTCAGTGTCAGTAAGGGGGTAATGTAATTTAAGTGGCTTTATATGTAGGTGTCCATACCACTGTCTGCACACCTAAGTAGGCTGGCCAGGGACTCCCACTAGTACTTGAAAGGAGTGCAACCAAACAGTATCCCTCATCTTCAAAATAGGAATACAGCCTTGTATTTTAGCACATCCCTGGGAAGCCTGGAGCAATGCACTCCTTGTGACTCAGGATGAGTGATTTCCAGATGCTCTTTTGGTCAGCCAGTCAAGCAAGGATTGCACGCAGTGCCGCTCCTCAAATTGCAAACCTCCTCACGCTGCTCATTCAGCAGAACAAATACCCGTTCTCCCTGGCATGGAGTCTAAGAATAAAAGGCAGCAGGACTTCCCTATTCTGCTTCCCACTGAGTCAGGAGCTTGGGCTTTGTTACGCTGAAGATTTATTTGCTTTATATTGCTGGAAGTACAAGACACTCTGGGTACAAGAAAGAGCAGATATCTCTTGGAGTGAGTACACTGCCTGTGCAAAGCAGGAAGAGCTCCTTTCATCATCCTTGGCATGATGAGAATGTGCCTCTCTGTGTACCATCCCATTCTGGTTTTCGCTCTGCCTCCAAAGGTCTGCCAAGAACAATAAACTGGCTTCTCTGCTACTCACACAAGGATTTTATCTGGAAGAGGATTATCTTCAAGCAGACAATGAATGTTCATCTGTGAAAAAAGAGCTGTCTTCTAAGAAGCCACCATCCTTAGAAACTCCCATCAACATGGAATGGTGGAAATTAGGCTGGAGGGAGGAGAAGTGCGGGAGGAGCATGCCATTTGCAGCTCTGCGGACCATCTCTGAGCTGGGCACCTGCTGCAATCCAGAACAGTTTCCAGAATTTCTGGAGCATGCCAGGTTTCAAGAAGAGTGAAACCGAGAACAAAGTCCCTCAGGGTATGGAGCCTTGAAAACTCTGCAATTAATAACTGTAGTAAAAAAATATGTAGTGCCTTTTATTCTCATTTCAAATGCTGCATTTAACTGCATTAATGCAAAACTTGGTCAAAGCAACAGTAGGGATTGTAAACTTTCTTGAGCAGAGTCTAGATTTTGACAGTTTCCAGCAGAGTGAAACACCAGGTTTGAGTGGAACCCTTAAGTTTAAAAATAATAACAAAAATGCTGTCAATGCACGGCCACACCATACATCTTTGGCTGTTGGAAACATGTGACTCCTGGTTTTGAGCTTCAAATGACGTAAAAGGTATGCTGGCATACAGTATCATAGCTACTAATCACATGCCTTGCTACCCACTCCTACTGATTCAGGCACTGTCCTTGTTTCATCCTGTGCTGCACACTTTCAGCCCTGTGTAAACTAGAATTTCACTGTCATAATGACACAGACATGAACTAGAGGTCCTTGGTGACATCGCAGCCATGAGACTTGCCTCACTTTGCTAACTGGCAGCGGAATGTCACGTCTGACTCTCAGCAATGCAAAAGACAGTGAAGAGGCACAGAACATGGAGGTGAAATAGGGGCCTCTGTGACAAAATGAAGGCAATACCCGAAAATGAAGCCTGTGCTGGGATTTTTAAATGATTGTGTCACAGCTTGGAGCTGCTCTGTAAAAGTCCCAGCTACCACTGTGCGATGGCAGACTTGATGGCTTACGGGTGGTAGAACTGTAAAAAACGATCAGATAAACACAGCTCTGACCCATAAAGCTGCCATTCTACACTGCAGCAAATCTGAACGTAAGTCTAAACGTTCCTACTTCTATTGTCCACGAAACATGAGATATGGATAGCTTGGTATCAGGGACAACACCAGTAATGCAGACCTGGCTATGAAACCCACACCATCAGTTTGACTGCTGCCATTCAGTAAAACTGTGCTAAAGAGACACATTTTGTTGAATCACACAGAGTGAAACGGCTGGGCAGAAATCTTGGAAGGCTGTATAATGTTCTGAGATTATAGAGCAGAGATTAATTAAAAAGACAGGAAAAAGACTGAATTTGGCAGAACCAAATGTCTAGCATAATGCAATAATAATAAATTGCCTTTTGTCTTCAGTATCATCCCATGGGTTTCATTGTTTCCTCTTGCAAAAAACATTATCTGGAGAACAGACAAAGTTTCCATTTAGTCCAAGGACTGTGGCTGTCTCCAGTCATCTATATGCTACAGCAGTAAGGCAGAAGCACAGATGAATTTTGCTTTTAAAAAAAAAAAAATGGCGATACCTGAATACCTCACCAAAGATTGTTTTAAAAGCAAGCATATTTCTCTTCCAATTTTATTAAGACTAGAGTCATCAGTGATGTCATAGATTTGTAAAAGAACCTCCCATCTCTCATGCCAGCAATAAAAGACATGTTTTGTCCTGTAGACATGACTGATTTTAGATTTCAAGATTTGATCAATACATACTTATTGTATCTGAGCATTTCAGTGAAAAAAGGCAGGCTGGCATTCAAAGGCTGAGGCACCTGCTTGAACCTGCTTGAAGCAGAAATGTATATGCCAAAGGACACATACTCCTTCTTCTCATTCATGTCTCTTCTTTCCAAAGTACATATAGCCACTGACCTCCTTTGTCTCTTCATGTGTCTACTTTAAAATGCCAGTCAGTTTAGTCTGTGTAAAAGGCTTCTAGGCTAAGTCTGATAAACATCTCTGTCTTACTGAGTATCTCCTGTAATAAGTTATTCAGGAATGTTTACAGACAAGACCACCTTCTTGTTTTGAGACCTGTGCTCTGACAGAAGCGACTAGTACTGACCTTGGTGGAGGGATCATTATTAGCATGAGTGCAAAAGTCATCATTCCTTTATAACAAATAAATGTATAAATAAAACCAAGCCATACCAGTGTTAAAAGGCTTATGTCTACATTGGAAAAAAACCCCAAACAACCAAACCCAAGCCCACCAAGTAGTAATTACACATCTCTGCTTTTTTTTTTTTTTTTTTTAATATAAAACTGTGTAGCACTTGCTGTGTGCTGAAGTAAGTGATAGATTGCATGAAAGCTCTTGTGACTCAGGGCTGCTAAAGTGATTGTTTCTTGCCCACCTGCTTGTTTATCCTTCACCGCATCTAAGTCCTTTGCTGGTGGATCTGGAAACTGTTTCTACTGCAGCACCACCTCTCCTGCCCTTAAGGCTCCACCCATGGGGATCAGGATGTACTGTGCCAGATACGAACAGCAATTCATACTTTCTATCACTTTCATGCTAAATAAGCAAGACACGCAGGCAGCATGAGACAAAGAAGAATTATATTCTCCATTAAGAAATGAGGGGATTTAGTGATTTGCTCAAAGCTCTGCATGTAACTGCTGTCAGAGCTAGCAATTGAAAACAGGACTCTGGAGCTCCCAAGCGCCAGAATGAAGAACCTAGACTTGTGCAAAATTTGGTCAGCACTGGCTAAAAAAAATAAAAATATACCTTAAAAAAACAAACCCAAAGATTTTATGTTTGATACTTATCTTAATATGCACAAGTAAAATCCCTTCTTTCTCAAACCCAGATTCTGTTTACAGACACACATGGTGATGAAGTCAGAGTTTAAGTGGGTGAAGTTTGGTTTATTCCTCTGGAGTTGTGCCTGTTTACATAGGGCTGAACTTGAGGTATTATGTCTTTGACAACGTATTCCATTAATATTTTTGTACATACGCATCTGCACCACAATCTCCAACTGCTGCCTGTTACTCTGTTTTTCAATTGTTTAAACTTTTCACCTTCCTGCTGAGTTTCTAATGGAACAGATTCCTAATGCTCTGGTTTCTGGTATAGTGTCTTTTTTTTTTTTTTTTTTTTTTAAGGTTTGCAGAGATTGTCCAGCACTTGAGCAAAAGCTTTAGTAATAAATACGTGACACTGGGACCAATACTTTTGCTCTTCCTCATTCTGAGGTTCCTCTCTTGGTTTGAAGAGCAGAAGCTGCTGAGCAAGACACTACTCAGCACAAATAACACTGGCAGGAGGTCCCACTAAGCAGAAACAGAACTCTGTCCTTCAGCCAGAAAGCATTATAATTTCTGTGATGAAGAAGATCATGTTGCACTTTTATTCCTACAGTCATAAGAGGAACAGTCAGTTCTCAGGAATACATGATTTTATTTTAAGCAGTTTTTCATAGTAGAGGGAGCTGAGCTAACACTGCAGCTAAGAAAAATCAGAAAAAAAAACAAACTTGAGTGTCAGATCATCTTGCCTCTTTTGGTCTTTAAAAATACAGCTAGAGGGGTCTAGGAGTAGTACACCAGCCAGCTGTGTTTGTGTGAGGGTTGCACATGCAGAGTAGTCTGAAATTAACGTCCAAAAATGTCTCCACAGGACACAGCCATGGAAAGCGCTTGATCAGATGCTTCAAGTATCAACATTCAGATTTATTCTGCTACACCTTCTTCTTCATATGACATAAAGGGCCCCAGCTTAACCTGCTTGGTACAGTGACATAGCAGGTGCTAGCAGATCAGTGCTGTGCTAACCACCTCCTTGTGGCTGCAGCTTTTTTTTCAGAAATAGGGTCTGTTCTATTAAAGACCAAGGGAAAATACCACGGAAAATACAGAGTACACGCAGTAACATAAGGCAGACCGTGTACTGGAAAAGAAAGACAGTGCTACAAGAAGCTCCTGCTTTACTGAGGAGTGGATTTGAGAGAAAGGAGAAAAGGCACACTGGAAGAATAAATTACATTATCCAGAGACAGCATGAATGAAGCTGCATGTGGAACAACTGGATACTATTCCAGTGAGCAAGAACTGGAGAAGCTGAGAGAAGTGGAGTACTTCTCAGGAAAGAAAAAAACCCCACAATGAAAACTCTTGCAAAGCTCACTGAAAATCTGCAGGCTGGGGAGTGAAGTGCCCAAGGGAGCAGACAGAGCAAGGAAATATAATGCAAAAAAAAGTAAGTAAAGACCTAAGGATTGAAGCAGAAACTACAGTGAAGCGGGGAAATGCAGGGCCTTCTCCCAGTGACAATCTGCAAAAGAACAGAGGGACTACTTGAAAGCAAACATGATAAACATCTTCAGATTTGGGTAGAGCAACACAGAAAACACACAAAAAAAATAATTGGGACTTCCAAACAGTGTTAGTTCCACCTTAATAAAACATCCAATGAAATACGGGAACTTAGCCAAGATATCATTAATATCACTCCAAAAGAAATGTCAGCAATACAAGCTGCAATTGAGAAGATGAAAGACAACAGAGCAGCAGTGAAAAAAGTCCTAGCAGTAATGCTAAGGATATGTGACATCTGCAACTTAAAGGAAACCATGGCAGAGCTTGGCAGCACTGCCTGAGAAAGAAAAGAGATCCCTCCAGCATGCTGAAAACACAAGATTACTGTCAAAATGCTCCAAAATGGGATTGAAAGAACCATGGTGTCTGGAAACAAGTTTTGAACTGTATCTAATCAAGAAAGTTTTCTGCAAGTGCATGAAGTAAAAGGAGCAGTGGATGGAAAATTTTTGGAACAGTTGGAATATAGGCTCAGCCCTGTACAGGCCAGATACATCCACTTAGTCCATTGTAGGTAGCTACATGAAAAACAAATCACAGGCTTTCAAAGCTCCCAAAATAGCTTGAAGAAATCTTTGCTATTGTCTTTTGATTCCAGAGAAGCTTGCCTTATTGTTATTCATAACAATAAGGAAGTGAAAAGAGAAGTGTTGCTGAGAAAAAGGTGATTTAGCATGAACACTCCTCAAAAATTTGGCTGACCCTTCCATTTGTAATGGATGGGCCGTGTCAGTGTGCACTGACAATACAAATGCTGTGTAAGTTTGGACACTGTCTCTATACTTTTTATAGCATAAATGTCCCTAGGTACAACTCATTGCCACAATGTATCACAGTGTCCAGGTTCTCAGGAGTGGTCAAAAAGAAAGAAAGGCTAGATTATGAAATTATAGAATTGTTAAGGGCTGGAGAAAGAGACCTTTAAGATCATCAGATCCAACTGTCAATGTAGCACTACTACCATTTTCACCACTAAACCATGTCCTCAAGTACCATAACCACACATTTTTGGAACATTTCTAGGAGTGATGACTCCACCACTTACTGTGCCGTGTTTTCCAATGCTTTAAAACCCTTCCAGTGAAGAAATTTTCATAATATCTAATCTACACCTTGTGCAACTTGAGGCCATTTCCTCACTCCCTGTCGCTTGCTATCTGGGAGACGAGACTGACCCTCCTCTCACTACAATCTCCTTTCAGGTAGTCGTAGAGAGGGATAAAGTCACCACTGAGCCTCCGGTTTTCCAAGCTAAACAACCTCAACTCCCCCAGCCACTCCTTTTATGACTTACTCTCCAAACACTTTACCAGCTTCGTTGACCTTCTCTGGACACACTCCAGCACCTCGAGGTCCTTCTTGCAGTGAGGGGCCCAGAACTTCACACAGGACTCAAGGTGCAGCCCCACCACTGCCACAGAGGGACAGTCACTGTCCTGCTCCTGCTGGACACACCATTGCAGTCCTTTTCCTCCAGGTAGCTTCGCAGCCACTTATCCCCCAGCCTGTAGGGCTGCCTGGAGTTGTTGTGACCCAAGTGGAGGACCTGGCACTTGGCCTTACTGAATCTCATACAGTCGGTCTCAGCCCACAGATACAGCCTGTGTTTGCATGGCTGCTTAGAGAACAAACACTCCAAATAGTTCGTTCTTCAGAATGATATACACAAAATAACCACCCTAAAATTTCCAGTGTTTCTGGCCAAGTGATTGGAGGCAGTTGTTATGCCAGGGCTGTGAACTATGATTGCAGCTATTTTATGTGCTCAACACATCTAGTAATTCCTTGAAGGCTGTGAATCACTGTGCAACCTCAAGTTATCTGTGCTGCACATTTGCAGAGCTAAGTTCCTGAATGCTTTCAAAGGCCTCTGGGAAAAGCTAAGGGGCAGGCAGCCACCAGAATAACACATTCAAGTTACTCCTTGTTGTCGTCTTCTTCTCTACGCACTTGATAGTTGGCGGGATGTATTTAAGTTGCAGCAGCAGCACACTTGAAGTTGGTACCTCTGCAGGGAGTCCTGTAACTCCTCCTTTTTGACATGACAGACTCATTTTCTGGCTCTAAAATATTACCAGATCCAAATAAGAACTAAGTTGCAGCTATTGTTAGTTGAGTGTGTTGTTTGCATTACTCTACCAGAAACAATGGGAGTCTCCTGATTGTACTGGAACACAGTCTCATAAATACACCTCCTCATTTCTTTGCCTCAAGCCACTGGCAGGTGAGCTGCCATAGCTTCTCAGTGGCTCTTCAGCCTCTCCTTCGCTGACTTTTAGCCAGTTAGGCCACAGAGCACTGTTGTCCTGGGTGCACTCCCTTTGTATCCCTGCCACTCCTTTTCCCTTAATTTTGGAAGGTGTAATTATTTGGTAAATTCACAGAATAGGTTTGGGATGTGATGGTAAGCTTCTCATATTTAGTACACTGGGTTAGGTAACTCCTTATTAACACACTGGCATTTGTAAGAAGCGCCATAGTTTCGGGGAAAGGCTATCTCAGCCCTTCTACTGGTGCTGTTTACTACTGGAGGTCTAAGTCAGTAGCAGGTTGAGATTCTTGCAGAGTTTGCAGGGTTTGACTCAAGGATGTGAGAATTCACTGGCTCCTCCAATATGGACAGGAAACATTTACAGATGCTCCCAGCAGAGTCTTCAAAGGGTGAGGCAGGAAAACATGTGGTGAACATGTGGACTTCAGGGGGAGGTGGTTCTGCTTGATGGATATTTTTCCTCTGTCAGCTTGTTTTGATACAGACAGCAGACCCTGAGGGAATAGTGGGGTCATGCCTCGGACTCAAAGGTCTGCTTGTGCTGAAGCAACAGGCAAAGCTACCATTGCAACCAGTCTGGTCACCAGCTATAAACCACAGGTTCGGTTTAGTGAGACAAACACGGTATCACAAGGAAGGGTAAGTATGTTTTAAACAGACATTTCCTTGACCTTGAGTTTTTTCACTGTGTGGAAACTTATGCAGCAGAAGGAGAAAGAAAGGGAACTCCTTCTGCTTCACTTTATTGGTTTTTTACTAAGGCTAATTATCACTTATATGTTGCACTTGTATAACTGATTATCCCTAAATTAATTAAATCCTTCTAATCCTTGAACCCTAAGCAGCTGGGTTGCCATATTTAACCACTGTATTTATTCAGTCAACAGTGGAAGAAAACCTGTTTAGAACAGAAAATGCTCTGAATTGTTCAGACTCTCCTTGTATCTTCCAAAACCCAGTTTCTTAAAGAAAAATCTCAGTTTGCAAGCTGAAGCATACAAAGACACCCTCTGCTTGTCCTTCATGCAAACAACACAAGAGTCCACACTCTTCACCACTCATGACCCTGCACTGAACATAATGTGTACACAGGATAATTTTATGTGTCTGGCTCTTCCCTTGCTTGAAGTAGCAAGATATTCTTTCTAGTTTTTTCCTTGATCTTCAGCTCAAAGACCAAAGCTTTGCCTATTGTGTGCATGCAGAACTATTACTAATGCACTGGCATGACCTCAGCTGCTTCTGCCACACAATTTTGCAAGGAAACTCTGTATCACCACTGAATTAAAACAGGATTCCAGGACACCAGGAAAATGTGAAAACTGCTCAAGTGCCTTAGGAGTATTTTCTGTATTTGATCAAAAACTGAGAAGGTTAAAAAAAAGGCTGCCACTTGTTAGCATGAAGAACTGCCACTATTTAGCATGAAGAAGTGTTGTATCCAGCGGAGTGTTGTATGTCCTGCTTTATGACATGTGTCATTTTCCTCCGGCAAAGAAGCCATCAGTTTTTCTTCCTTTCATCAGCTAAGATGGGTAGTGTTTTAAGGAGCATGTGCATTACCCAAAATTGTCTCAGTATTATCAGAAGTGAGAAGAGGAAAACAAGCCCAGTTGTTTTCACGCACAAAGCTAGAAGTTTGTTTCAGTGAATACTGTTTGTCTTTATGGTGCAGCCACTTCAGTATGAGTATGATTGATTTAATGAACAAAGTAACAAAATGTTGGCTAATGTACACTACTTCTATCATGCAGCAAAATACATAAAATAGCTGAAGATGGCTCCTTCTCTGTTACCCTGGGTGTCTCTTGAGTGCTGGCTAGAATGAAAGCCAGTGCAAAATAATAATTTTATCACCAAACATCCCAACATGACTCTAACTTCAGGCAAGGGAAAGAACAGGGAGGAATGGAGATGACATATTTTTCATGTTCCAGAGTAAAGCCACCCTTGAAGGAAAGAAAGGTTGGGATAATCTCCAAACTCACATTCCTCAGTAAGGGATGAGTTGTCTTGTAGGAGCTGTGATGTTCCAATATTTTGCAACTGGTCATAGAATCACAGAATCATAGAATCATGGAATCATGGAATCATGGAATCATGGAATCATAGAATCAGCTGTGTTGGAAAGGACCTCTGCGATCATCAAGTCTAACCACCATGATTACTAGACCATGGTACAACAATATTTTTGAAATACAGGGAAAATCAGAGATGTGTGCAAATAAAACACAGACCAGAGGAGACTCTTGCCACATGGAAGGGTCATGAGTAAGAGTGAGTTGTATGCCTTCAGCACCAAATTATGAGCCGGTCAGAGATAACAAGTGTAACAGATCACAGTTCCATGAACGCTTTTCATGTCATTTAACATCCTGCTGCTGCATAGTTCCATCAGGACATGGAAACATTGCACAACAGGTAAATACAGCAGGTTTCCGTCTGACTTCAGCAGCAATTTATATATGTCCTGTTGTAATCTGCAGCCTCAATACATTTGAGTTTGAAAAAGCAGTAAAACACCCAGATGCCTAATGGAATCTCAGTCTGTGAAACTGGGATAAAGGTGATGCAAACAAATCCTTCCTTGTCGGGCTTTTCTCTAAGACTAATTTGTCTGGAATCACAAATTTCTTCTATCTAATGGAAACAATTCCTTTCTCCATTTTCATATTCCCATCTTGAAGTTACTCAAAAGATTAAGAAAACCTTGAGAGAATTCTAGGATTTCAGCATGGGAGGTTTCTGAATTTAGTTTCTTCTTTCTGTTAGAATTCTAAATCCTTCTGTTTGCTTGGGTCCTCTTCCTCCAAAATTAATTTAAAATCTTTCAGAGTCTGAGGCACTGTAGGAACGTGCAACTGCAGCCTCTATCCAAGAAATGCTTCAGAGAAAATGTGCTGATAAAACTTTTAGTATGAAAAGAACAACAGCAATCCTCACAAACCAAAACTGAGCAGCTTCATGAACAATATATTTTAGACTCTCCTTTACTCCCCATTGAGCCTTAAAAGTTCATAACCAGAGTTCCAGTCATATGAGATGCTTTTGCAAAAAACAAGGGTGCCTTTTTTTAGAAATAAAAATCTGTTCCATCCAAATTCTCTTTCCCTGTGTGTATAGCAAGAACCTTTTCAACAGAAATAGCTTCTACAACAGCAAATCCCCTTTGAACTTGTCTGGACTCAAGTGGATTGTAGATGCAAGCTTTTAGGGGAACTCTGCATTAATCTCTAGATGAAAGTTTTTCCTCAATATCAGGAAAAAATTACTCTGCAGATCCAATTCACATTCCCCATGTGAAGAGGAGAATAAACAATAAGAAAAAACTCTACTGTGCTTAATAAAGGCATTAGTTAAATAAAAAGGGTTAGTTTCACAGTGCTGATGTTAATAAGGTGTTAACATTTTTGCTTTTGTTGGAGTGAAGCTATGAGAGAAAAAAATGGGTTTGAGGAATAAAAAAATGTGGGCTTTTAAACTGCTGTGTCACATGGTAAAGACTGTGATTGTTTGCAGAGTTGATGAGCGTGTGTAAATCTGAGTGCAATGGAGCTTCCACATCTTAGATAATATAAAGATAAGGTAACATTCTGAAGTCACAGATTGGCAGAGAGGCAACTAAGGGCAGTTTTCTCTGCAAATTGCACGCATACACATCATAACCATCTTAATCACATTTGCTTTGGAATCAGAAGACAGCTTCAGGAAACATGAAGCAAATACTAGGGCCAGCTCTTTTGGGAATTTCAATATTTTTTTCCATTAGGAAGCTGTGTAGCTTTTTCAGCTACTGAGGTTATACCTCACTAAGAGCAAGTTTTGTCCTTGTCGAGATTGACATTGCCATCCATCTGGCTACACTCTAAAATTACTGCCTTAAGTCCTAGAGAAGTGATGTGGGAGTTCTTTATGGGGAGTACACAGTCTGTCCATGTGGGGCTCCACAGTAATCCATGGGAATAATCCTTGTGTCCCAGATGTGTTTTTAAAAAGAGAATTTTGCCACTTTGTGAGTTTTTATTTTCCTGGCTCTCTCATGGCAAATATCTCATTCTCAGACACAAATGCACTATCCTGGAAGATGCCACACGTTAACCTTTGTAGTCTTCTTAGAATTTCTTATTTAATTTTTTATAACCCCAATGGAAATGAAGATTTAAACATATGATATCAAGAAACAACTGACTTTAAGTGTAGTTTGAGGACTAGTCATCCAGTTTGACAGAGTCTTCTCTATAGATGACTTTTATCTCTCATCCCAAACCCTTAACCCAAGGCATCCTTACTGTTGTTATTCTGATTCTCCTTTAATGTACCTGGACTAACACAGTGATACTTAATGGAATTTGTGTTTCTGTCTCTTGGAAGCTGAAATCTGGTGTCCTCAATATACTGCTGCCATCCACTGAATGGCATTAATTAATTAATTCAGTGCTGCTATTGTTCTTTAAATACCACTAGGTCAAAGTGAGAGAATTTACCTATGCCTTGTAGAGCCCACTGATAGACCTTTCATCTGTGAATTTGTCCCAATCTCTTTTCAAAAGTAACCTTTCAATATTTTAAATGCTATATTTTGCTTTTCAAAACTTCTAAACTCCTGCAGACTATGAACTACGAAGGGTTTGGTTTGCTTTGCTTTCTTTTTGAGCTGTGGTACACAATTTATTTTGGCTTCTAGCACAGTAATTTTTAAAGCTCCCTGGCTGCTTTTAGACTTTTTTTTTCTCCCTTATTTTTCTTTTTTTTTTTTTCCCCTTCTTATTTATCTTTTTTTTCCCCTTTTTCTTTCTGCCTTAAATGTGTTCATTTGCTTTACAGTTTGCTTCATTTTCTGCAGTTCCTTTATTAAAATTATGCAGCTTGGTACTACATTTATTTGGCAGCTCTTCTATAAACTTAATGCTGAACCATTCAAATGGAGCTCCTACTCTAGTTCCTAATTGTATTCTTGTAAGAACTAAGATCTCATTCTGTGAACTCTACTGGCTGGCATACTGGTTGCTGCTTCCTGAACTCTATTTCTAAATTTATGCTTGTCCTGGGGACAGAGACACAAAAGCTTTAATTTTTTCCTTGCAAAATCTAGTGTTTGCTCTCATAAACCTAATGTGGATCTGCTTTGCAATGGCACCTTTATGCTGCTCTACAGCAGTGACCTTCATGAATTGCAAACTAATCTTAATTCCAGCGATATCTTAAGCAGTGATGCCCTCATTATTTCACTGATAAACCAAATTTTCCTTGTCCCAAAAATACTCTATGATCAATTTATAAAGAATTGACTTTGAAATATCTTGACTGAAAAATATAATTGGGTAACACAACAGAATGATTACAGTTATTAAATACTGATATTTAATGAAAAAATAGCCAGGAAATATAATTGTATGTACAAAAGGAAATGAATCTTAGTAATTAAACTACTAGAAGATTTTAAATATGAAGAAAGATGACTATTCTACTTACAGTTTCATCTTTCTCTTCTTCTGAAAGGAAACAAGGGTCTCAGTGTACCTGCTGGTGAGAAGCTCAGCATGCAGTGAGCCTGAGGTCAGGGGAATATTTTTCCAGATGAGAGGAGGTTTTCCACTGTCTAGTCACTATTACTGATTTGTGTTATCATAAGTAGCTGCACTTAATTTGTTACTTCTTTTTTTTTTTTTTTCCTAGGAAGGATCTATGTATGTTTACCCCCATTTTTGTGTTTTGTGGTAATCCTCACAAATGCAATTTTGTTCTGTGGTCAGTTGTAGCTGGGCAACTCTTCCTCTGTCACCAAGCCTCAGCCTCCTGGGTGCTATATACATACCCACTGACACAATAATTCTCATTTTCTCCCTAAGAAACATACATACAGTTCTCAGTACATATGAGGTCCATTATCCAATAGCAATCCCATTCTCACTGTATAGCCTTTACCTCACTAAGCTGTAACTATACTGTTTTATTCATAAACACTGCTTTTGTGGAGAGAATATCTGAGGCAGATTTTATAAACGTTCTTGTCAACATCTTCAGGGATTACTACGTCTAACACTACACTGGGATTTGCTACTGCCCCCTTATTTTACCCAGACCTGCCCTACTTTGGTAGCATTGTTCTCATGGGTGGTGGTCATTCCTGTTGCAACTCCATTTCCACTGCTTGAGCACCTAAGTATCTGGTGAATTTATTTTCCTACACTCTTGAGATCCTACACTGACTGAGGAAAGAAAGAACTATGTGCTGGAAAGTCTGTTTTGGGGTATGTAAGAGGAGAATTTTGCAGCTCAAGACCAATAAAGCCCCCTTATCCCTGTTTGTTTTTTGTTTTGCTTTGGTTTGGTTTTGGGTTTTTGTTTGGTTTGGTTTGGTTTTGTGTTTTTTTTCTTTTGTTTTATTTTTTTCAAAATTCTGGACTACTTAGGGAACGTATGAACCAAATTTCTTCCAGCAGTGTTCTTTTTCTCCCATCACAGTTTGAAGATATTCTTAACAATAAAATGCTTAAGGACAATTAAATGTCTTTCCAAAGAAGATAGCAGCCAGAGGCAAAGTTCCATATTTTCCAGCTCCAGTGTGGTCTTTCACACTGGAGAAATCTCCTTTTCTCTCTGAAGCTTTGAGTTCCTCCAGTGTCAGATTTGGAACATCCAGAATTTATTTTCTTTTTCATAGGAGTGTTTAGTCCCTAAAAAGCAAGCCGTACCATATTTACAAAGTGAGATGTAACAGCCATGACGGAAAAACTGGAAACCCCTATAGTGAGGGACCTGACCAGTGCTTTCAACACATTATTTAAAAGCAATCTTTGTTGGTTTTGTAGCTTTTGGCTATGTAGACAAAACAGAGCCAGTTAAAAAAATAAAATTAAATAAAATCCTAAGAATGTCTGACGTGGCTTAGGCACTTTCCCTTCCATGCCTTGTTTCTGTCTGACAGGACTAACTCACAAAGCATATGGTATCATTTCTGCTCTGGACACCACAAGCTGCACCAATGACAAACTATCTCTGGGGGTTTTCTAGACCTCCAAGCACATCACCACAGTTGTTCTTCAGTAAACCCAATTTGTTTCAAACCGGGATCCTACACTTAATCCTACTGTGTTACTTTGTTTTACTTTCTGCTTCTCTTCTGTCATTACTGTACTCAGAAACCTTCAGGTTTACAATAGTAGGGCCACTTTCCTCTACAGATTTTATAATTTCTTTGGCCACATGAAATGTTAATGTTATTTCATCTGTCTCCTTTAGTATGAAAAATGGTGCTCAAATTCCATAGCAACCCTACAAGAACACCTGTCAAAACAGAAAAAGATAATTAAACAAGTGAAGCAATCAACAAACAAATAGATAAAATAAAATATCTGTTATAGGATCCCACAAATAATTAGAGGAAAAACAGCTTAAGTGGTTTTTTTAAATAAAAACTTGCTGGTGCCTAGTCCAGCAGTTATCTTCCATTGACTATTCAGTGGAGAGGCACAAATGCACTCACACAGCCAGGAAAAAAATACATGAAATCACATGTGTCATGCATGAAACCTTTCTGTGGTTGTTTTCGTGTATTCCATCTTGGTAGGTTCTATACTGTGGCATTTGGGGGTATTTTTACGCTCTGGGGTACTTCGATGAGGTGTTCTGTCCATTTATACTCTTGTAAATATCTCTCTGAAATGGCGGAAAGCTAGCTAAAATAAAAATCATATGTCTTTCCAGTTGTAGCCAGTAAATTAGGATAAAGGCATCCCTGTACCCCATTAGAGGATCCCTGAGGTATTTCAGTCATCTTGAGGTTGCTGTCATCACTCCTGTCACTACTGAAGATCACTCCAGCCCTGTAAGGTCACCATTACGACTGTCATTACTGCAGCACTAATTGCCCTAGGAGGTGGGCAGTCACAACAGAAGCCCTCTCTCTTCTTGCTCCTGCAACCATGGAACAAAGGCTGCTGTCCTGTAAATAACCTGTTCTGGAAGACTCCTAGAGCTGGGTAGGCAGCCCTGCTCAAGTGGAGGCTGCGTTGAACTCGGTCCTGTGTGCAGGAGAAATCTCCAAGGATGGGTAAAACTCATCAATGGGGAGAGAGAAACAAGAGGAGCAGGCATTTGGACAGACCAGTGTACACATGGTGTGAACAAGGCAAGTAAGTATGCACAGGATTTTAAACATATATAACCTCATATATTAATAGTCACCACAAGAGAGGTGGGAGGGACGGAGGGAGGGACAGAGGAAGGAAGAAGAATGAAAGAAGGAGGGAAGGAAGGAGGGAGGGAAGGAGAGAAGGAAGGAGGGAAAGCAGGAGGGAAGGAAGGAGGGAGGGAGACTTTGAGTGCAGTAGATAGAGGCACATAATGTCATACAACTGCTTCCTTTAGCCCCATTCCAAAAAAATTGTAATTTTTCTCTGACTTTATAAACTGTTTCAAGTTTCTAAATGTGCTGACATTGTCTGCTAAATCACCTGCCATCTCATTTGCTTACTAACACAAACAGCTTGTGAGAGAACAAAAACGGTTTTCATTTGCAAAATGAGGTGTGACCAAGCAATTGCTCATGGTTATTACAAGGCCACTCTGGACTCCCCACACAGAGAAATATGTTGCAGCATGAGTCTTTGCACCACAAAAGGTAGTTTTGTGTATCCGAGAGCTCAACAATTAGAGTCACGTTTGCTATCAGTTCCTCTACCAGTGTTGCTTCTGAGGTTCTCATTCTCAGGGCAGGAATGCTTGTAGCTTCCTCTGTATTTTATTTGAGGAATCCAATGTATATTCTAGAAAACAAGCAAACAAAAAAAAATATCAAATATACGTTACGATTGTTTGGTGGTGTGGGGTTTCTTGTTTGTTTGTTTTGGGGGTTGTTTGTTTTTGTTTTTCTTCCTGTCTGAAGACATTTTCTTCCCTCATCTGTTAAAAGTATCCAGCTATCGATTTTTTCATTAGCCACCATTACTACAGATAAACAGTTGCCATTAGGACTTTCATTAAATTGAAGTTGCAAAGCGAATACACAGGTTCACCTTTCATAACATATTTTGCCAGGCCTAAGCCAAGAGAGTGCTCCTGTGAAAGGAAGCTTGAAAGCTGAGGTCACAGAGGAGGTAAAACCAAGAGCCACAGGGACTCCAGATTGCTCACAGTATTAAGGACAACAACTGAACTTTCAGGAAATTATGATAATCCTTAAGAATATAGTTTACTTACAGACTCATTCTTTTTGAGGTGATACAAGTTACTTGTTTCCCTTTCTGCATATTTTTCAAACACAATATTTTTCAGGGAGCAGAGTGAGAGAATTTGCAACCTTATGAGGATCTTGGCCCTTGCTGAGGTAGAAATAACACCTTCTGTGGGGCTTTTTTATCTTTATGGTGCAAGGCTGACAGGGTCACCATTAGTAGGCAGGAGATGATAGCAAAGATAAATGAGAAAAAAGTCTCATGGGAAAAGAAGAGGAAAAAGAGGGGTTTCAAAATAACATCTCATTCCCAAACTGGAGTTTCTCACATATGTATTGGAACTTTGCTTTCTGGTTGATGTTTGCATGAAAAATGCTTGTGCCCCTGTATCACTTGCTTTGCACAAAGACTATTTACCAAAACATAATTCCTCCTTTGTGTTCTGACTCCTGCTATGATCTAGATGCTACAAGTATCATATTCCTCAAAGGTGGCATTGAACAGTATGCTGTGTAGACCATATAATGGCATTATGTCTAAGAACCTAAAAGTACATTAAATACAATGTGCTTTAAAAAATAATGGCTCTTCACATCTCTGAAAACAAGGAACTGTACAGCTGAGAGAGATTTGGAAGACAAGGGATCAAGTTCAAACTAGACTGCAATATCCCCAAAGGCTGGTGGTGTTTGGATGAAGAATTTTTCATTAGAACATTGCTACAGCAATGAACATTGAATTCAGTTCCATATACAACACTGAACTTTCTGAAGTCTCCTTTGTATGCTAAATCTTGGTCTGGAGACATCTCTATTGATCATCTCTGGCAAAACCTAAGGACATCAAATTTATGCTTGGTGAACCTCGTGCTGATTTCTGCCCTCTACTGAAAGTGAACCCAGAGGCACTCACACAGGGACAACAAGCTGGAAATGTGGTTGCTGACAGAAAAACATTTCCTTGCACACATACAAGGGTGATGCCACTTATTTTATGCTTTTCTGACACCTGAACACTTTTTCCTGTTGAACTGCTATTTTGGATGGTGATACAGGAACTGAGATACTTGTGAAATTGTAGCTCTGAAGTGCTCTTGTAAATATGGTGAGGATTTTAAGACTATGGGTAAAAAATAAAGAGCAACCCATCACATTGGACCACTTTTACATTCTGTAGTGCAGTGTAAATTTGTTTTTTCTGGCCCTAAATAAGTGGTGTGGCAGTCACACATGGGTCATAGAAACAAGTACCTATCCTTTTGTGCTGGACTGGCATTCAGGGGACAGCTTTTCAGTGATTGCCAGATTTTTTTTTAAGTTATGGCTACTGTTATATGGCTATATTGGCTTGTGAGTATGTTGTTCTGCTTGTGAATGGAAGACAGTGATTTGTTAGAGAGCTGTGGGAAAAAGGAAAGTAAGGGAATAAATAATTGTGAGAATGTAAATGCAGTTATGACTGACATAAAATTTGACATGAGAGAATGGAGCTGTTACAAAGAGAAGAAACATAGCAAAGGACAAGAAGGCATAGTATGGTCCAATATGTTTTCATAGTCTAGTCAACTCAAGTGAGAATCTCAGTCCATTTCAAGATCTCACTGATGAGGCCTCTTCTTGGACCATTAAAGGATTTTCTATTGTAGTATGTCTATTTAAAGACTAGCTTTTGCGTCTTTTGTTCTTCCTTCCTCCTTTTTGTAGGTTTTGTCCACATAAAAACCTGTGTCAGTGTTGCTTGGTAGGTGTTTTTAAGTAAACAGTGTTAAATCAATACAGATCTTTTGTGAATGCCCAAATAAAAAGAATGGATAGTGTCTTTACTTCTAGGGATTCCAATTCTCCCTTCACTGCTTGGAATACCACGAAAAGAAGAGATGGAGCAAAACCCAGCTCTTCTAGACTAAGCTTTGTGTTTGACTCTTGCTTATACTCTGCTCTTTTGCCTTTCTTTTCTTGTTGTGCCATTCCCCCCCAAAAGCCTAAGAAAGTGTCACATACTCAGAACAAGAGTGTATGATCCTAGAACAAGTATTCACTGGAAGCAAAATTGTCCCAGCCTAAAGAGGTGCTGAAAGAATAAAGAGCTGTGATACATTCTCCTATTTAGCTTCTAAATCAGCATTATGGCTTTTTACATACATTATACTTTTTGTCCTGTTAAGAATGTAATATGCAGTCAACAGAAGAAAGTAACATGGTTTTGCATCTGAAAGTTTGAGCTGATATGTTCTGGGTTTTATGTAGCCTTAAGGATCTCCTGTTAATTACCATATTCTGCCTTGCACAAGTTACAAAATGGGCTTTTCCCATTTTGTTGTTTAAAAAGGAACTTAGCCTGCCTTTCATTCTTTGTGGCTCCTCACGCTTCTTTCTAACAACCTTTGCAGAGCTGAATTCTCTTGCAGGGAGAATGTAGAATTTCAAAGCAATTAGGAGGTGGGTGGTTAATCTTCATGAGTTTTCACAACTGGTGTCACTTAACATTACTCTAAACAGCTTCAGCTTAATTAAGCCAGTCCTTCTGTCTTTCTGGTTTGGCTTCTGCTGTAGGTTTGAAATCCTTGGAAGCTTTAGGTTTCCTGATCTGGTAGTAGAATACGTATTCAAGCTGATGTCTGCAATGAGCAGGCTTGTGGAAGTAGGGAGCAGGGAAGCTGTTCAGATGGTTTGTGGAAAAAACTTCAAGCCTAGCAGAAACCCACAGCATACTTTCCAAAAGAAAAACCGTAATAAAATATCACTGGATTCATGGTCTGATTTAATTTCTTCCCCTGCAAGCTTCACGAAACACAGGGGAGAAGGTGACTCAGTCCACCACTGCCTGCTGAGCTGTCCTGCAGCCCTAACGGTGGTGCTGGGGAGGAGACGTGTATGAGTCAGCTCTGAGCTGCAGTATCAAGCTGTGTTTCAGGATGAGCCTTGTGCATCTCAGCTTCATTTTAAGTGGCGTGCTCTCATCATTTGCAGTTGTGTCAAATGCCTTGTAAGAGCTGTAATTCCTACCCTACAGTAAATGCAAACAAAGGGTCAGTCACAGTTTATGTGAAACACCAGCGTATTTCTCTCTGTCTCCCTTCTTTCATGCAAGGAGGGCATGTGTGCATTTCGCAGACCTTTGCCCAAACCTTTGGTCAGTAGTCAAGTCCCTTCTCACCAAACTGCTGAACATTTCTAGCTTATGCTCCCCACACTTCAGCTGCTATTCTGCTAGTCCAGTATTGACGCAAGTGTCAACTTATCTCTGAAGAGGTGACACTGCTTTGTTTAACTTCAGCTTATTTCACTTTATCTAGAATAAGTACTGTCCTTGCCAGATTTTTTTTTCTCTCTCCACTCTTCACCCCATCCCCAAGAGGACTGGAGAGGGATTCATTTCCAGCAGTGCATGAAAGGAAAGAGAGCAAAACAATTCACAGTGCAGCCAAATTTCAACTGAAAGATGACATTGCGTTTACTGAGCAGATGACATGCTGCTCTTTCACAAAGGAATGGAGAAAGAAAAGGCTTAATTCCATCAATATGAGTAAAGATATCTGCAATATCATGAATTTAACTGCATTTTGCACTACCCTGTGGAGGATGCTTAGCCCAAGATTTAGAAGACGAAAGTGCTGGATTAGGAGGAAATTGCCTCCACATCTGAAAAGACCACTGCATTCTTAATAGACTCACTCCTAGGCAAAAGCTTCTTTTTTGCATTGAAGTCACAAGAAACCCAGTCTTACAAAGATAGGATTCACAGACAGTGACCCAGGAAACAGAGTGTCACCACAAAAGAGAGCTAATATTCATCAAAAAGATGTGAGGCAACGCTGCAGAGAACTGCTCTGCACTTACAGTTGCAATTTGTCCCTGAATAAATGTAGAGCCTATTAATTCTGATTTATACCGAGCTCTGCCTGACATTAAACTGGTGCCTCTTTCTCTTTTTCTAAGTTCTAAATCCTGAAAACATCAGGAAAGTCAGAGCACATACAGCCTTCATTTCAACCAGGCATCTGTCTCCACTCCTTGATTAGGATCTACCCTAACAGAGAGGGTAAGATTCACATGTCAAGTGGGGATTTGACCATCACTTGAAGCCTAAATTCCCAGTCTGTAATTCAAGTCTATATGCAGGACTTGGAGTGATATCATTTCAGTCAAAGCCTTTCCTTCCTGTCCCTAAACTGAGACAGTCATTTTTCACCTTCTCTCTTTTTGCTATTCTCATCCTATTGCTCCATGTGCTTTTTAGGAACCTCCGTACTGCTCAGGTATGGAGACTTATCCATTACTCTGACATAAGAATTATTCGTAATTTTTTTATGCCTAGATGGGTGTGCAAATGCAGGCAGGCCCAAATGGCCACAGCTTGACCGAGTGTGTGGAAGCCAGTGCATGGCTGTGCCACACCAGCTCAGAGGGCCACCCTGCCTTCAGTCAAAAATCCCACCTACCTATGGGGATGGATCTAAGTCCCTGCTTCCAGACCTGCTTCCTTGTCTGTAAGACAGCACCCATTGCCAGAAAACTGCATGTGACCGTAGCTGAAATACGAGGAGTGTGATTCTGTCTCAGGGACTTGCTGCCTTCACACTGTGCTCCAGCTGTGCTTTCGTGGCAGATGACATCAGCAGCACTCTCAAGCCCAGCATATAAAATTCTCAAAGCAATGCAGAAATTAATTAATTCCAAGTGTGCCCTTAATCTCCTAACACAGCTTGTGTCTGCCTTTACTTTTTGCACATGCAGGAACCAAGCCTTCTTCTTTCTCCTCATCCATAGTGGTCTTGAAGTAAGTAACATTAAATAAACAGGCAAGGCTGTATATATTCCCTGCAGACTGCATGGCGTTTCTGTAATGTGGGTCTCATTAAGATCAAATGGGCTAAGGGAATAGCAAACCTGGCACTGAGTAATGAAACAATCATGATAGTCCTTGTGCAAGCCGAACCTTTCAGAGAAATTTACCACCATATTCAGTATTTCAAAAAATGTCATTTTCACATGTGCAACTACAGCACTCCACTGATTCACAGCCTGGCTATCTCACACTTAATACAAACTAATACAGGCACCAGAAAATCAGGAGACATGAGTCTCATGTCAGTCCTGTAACTTTCTGATCAAAACTCAACAGAATCAGTAAAAAATAATTTCAGAAAATTCACCAGTTCCTGGATCATAAAAAGGAACCCCAACTACATCTCCTTTAGGGCTCATTTTAGATTCAAATCCATTTGAACCACTCTTAAGAGAAGTTAAATATATCGAAAAGAGGTTATACCTGTCCTGACATGATAAGAAATGGTTCTGATTTAACTGGTATAATTTCACCAGAAGTACTCTGTGGCACTGTGACCCTGAGTTGATTGCCCGTCATCATAAAAGGTGAGTTGCCACCTTTTCTACAGCACAGTACATGGTTCTGAGCCCCTCTCTGCCCATTAAGTTGTTTCTTGAACGTCATAAGCAGCTGTAGCACAAGTCTATGTATTGCTGCTGCCACTGCAGCCTTCGTAAAGATGTGCTTTAGTGGGCAAAAGTTGTTAATAAATGTACTACAAAATTCAAATTGGAAATGAAAAGTAAAAATTTGACATTGTTGTTGTTTTTTTCCTCCCTCCTGTGTTTTTTTCTGCCAAATATTTGTATTTCTCTTGTTCATCCTGTGTCTCATGCAGCTGTTTGCTTGTGGCTATACTGAATGAATGAACAGGAATGAAGCTCCAGGAAATGCATTTTTACAAAGTTTTTACTATTCACCGTGGTGAAGAAAAGCTTAAAAATGTGAGCAAAGTGCTACAGGGCTAGCAACTGTAAAATAAAGAGAAGGAATGTTACTACATAGTACCAAAAGTTGTTGAGGGCGTGTTTTCTCCTAACCTAGCTGTCCTGAGGCTCTTGCTCAGGATTTTGTGGTGATTTGGAATAATGTCTACTGCAGGAGGTTGGATGGGGTGACACTTGAAAAATCTGGGAAGACCAAAGGAACACATCAACTGATATCTCCTTTACCTGCCTTCTAGTCTCCCTGATGGTAATAATTCATAATTCAGAGGGTCCTCTCCGTGAGGCCACAGCACACTCCTATACAGATCAATCTGTAGAAAATGCATTTTGTGGTGTCAGTCTGCAAAAATGCTTAAATTTACATCACCCAGCCTGAAACCTGCAGTTTTTTTCCCTGCAGTTTTGAGGGATTTCTGATCTCTTTATCTGGGATTCCTTTGTAGTTTTTGGGTTCAAACGTGGATCCTCCAGTCCCCACAATCATAATGCCTCCAGTCCAGCTGTGATTTAGGTGAATTACCTCAAGCTATTATCTGTAGCACGTCTCCTTCCAAGCAATTAGCAAGGAGGAGGGAAGCAATGTTTTCCAGATCCCTGGTGTGAGGTAACAAATGACTCCTCTCCTTCTCAGTGCAGAAGTGGCCAGAGAGGTATCTGCGCATGGGAGCCTTGGTTAAGTGATGGGAGTTGTGTGCTCCTCGCCTGTTGCACAGTTTACCCCATGCCACTTGAACAGAAAGGAAAGAAAAGGAGCAGGGGGTAGGTGGTTGTAGTGGTGGTGTGAGACTGAGATGGTCCCGCCACCAGGAAAGATAACATGCCTTGATGGGAGTCAGTGACTTTCACAAGAAAAGGTACATGATTGACAACCTCCTCATCCAACAGTGGTATGGAGTAATGAGCACAGCTTCTAAGAAGCTGTTGCAACTCTTAATTGCACGTTTGTTGTTGGTTTATTTTTAATTCTCAAGTTTTTTCATGATGGGCAACATAATTTGCCAAGGACTTGTTCCGTGTCCGTATGGGGCTGTGAGTACTCTTGGGCTGGATTTTCATCTGATTACAAAGCCAAAAATGCTTTTGCTTGAGTAGGAAACTACCATCAAGCACAGTGAGGTTTGATGTCACAGCTGTGACCATTCCTTGCTAGAAGGATAAACATCCCAGGTACATTAAAGGCTTCTCTGTGAGGTGGTGAAGAAAGTCTCTCTCCTTTCTACTGGATTTACCCTTGCAAAGAAAACGCTGGCAGATATTTTAACTACGCAGACACAGACTGAAACCACCTCTCTCATTCTCAGGTGGGTGGTGTAACATCTGTTGGCTTTGGAAAGTTCATGATGGATCTGGAAGTGACCTCCCTGCCAGTCACAAGAAAGTCAGCAGCAGTGGTGTAAACATCTGGTGGACACAAAACACAAAGTATAGCAGACATTGAGCTGGATAATTATGTGGAAAATAGATCAAATATTTTATGTCTGGTGGGTCCCAAATTTGATAAAGAATTTATTGCATTCAGCAGTTCAATGCAGAGCTTAGTGATCTCCAAGGGTTTACTCTGCTGGCCTTACTCCCTCCTCCCTATACTTTTCTTTTTTTCTCCTGATGTTACTAGTTTTGGTTTTCTTTCCCTGGAATCTTATTTTTTTTTAAATTAAAATAAAAGTTTCAAAATATTCTTTCTCAAATAATGCAGACTATCTAAAAAATGCTAGAGTAGTTATTTTGATTCACTTCCTTCTAAAACTTCTATTGCAATTGGAGTGTGCTTTGAACAGCTTCTGAAATTCCTGTCTGGTGCTTTCTCATTTGAATATTTTGCAATATTTGTTTCATTGTTTCCTTCCTCATGTGCTATCAGGCAGAATTTTTGAGTTATACATTACTGTGGATGAAACGGCTTGGTGTCTCTCTCAAGGAAGGACTGCTTGCTATGATTGTTCTGCCCTTGTGTTTGGAGCACACCTGTAGTATCAACAAGTACCTGAAGGATCTGCTATGGTGGGACATGTCATAGAGCTGAGACCAGGGTGAAGACTCTTACTCCCTTTAACATATATTTACAGTATCAAAATGCTGCTGGCATAGATATTTTAGGTCAAAAGATAATCCACATACTTTTCTTCAAAGAAAGAGACACACCTACAAGGCACCACAGAAAATATACTGATACAGCTCACTTTAGTTATCCTGACAGATACTTTAAGTGATTTCTTTGGGCATTACTCATGCCCAGACTTCCATTTCTTGGTAATACCATTAACTCGGTAATAACACGTAAGTTCCATTTCAACATCTCTTGGCACATTGACCACTGTCTTCAATAACCCCTTTCTGGCTCTAAGCTCTTTGCAAACCCCTATACTTCAGTTCAGTATCGTTGCCTACGGTTTTGTGTTCTTTTGCAGGGCAACTGTGGACAGACGCTGATGCTATTTGGGCTGTCTAGAAACTGTAATAATTCCTTTATTTACTCCGTGCTTAGATTGTGGACAGTATTAGCAGGCCTCTGCCCTTCTGTTCCAGAATGATCTTCTACCTTTTCCATAAGTATGAATTATTATATCCAAGGCATGCACTGTTTTCATCTCTGCAAACCAACCCCTATGCAAAACACACAAAGGCAACAGAGGAGTTCTAAAACATTTCACAGTTCATTTGCAGAGTGATATAAAAAGGTGAAGCTTGGGTAAGAAAGAAATGCTTAAGGGAAAAACCCGAGAAGATACAAAAATATCCTGACTTCAGGCTGACACAGAATCTAAAATTGATGAATGCTTTTGCTGAAGTACAGAAACAGCATCTGAATTGCATCAGACCCAGGCCTGCTGGGGGAGGCATAGCTCATGCTCTTTCCAAAGTACAGGTTCTTGCTTGTATTGCTGAGATGAAAAAAAAGAAGTATGGACTAGTGTCTAAAAAACTTTCCCATGAGATTTTGTGCTTGTCTAAAGCTGAATTTGAGATGAAACTCACAGAAACCCTGGCTAGGTAAGGATCATAAGGCTGAAGTAATTGCTAATTGCAACTTGATGAAAATGCCAAGAAGAGAGGTTTTTGAAGTTACTAGCAGCATTCAACTACTTTATAATTGCATATGACATTATTCAGGAGCTTCTTGATTTCTGAACAGATTTCATAACATTAAGAACTCTTATAATACCGTATAATTTTAAAGTAATCTGCACACTAGTGGTGCTTCTTCATTAAAACATGGAATTGCTTGTAGGAACACGAGGTGAGCTGCTTAAAAAGGAGGACACTATACTGAGCTACCAACTGAAGTGACCAGTCACTTTCAAAGAGTGCCTGGCAGGATGCCACCCAGCAACAACCCAGCTCTGGAAAACATTGTTGTTTATACTGTGGGCATGTGCAAGCATTTCATAATGCTAAACAAAACTTCATGGCTTCAGAGGCAGACAAGCACCACTCCCAGCTCTTAGTCTACAGGTTCCTAGTCCAGTCCCGACCAACAGTGACACAACCTGATGTTCAAGGGCTGCATGAGGTGCACTGTGCTCTCCTCTACACAGGCAAGGCAATGTTGGCTGCCTCTCTCTCTTCTGCTTTGCCGTGGCAGCTCAGACTGTATCTACTCACAGGCATTTCTTCCCCACTCCCTCAGATTCTGAGACTCTCCCCAGCTTTCTGAGATACTGGTTTTCAGCCCAACCAACTGCACCTTTTCTCGCTATAAATGTCCTGGCCTTTGTCACACCCTCTGCAAGTCCCAAGGAGTCACTGCTGAAAACAGCATTGCAGTTCCTTTCCTATGAAGCAGTGAAACCACAGTTTCCTTCCTACTGCCTCTGAAAGCCCCTCCGTCAGCTTTGCCAGATCCCATGTTCTGTCTCCCAAGCAGGCTTCACCTCTCAAGTTTTTGGATGCAAATGAAATTTATTTCCTCCCATCTCCTTCACACATGCACAAAATAACTGATGGTTGAACTATTTGTAACCCGTTTGAAGGTTTATGGGCTATTTCACCTTCTGTAAACTGTGTCTGTGGTTAAAGTGATTTGCTTTTCTGGAGAGAAAAAAAGTCATTGCTGTTTGCTAAAAAGTGTTTAAATGCACTCATTCACAGAAATAGGGCCACTAGACCTTGTAGCTGTCCAGGAAAAGAAAACAAAACAGTAGTTTAAATGACAAATAGGAGTTAAAAGCCATCCCTGTCTCTGAAAGGATGTCTCCTCTGGCTGCAAAAATTCAACTTTCATGACCTTTTCCTTCTTGTCCTTTTTTGTAGGCAAGCAGCTGGTTCTGATTAGTCTGGAGGAATGCTGTCACTGGGATGGTGCAGAAGTGAATGTTCCATGTGAAACCTACAGCCTTGATGAAGGAGGGAAAGGAGTATCCTTCAAAGATCATTGAATAATGATGATTAATGATTATTTTCTACCTACATGATCTATCTGGAGACATTCTGTGATTGACTTGTATTTTTTCAACTTCCCTCCTAAAACCAACATGCTTTAGGGCACAGAAACCACTGGACTGACTCAGGGAGGATGTATGCTACACTATTTTTTCTTCTTGAGTCTGTATTAAAATTGTCAACAAAATACAGTCTTCCTCACTTCAGAAATGAATGTCTAGAGGCAGAAGTGAATCCCTTCTCCTTCTCTGCCCCCTCCCAGGCATTATAACCTCGATGCCATTGTTATCTGCCACAGACACAAGATGTCTTTAATTATGGAAATGGAATTATTAAAATAGTTTCCGCACTCATTTAGCTTCTAATCTGTTGTTCCTATTTCAGACATACAGAAAAAGCTTGTATGCCTGTCGCCTGATCTGGGTTTTGGTCAGAACAGGATGAGTTTGTCCCATAAAAGGTGTCATCACCCTCAGTAAACCTTGCAGTGTTAATTATCAGCAAAGTCACACTGAGGTAATACATGCTTAACAGCAGTGGCTCCAAACACACACAATTTTGTGAAAGAGAGCTGACATGTGGGGCATGCCACACATGTGTTTAATATATATAGGAATGTACTGAATAGCCAAAAGGAAGAATGCTAATTTTCTTTTGTCTTACATACGAAAATTAAGATCTTTCAGACATAAGCTGCATTATGAATGTTTAGCTTGAATTTGTCATCAGAGAGGGAGAGTCTGAAGAGGATGAGAGAATCCTCTTTCAAAACTGAATGAGCTAAAAAATTCCCTTAGTCATTGTTTGAAAAATGGAAAAATTGTAATGGCTATTTTATGTCTACATATTCATTTTCTCTATATTAATTCTCATATTTGAAACAGTTTTAAGAATAGTTTATATACATATGCATAAATATATATAAATATATAAATATACATATATAAATATACATATATATAAAAATATATAAATTGTCTGCAGGCATAAGAGCTACCAAGTCTAAGACTGAAAAAGTGACACAAAAGAAAAAAATACCAGGAGAATTTGTAAGATAAGAAAAATAAGACAAAAGGAAGATTTCTGTCCTTGCAGATGGTAAATAAGCTAAAGATATTAAATTAGCTGAAACACAGCTGAGAAATCTTTTGTTCTGTTTTTACAAAACATTGATATTTCCCTTCTGGAAGGCCTAGATACCTTGGGAGGCTCCTGATGGCTTTTCCCACAGCATGGATTGATTGTGGTGAAGTGTCTGAGCTCTTCAAACGCACCAACATCCAGCTCTCCTTTGTAAGGAACTTGAGCAGGAGATCACAGATCACATACAACCTTAATAATAACAGGCATATTTGATGCATCATAGTTAATCTGCAGCACCAGGAAAGCTGGTTTGGAAAGTCGTGCTGAATGTCCCCAAAGACAGTATTTCTGGTTTGGTAACTGTCCTACTAAGGGAAGTGCAATCTAGTCCTAAGTGTACACCTCCTCTAGGAGACGTACACAGCTCAACAAAATTAGTTTCAGTGGGTTTCTCCATGGTTACCACGGACCATCCTGTAAAAGAAGTTAAGGGGAACAGATCATCTCATTGGACCGCTTGATTTCTATTTTGAGCCGTGACATTTTGTCAGCTGCCCAAGAATCTATGCAATGTCAGACAAATGCTATCAGATCCAAACAACTGATGATCAACCTTTCTCCACACCAGTTTTGGAAGAAGACCCTAAAGCTCATAACCATCCTCAGAATCATACTCTGCTGACCAGAGGATAAACTGCAGACAAAATCATTTTCTCCTCTCTTCTCCTAAAAAGGCTGCATTTTGTCTGGAATGACGGTCCCTGACCAGTGTTTGAGCCTCCTTTGCATATATGAAGTCCAGATTCACAGCAGTAATGAAGAGTTATTTTTTTTCAGACCCTGTACATTGTAAATCTCAAAATACTAAAACATCACTTTCTGATCCTGCTCCTGTTCATATTAACAGAACTTTCACTGCTGTTCTCTGCCTGGAAATCTGCCTGGAAATGTGCATATTTCAGACACACCTGGATGTACAGGATTTATTCCTAAATTGAAATGACAGACACTTTTAGAGTGGCACAGAGCTCAATAGTTCAGACATCCTGTTCAGAAACAACCAAAGTGAGAAGTGAAACAAACAAGTACATTTTACTGGTTTTTACCTATAAAGCATTTTCTCTTCCCAGTGGCAGGATTGATCATCCCATGAGGACAATAATAGTATGTTTGCTGTTATTTCAAGATGAAACAAGATTAAATGTTTGTGTGTGCATATGTGTGTGCAAGGGTGTAGTCAGGCATTTGCTCTGAGCAACAACAACAAAAAGATGTATACAATAGTAAGGCGTTCAGACACAGGTCTTTGGCCCTGTTAAGATATTCTAGCTATGTTCCTGAGACTGTTTCAATCTCATATAATGTTTTTTTCCTCAAAAAATCTATTGCTATATTTTAGTTATACGTCCAGAATTTCAATACCCAACACAGGAACTACAAGGCAATCTGCAGAACCACTCCCAAGAAAGGTCATGCCCCATATGTAACCCTTGAATACTTACACACTGGAGTCAGCAGTTGTGCTTAATATCTGTGAGATATTACACAATGATATTTATATATTCATTATGTGTGACGTTATGATATGTATTTTCATGCTTGGAAGATAACGTGTTATCAGATTTCTAAGAAATACATCATGACTTCCTCCAGGATCCTCCATTCTCAGAAAACAAGTTTTTGTTGTCTATTATCTGAAGCAGGGCAAGATGATCCATGTCATAGATATTGGAAATAAGGAAATAAGGAAAAGGTTCTCTTGTAAGAAAGAGTAGCTGCAGGATGGTACATCCAACCAGAGGAGTCTTCAAACATTTTCAGCAACAAATGCCAAGTCATGCAAAGCCCAGTTTTGCAAAACAGGAATTAAATAGTGACAGAAAGGAGTATGTGATTCCCCCATGGTTGCACACATCTATGGCAGAGCCAGAGGAGCAGTCTGACAAATCAAGACTTTAGCAGGTTGTCGTGGTTGGGATGGAACACAACACGGCTTCAGGATACCAGCAGCTTTATTACAGCAGTGCAGCTACTTTATACAGTTCTAGGTGACACATGTATACGCACCATTGGTTTGCTGATAACATAAATAAACCACCATTGGACATACAGCCACGCATGTCTGAATACAATGAGTCAGCATTCTAGACAGGAAACCCATCCTGTGTCACAGCCCTTTCTGTCCGTGGCTGACATCTTGCCAGGTGTAGACGTTCCATCTTTGTTGTCTCAGCTTACAAAGACCCCAGAACCAGCTGAGCTCCCCCACAACAGAGATATTGCGTGTGTGCTGTGGCATTGCACTAGCTGCTTGCTTCTCCTTCCAAAGTCATAGAATCATAGAATGGTTTGGATCTGAAGGGACCTGAAGGATCATCTAGTTCCACCCCCTGTGCCACTGGCAGAGACACCTTCCACTAGTCCAGGTTACTCAAAGCCCCATCCAGCCTGACCTTGAACACTTCCAGGGATGGGGCACCCCCAGCTTCTCTGACCAATCTATGCCAATGACTCATCCCCCTCAGAACAAAGAATTTCTTCTTGATATCTAATCTAAACCTACCCTTTTTCAGCTTAAAGCCATTACCCCTTATCCTATCACTACATGCCCTTGTCAAAAGTCCTTCTCCAGCTTTCTTGTAGGCTCCCATTAGGTACTGGAAGGTGCTATAAGCTTTAAAGTCTTTCTGTAGACTTCTCCTCTCCAGACTGAACAGCCCCAAGTCTCTCAGCCTGTCTTTACAAGAGAGGTGCTCCAGCTATCATCTCTGTGGTCCTCCTTTGGACCCACTCCAAGTCCATGTCCTTCTCATGTTGGGGGATCCAGAGATGCAGCACTCCGGGTGGGATCTCAGCAGAGCAGAGAGACAGAATGACCTCCTTCACCCTGCTGGCCACCCTGCTTTTAATGCAGGATGCAGTTGGCTTTCTGGGCTGCAAATGCACATTGCTGGATGATGCTGAACTTCTCATTCACCAACAAACCCAAGTGCTTCTCCTCAGGGCTGATCTCAATCCGGGAAGAACTAGAAGTCAGGGTAAGCCCAGTCCTGCCACAGGTTTTTCCCCTCAGACTTCTGTCTATCAAAAGAAAGCTATGAAATAATAACCAATGAAAAAATGAAATGTCTTGTATTATCCTTCCAGCCCCAGCAGTCAAATAATACAGGAATATTAGAGGTATTGCTAAAAACACTGACTCGAGTTCATTCCTGGTGTAACTTCACCACAACAAATAGAGGCAGAGCTGCAGTAGCTGAAACTAACTGCTTATGTCCAAAACCCAGAGCTAATAATGTATACAAAGTGTCCTAATACATAGATCTCTCAGAACTCATGTGTTTATCTTATAAAAGAAAAAATATGTCTAATAGGTAGAGCGAAGACCAAAAACATTAATGCTAATTAAAATGGCACTCAGAGCAGACTACTACTCCACTGCTCAGGCTGAAATGTCTGCTCAACAGCAGCTTCACTTCTCTGGCAGGAGCACCAACCCATGCTACTCTAGTAGGAGCAAAACTAAATTGATGGTGCTGTTTTGTCTCTTTATTGGATAACGCCAACTCAGGTTTTCACATGCACCCTTTGGACCCAAGCTAGACCTTCAGTTTTTCTGAAGCTGAATCTCTCATCAAAGTTACGCAAAACATATTCTCAAATTTCAGATGAATTCTGCCTGTGGTTGTGATCCAGTCCAGGTTCGTATAAAACAATCAGCTGTGGCTCTCCAGAACCTGCTAACAACGCTGGTCCCAGCAGCCTGGGCATAGTGCCACAGAACTGAAGGATAAATCACTCGTGGCCTCACCTGTTCCTATCTGGTGTTCCTGTTCCATTTGTGCTGCAGAAGAGACAACAGACAAGCAGAAAACAGGAAAGGCTTCAGTGCTAGGCAACAGGCACACATCTGGCAATATTAAGGTTCTGGACTGTTGCTCTTGAAAGTAATTTTGTGGTATTATTCATAGTTTGCATGGAAACTGTACATAACCATTCAGAGAAAAGCAGACTGAGAGTTTTACTACCCTTTCCTTAGGTGGGAAAAACATCACTGGTCCTGCTGCCCAGACCCAATGCTCCCATAATACCTCTAGTCTCACGGTCTCTTGGTGCAGGATGACAGCGATGCAAAGGGGAAAGCAAAAGTTTTTCTTTTTTTTTATATCTTTTCTATTTGGTTAACACATGATTTCCAAACAAATTTTAGTGAAATCTAGATCTATACACAGGGATGGCAAGGCTGCACCCCGAAGTGAAATTCCCGGCTGTGGCTCAGAACAACCTCTGACTTGTCCCACTTCTCCCATTCTACCCTGTAGGAGGTAATATTCTATTCTCCCACCAGTGCTCACATCCAAATTGCCTGGCTTTACCCTAGGCATTGGGATGTAAACTTCTGCTTTTTAACAAAAATATTTCAACAACATCGTTTTTGCAAGCTCTCCTTCCCTGGCTTCCCTGCGAGATTATCCTGCCTCAGGGAATGCATCATTCCATAACCCCTCTTACCCCACTGAACCTGACATGTTTTTCACAAAAGCCAGCCAGATCCCTGAGCTCAGGAAGGATGTGCAGTTCATGGAAAGGAAGAGGTGCTAGATGTCCTGAGCCTGAAGTCCTGGGTGAATGTTAGCAGTTGGTCAGTTTGACATCTGATTTGAGTAAATGCTTATTTACTGTCTGATCCCAGGGCTCAGTTCATGTTCAGTCCAGAAGATGAAAATGAGAGACACTGCTGCACAAAACCAATATTCTATATAAAATGGAATTGTCTTTTCACATGCAGCTTAGCTAGAAAAGATATAAGTGTAGTAAGAAACACTGGCTTGTGTTGAAAATCAAATGGCACATTGAAGAACAGTACTTCAGTGTTTCATAAAAGCATCACCGGATACTAATTTCATGTTTATTATCTTTATTTCTCAGCACAAGTTTAGGAATGGGGGGGATGGGTTGAGTTTTTCAGGCTTGTTTTTTTTTTTGTGTGTGTGTGTGTGTGTGTGTGGTTTTGTTTGTTTGGTTGGTTGGGTTTTTTTGGTTTTTTTTTTTTTTTTTTTGGTAATTTTGTAATGGATAGAGCTTTAAAAACTCCATTGTGATGGCAGGAAAATCCTGGTTTTGGCAAGCCCAATGGCTTGACAGGGCAACACACGTGATCCAGCTTTACAGACAGCTTTGTGTCTCTTGTTTAATGGCTTGCAAATGAGTGCACATGAAGAAAAACAGAAGCCAGTGGAGTATGAGTAATCCAGCTGGGAATGCGCTTTGTTATAGGGATGCAGTGGGTTGCAGAGAATGCCTGCTCGCAGTAGGCATCACCCACGGCAGCAGCCAACAGTGTGGGACTCCCCTGTCTAGGGAGGATGTGAGATGGGGGTCACATGGAGTCCAGTGGTGGACTCACTGGTTTTGTTGGACAGAAATAAGAGCAAGGAACACAAGGGCTGAATGACCTGCTACTGCCAGGTTCTCCTCCTTCCCCTCATCTCCTGCACATCTTCTTGGGATGCACCTCAGGGGGTTGGCTTTTTGAGTTGGTTTTTCCCCCCTTGAGGACTTTGAGTTGCCTTTGCTTCCCTTGAGGACTTGGAAGATTTCTTCCAAGTTACTGAAACAATAATGGCATTTCACTGCTCATGGTTCTCAGGCATCCACCCTCAGCTGATCCTCCCCTCACATCACTAGTGATGAAAAGGAATCTCTTTACAGCCTTTCTGCAATAGGGGAAGATTCCTTTCAGGATGCAAGTCCCTGACTCTCTCTCCTGCTTTTTGTGATCATATAAGCACATTGTCCTAGATAAGCTTGGTCCTGGGATCCAACCTTTCATTTCAATAGCAATAAATATTGGACTAAGAAATTTTAGGAAGCAGCCCCAGCCTAAAGAAGAAATGAGGTAAATATAGAAATGCAGCATTACAGGAAGAGAATAACCAAGAATACTCCAAAACTACTCTGCAGTGTCTTGGCAGTAGTGGTCCATTAGTACAATCTTTTTTGAGTGCCACCCAGAGGACATGAGTAAAGAGAGATATTTTATTATATATTTTTTGAGTGAACCTCTTAGAAGTTAAAGCCAGATAGTATTATTAGTCACATTAGACACTGACTAGCCTTCTGCTGTGAGGATGCATCTTTAGATAACTCATGAAGGGATATATGCACTAATCTATTTTCCTGTCAAACCCAGCCTCAAGTCTGCTCTCAGTCACCCTGATCCTATGCAGGATCTGCATGATTCCTGCAGAGGCTCAGAGCTCTCCAGGACATGCAGGAGCTTTTCTCCAGTCATCAGCAGTTGGCTGTGGGCCCTACACCACTCCCTCATGTTCTCATAGGTGCTCTCCCAGAGAGAGAGACGAGGGCTAATCTTTCATGGTCCTATCAACGTGCCTTGAAAAATAGTATTTTTTACTTCATTGTTTTCTGATACAGGCTTGTTCCCTAACAACTTTGCTACTATTGCCACAGAAGTGGTAATTTAGCATGGCCACAGGAATCCTATATACCTTTTTCTCATCTTTTAGTCTCTGTCCATGTTGGACATCTCAGGCAGCTGTGGCAACCGTGTGGGTAACATTTAACACCTCACTGTCCTATGAGGAAAGGTGTCTGTTTGACTACAGCAAAGCACTGATATTTGGTAAGGTGGTTATATTGCTACTTACTAGGTAGTCTGCCATGTTGGCTGGTATTCCCAGCCCAGTATGCTGAACCTTAGGAGTTATCTAGGTATTATGGAGGCTAAACTTCATATTAGATTTAGGAGTCATGCTACAAGAAGTTGGAGTTCTGGTTAGTACTGGATAAAAAAATATGAACTAGGGAACTTTCATATCCATGGACTTTGGTACATGTTTAGTTTTTTCAAGCTCCCAGGTTTTATATCTAAATGTAGGCTGAGAAAGAAGTCCTCCTTACTAGAAATCCCCAAATTTGGTGACCTGTACAGTACAACACCCATCTTATAAAAAAAAAAATAGTTTGAAAACAGGTATATGTATTAATTTTTAAATTTAGAGTTTCTGGATATTATTATAATATGGAAGAAATAAAAAAACCCTTAGATTGGCGTTCTGTTTTTCAGAAGTCACTGTAATGCAAAGAAATACTAATGACATCCTGGGAGCTGTTTCAAACCAGATTGCTTGCAGTAGTCTAACCTTTCTGATCTCTCATGTTATGAGACCCAGATAGGGGCAAATGTTTCCATAAAGTATGAAGATGTTAAAAGGGAAATCTGTGACTGATCAAGTCATGGGTCTCACTTTTAAACCTGTCGTTCTTTGGCAAATCTTGAGTCTCCAACCTGCATACAATTTCAAGTACGTTTCTGACAAGGGGAAATGGGGTGCATGATGGTGTCGTTTTCACAGCATTTGTTTAAAATCCTTTTATACATATAGATTTTTTTGTTTATGTTAATTCAATTCTGATTTTCAGAATGTTCTTCTGCTTACTAAAGGGCTCTGGCAATGAAAAGGTTGTAAGTGGTCTGCAATGAGAATTTGAGGACCAATTTCCAAATGGTTCTGTGTTGTATTTTTAGGCTTAAAATTCCCAGCTGCCTCATGACTAAGGCTATCTCTAGGGGTATTGTGAGAGTTATGTGTTGGTTTAAGACTGTGATAAACTAAAATCCTAAGTGTCATCAGTATCACACCTAAAGGCTATTTAATTAAAATAAAAGCTCCTTCAGCACTCGTCTTTTGGTGTTTTTACATATCTTTGACTTAATGCTGGGCTGGGATTTATAGTTAGGATCAAAAGTCAAAGTAAAACATTGAACTGGAATTAGAATTGGAGAATATGTAATTAGACAAAATTAAAGAACAGTGCAAAAGCTCATTCCTTTGCTACTTTTAATCCACAAATATTTGGGGATCAAGAGACTCATTTAGCACGTGAGTTAGGTTAAGGCTTATGGTTATAGAAAAGAGTGAACTAAAAAGAGACAACTACAAAGTACATGCGCTACCTAGATGATACCATGGGGCAAGACCAGCTCTCTGGATTCCCAAGGGTCTCCACGTGCAGCAGCGCAAAGCTAAAATGCGGATTAGGAGGGACCTATAGTCAGGGCCAAGAGATACCCACAAGTGGGTTCAACACAGGTGCCATCCTACCCTGTTGATAATTTCTAGTGTGGGTTCCTTATTGTTTTTAGGTCAGATGCTTATAGGAGTTACTTGGTTTTGTTTAAGACCCAGGGCTAGGAACAGAATCCAGATTTGAGGAATGCACTGCTTAAGAGTATATTCAGGGCAAACATCCTAAATGCACAGATGGTGCAAGCATTCACCACTGGGTTGTTTTTAGTCACTGGAGTCAGTGGGTGCTAATGAAGCTAAAGTTAAAATATGGCTAGGATTTGGACTGGAATAAACTGAAACTCTGGAGAAGCCATAGGAGGAGACATTACACAACTTCAGGAGAACCGAGGCCCATCTCAAAGGCTGCTTTGAGCTGCAGTTGATAGTGACCGCAGACTCACCCCTACTCTTGGGAGGGCAGTGACCCCAAAACAATTCCCCAAGAGCCCAGAGTCATCCTTGTCTAGGCCACTAGCACCGAGAAGGAGTTGGGAGGAGCCATGGGACTACTGGGAGGGTGGTGGATACTCAGGGTGAGGCTTCAGAGTAGGAGAATGCAGCAAGAATAGTCTTGGTTCAAGCACTGTCCATAAGCTGCTTGATCTTGCCTCTTTGTGTTTTCTGTTGTCCTTCACTGTCTCACTTTTCATAACAGAGTATCACCAACAATCTAGGGCACAGCCTCACCCAGCCCACAAACCTAAGAGAAAAAATATGCAGCAAGCCACACGAGGTCCTAACTCAGACCAGTAGACTATTCTTGGCTCTTTTTTTATTCCCATGTTTTTTTCTCCTAGCCTGAACTTCAACCTTAATCACAGCCCTTGTTTTAGCTACAGTTTCAGATTTGGTCTGGTGACCACTGTGAAACCCAAACCTCAACATCATCCTGTGTTGAGGATTTTTAGAAATTAAACTCTGGTTCAGTCGTATTAAAGCAGAACCTAGCACTTCCTTGATGATTTCTTCCTTCAAACACCATGACACAGCTAATTCCAACACCAGAAATACTCTAAATATGAACCCTGTGTCATCGATACCTATGAACCTCAGGTCAAAATATCTTGAGCGTAGTGGTAATACTAACTTTTGACATATCTAGTGACTTATTTTAAATTTCTTTCTCTGTCCAATTAACTATCTGAACCAAGACCTTAGTTCTTAATCTAAGTCACTCAACACACACGAAACCCGGAATTAAAAGTAATTGTGGGACCAAGTGGACTATTACCAGTTTTAAAAAGGATTATCCAGCAATTTTAAATGTCTTTTTTGCTTTAACTTTTTAATGCCCTTTTCTTGGCACTAATACCATTATAGACATGAAAGAAAAAAACCCAAAACTGTAGGATTGCTCTAAACACCTCTGTCTTCTAAGTTATTCAACTTTCAGAAGTCTGCATTCTAATTATAAAACCCAGACTTATGGACCACTAAAAATGGAAAACCTAAAAGCATCCCTGTAACTGATGTCTATTTCCTTTCAGCTCCATTTGGAAACTTGTTCTGAATGTCCTTATCAGAGGTGACCATTCCATTCTACTTGTCTAAATCACATTAAGATATTTGGTCGTTCTGCTGTAATGCCAGTGATTTTTTAGAAAATGTGGAGCCAGGCTGTTACCAGCTCTCAGCACAGAACAGCTGATCCCTCCTGAATTCCCCATTTCACCCTACCTCTAGTTTTTTCTCAACTCCCTGACTCCTAAAAGTAGCTCCAGGAACCTGTGACAGTACAAAACGGTAATGCAGTCCTATCTGCTCTCAGGTCCTTCCTCCCCATATATCACATCTGTATTTCCCATATTGATCCTTCACCAGAGTTACAACACTTGTTCTAGTTTTCTTCTTAATGCTTTATCTCTGAAGCTTGTGAAACTATCAGCTTAACATTCCCACTTTGCACAGAGAAAAGCAAAAATTAGGACCCCTGTGAATATTACATGTTGTTTCTTCACCCATTTGACTCCTTTATATCCCAACACTAATTTCAAAATCTACCCTGAAAATAACCAGTTTGACATCACCTGTAAATGTAAGACAGGTCTGTTTCCCTGAGAAAGATGACTAACCCAGTTAGTCTCATAATTAATCTCATAACATCTGAGAGCCCCATATCTAAAAAAACTCAGCAGTGTATTTTTGGTCAATTGTTTGATGTAGATATCAATTGTCTTCCCACAATTGTACCCTAAATTCTCTAATTCAACATCTTTTCACACAGCTGAGGCTCTATATAAGACAATGTTGTTTATGTTGCCCTGTAAAACACTTATGTAAACCATGATACTCCTGGTGGGTGTTCCCTTACAGTCCAGGAGCTTGTACAAAGGGACAAGGGGTAGAAAACACCGAGCCATTAACATCCTATTAATCCATGCAGAGCAAAAGGAAAGCTCTGATGCACATCAGGAAGGCCTTCTGGTAAGAAATGCAGAAACATAAATTGCCCTTAGGTGGATACCACCGGAGAGATAAATCTGGAGAGGTCCAGCATTGATTTCTGGCTTGCTAGATATAGTCTACTGCTCCCTGAGAACTCCTGACTCTGAGAACAAAGAGTTTGACATATGGCTTTAACATAATTAAACAGGCCACAACTCAAAAGGACTGGAAGCACACAGGAAGTGTTATTTCTGTGATGCGTTTGACAACTTAACATGACAAAAATTTAGGTTCTAAATATATTTTAAAACATATTATAGGAAAAAAAAAAAAAGGCATCCTCATCTCAAATTTTCAACAAAATGCTTAAAGAAGGATAAGGTATTGAACTGCATTAATTGAGCCTTACAGTCCCTGGCAAGAAAAAGATAGGAAATACTTTAAAATTTAAGGAGGTCAGAGGGATTGACTTTGGAACAATTGTTCCAGTAAGACATTTTGCTCCTCTAAAACACTGAAATATTTTGACCAATCCTATCCAGCTACATGCTGTACTCACCTAAAACTTTTGTGAATTTGACACTGTACTTCATGGAGAAAAAGTGAATAAACCTTTGTGATGGATGCTAAGAGAAGGTGGTCTTTCAGTTCCCCATCAGGCACTAAAGAGATGATGTAGACCAGTCACAGGAAATCTCTTTCAAATGTTCTTTCCCCAAGGACAGAAGAAAAATTGCTTCCTTTTCCTATGCCCTTGTCATCCAGAGGTCAGGGAGAAAGTCTAATGAAAGGAAAGCACCTCTGGTTTACTTGCTTTTAGCTTGGTCATGTTTGGATTTGGGCTATGCAGTATATCTTCTCTAAGGTCAGTGCTAGAAAGTTCTCAGCATTGCCTGGACAATAACACAAGTTTTGCTTAGACAGACGCCTCATTGTGAAGAGTAATTTACAGAATATTTATACAGTTTCACTTACTTCATCAGTGAGGTACAGTTCCCTGACTGTTTTTAGCCACAGTGAAAAGTTTGTGTTGTTGCCTTATAGGTGTTAAAAAATGTGATTCTTTTCTTAAATGGCAACATTGCTGAAAGAAAGAGTTACAATTAAAATCCATTTTTTTTCATTCATTTCCATTTAAAAGCTCACTTGTAAATCAAGTTCAAGGAAAAAGATTGTTTGAATTTTACATTTTAAAAAGATAAACTGAAATTGACAAGGGCAATTTACCAAATCTATAGTGTTTTGAGAAGAAATACATAAAAAATGTAATTGTGGATCAGAGTGAAGGATTTCCTTTCATCAGCCTCTACATAGGCTTATTTGGGACAGCAAAACAAAGTTTTCTCCAGCTCATTCATTAATGAAGGGAAGAGTTGATCTTGTCTTTCTGCTTGCGATGAAAATAAAATCTTTCATTGTAAGAGTCTTCTCCTTTTGCCATAGCATGTGGGAAAATCTGCCTCCATTTTGGGTAAGACTTTAAATAAAGATCATTGCAGTCCCACATGTTTCTGTGAAATGGAGATTCAGGATCCTGTGCAGCGCTGGAACAGGAGCCCTGTTGCACATATTCAGGAGACATCTTCCCTCTAGGCTGGCAGTGGGTCTGCTGCAAACATGACCTTCTGCGTTTGGTCTCATATCCATCAAGTCAACCTCGGTGTTCAGCTCCTGAAGTTTTAATGGAAGACAGAGAGAGAAGCACCTCCGTGGTTTTGGACTTCAGTTTTTACCCCAGTTTATCAAGGTCTAAGCTGTTCCTTTGGGAAATTTTTGTCTTCCACTCCTGGTCACATCAGCTCTAAGACATCGCTGCACCTACTCAGCCATTTCAGGCAGATGAAGAGAGAAGACAAGATTGCTCTGAGGCATGGCATTTCCTTTGCACACCTCAGTGTATCAGCTCCTGTGTCACAGCTGTGTTGATTTTAGTTCAGCTGATCAGATATCCCAGATCCATTTGTAAAAGTCAAACCTGGATGAAGACTGGATTTTAAATAATTCTGCTGTTTGGTTGAATTCTAATACAAAATATTTATTCAAGACTTATTTATCTTCTTCTATGCTGTGTTTATACACACGCACTGCGAGAAGTTTCAGATGCCCAATAACACAAAAGGCTTATTTCAAAAGCTGTTGGATTTTCTTTCCTCCTTCCTTATAACATTGTGTTTGTTTTATGCTATCCGGTGTAGCCGATAGATGTACCAGGACTACAAAAAGAAGCTGTTCTTCCCGCTTTGAAAGGAAATGTAGTCATTGCTAGCTTGGAGATATACACATAGAGATAGCATATTTGCTAAAAGAAGTCTCCAGCAAACTCATATATCGTTGTCATTTTAGTGAAGTACTTTATGAGTCAGACATCTGGTGCTCACTGGTTGCCTCTGTATAAGTTCTTTGTTCAGGGGTATGAAATGGTCCCAAGGCTGTTTGTAAAGACTGTGCAGAGCAAACTCTGTCTTCTCCATCTTGGATAGGAAAAGCATGCACTAGCTGAGGTTCTCTTCCCTAATCTTGTACAATAAAACCTATAGGAGGTTTCTCTGAGATAATCCACACATACCTTTCTTGTTTTGATTACTATCCTCTCCAAGTAATACCATGCAAGAAAAAAACCAAAAAACTCCCAAAGAAAACCAACAACATCCCCCCCCCCCAAAAAAAAAAAACACAACCCCCGTCCCCAGAAAAACCTACTGGTAAGGGTTTCACTCAGGAATGGAAATTTTTTTTCTAGTGACCCCCAGAGTAGATTCAATGTGAGTGATATTTCAGTGTTTTCAAGACAGAAACTAACAATGGTACGGACGACAGACATACCCCTTCAAATTTACTGAAAGAACTGTTTTGATTCAAAACACTTAGGCTGCATTTATAAACCACTTACTGGGGCCTGGTTTCCGCTGCTTTGATGTCAGTCTACTTAGTTTGAAACTCAGTGTAAATCAAGCCGTCTTTCAACCCCAGGAAACAATGGTGAAAGTGCCAACAGGGAGAAGATCCTTGTGGGTTCCTTGGGCAGAGAACTGGCCTTTGCATCCCTTGGATGGCTGGATATGATATTGATAAGAGAGTCTCAGTGTAATTCAACTTTCAGTATCTGAACCTGGAGTCCCAGAAGAAAGCTGCAACACCAAAACCTGACTTGGAGAAAACTGCTGTGTCTTGGTAATTGAACCTTACTTTTCCAAATAAAAAAGGGATATCCTAATTCCAGCCCTACCTTATCCACCTCTTTGAACCCTCCTCATAACCAAATTAACTTTCTCAGCACCTGCCTCTGGTGGGTTGACCTTGGCTGGATGCCGGGTGCCCACCCAGCCACTTTATCACTCCCCTTCCCAGCTGGACAGGGGAGAGAGAAAGAAGGAAAACAGCTCGCCGGTTGTGAAAAGTCAGTTTATTAACAGCAAAAGCAAAGCGAAAGCTTCCACTCATAAAAGCAAAGAGAAAGGTAACACAGTTTATTCTCTAATTCCCAAGAGCAGCGGTGTCCAGGCATTCCCAAGAAGCAGGACTTCAACACTTGTGACGGTTCCTCAGCAGGCAGCCATTGGAGACAAGGAATGCCCCCCTTCCTGCTCCTTGCCTTGGCTTTTATACCTGAGCTGGTGTCATATGGTGTGGAATATCCCCTTGGTCAGTTTGGGTCAGCTGGCCTACTTGTGTCCCTGTCGGAGGCGGGCCAGCAGAAGCCTACAGAGAATGGAGAAAGATGCAAATGAGCTACAAGGAAGTCTCAGAGGAAGAAATCCATCTGCAAGTCCTCTGACAGCTGCAGCTACGAAAAGTGCCTGAAACCCAGATAAAGGGCA
>JAYRBT010000093.1:22290454-22324379 GCA_036023395.1 Myiotriccus ornatus
ACCATTAAACAAACAAACACCCCCCCCCACACACACACCCCTCCCCTCCCCCCAGATAGAATCACTGGAGGTCAAACACAAAGCTATGATCTTGGAGACCAGATGTCGGAAATCTAGAAAGAAACTGAGAAATACAGCCAGCAGATGAGGTCAATGAACATTAGTGGTAGGAATGAATTTTGTCAAAACTGAAAGTAATGGCACTTTTCCAAAAAATTATTTGTATCTATCTTCCAGGACCAAAATGAGCAATGGCACCACCTGAGCTTACACCTTACAAAATGTGAAAACCACCTTCACCATTAGGAAGAATCAAGGTGTGAAATTAACAAAAGGCTCCAAGAAAGGTTCCTAACACAACAGATGTGCGCTCATGCTTGTTAATGATGGGGTTTCCACGAGATGACCGCCAAATGGTAGCGCTTCACATCTCACTGCCAGCTCCTCACCTACAAATTGGCCTGCTACATGTCTAAATGCTGCCATCCACAGAGTTTCAGAATTTCTTGGATCAGTGGGACGGTGTGTGTGTGGTACCATCTACACCCTCAAAATTGTTTCATTACAACTATTGCTTTTATTTTATTAAAAATGATTAAATTGTTCTTATCTCAATCCATGGGGTTTGCCTTTTTTCTGATTCTGTTCCCCATCCCACCACAAGGGGCTGGGTAATGAGAAAGTGGCTGTTAATTGCCTGCTAGAGTTAAACCTTGACACTATCAAGTGTTTGTAACTGCATACCAGGCTCATAAACTGCCAGTAATTATAGTCTGTTTTTCATTGCTTTCACAGGCACATAGGTGACTTTGCCATGTTCTGGTGTCCCCTTCAAGTACTTCACCCCCAGTTGTTTGTACTTATTTCATTGTCTCTAGAAAAGTGAGATTTCCATGAGCTTGGGGACTTCTGTTAAATCAGACTCCCCGACTTGGGTGAAGCTCTCATAGGTGAAGCATGGTATTTTTCTTCACAGAATATTGTATTCTTTCTGGGGTTACTAATAGCCAGGCAAGAGTGTCCAGAAGACCTGCAAGTCCTGCTCATGGGCACAGAATCCAAAACCATTCATGCATTCCTCAAGGGCAGCAGAGTACCCTATGTGAGTGTCTGATGGGTTTACATAATTCCTGATGGTCTTGGTTCAGGAAGGGGCCTTACTCTGCCTGGGTGAGGAAGAGTCAGAATCGGGCAGCAAGGGAGCTATGGCTGAACTACGGGGAACTGACATCCTGAAGTGCCTGGGAGGTACATGAGGCACTGCGGGCATTGAATCTCCCCGGTCCCTGCTCCAGGGGGCATGGAGAGGGTTGGCAGGGGGGCTGCACCTCTGAACAGCCCACTGCTGCACATCTGGGCAGGGAGATGAAGGGGCAGGGAGATGAAGGGTCCTGAACTCACTTCTTTGAAGACAAATTAAAAACATGTAGGAGGCTGTGCCTCTTTTTCCACGAGATGACACAGGTCAGAAAAAAATGTGGGGGAGAGGAAAGCAAGACAGGGTTCCCTCCCTGTTTTTCCTGTTAACTCCTATCCCTCTCCTTGATCTTCAATGCTCTTTCCTCGGTTTCTGAGATGAGTGTACTAAAAAAGAGGGTAGGAAAACAAGAAAAAGGATAAAAAGTAGATTTTTCTCTTAAAAAAAAGATTTCAACAAAAAACAGTTAAGAGAAATGAAAGGTTACATTGTCCTTTTCTAAAAATAGAAAAAGGAATGTTTTTGTGAATTTGAAGTGCTTTCATAAAACAAAGAGTTTTGGCAAAGCTGCATTTCTCAAAGACTCTTTTGGACAAAAAGTATTCCTAAACTTTATTAGAAATCTCAGCTTTCAACACCTATAGCTGACAGTGTCTCCCACATGACCTGTGGCAAAGGGTACAAGAGTAGGGGACTTGTGAATGAACTGGACTCAGGCGTGGACCACATGGAAAACCTCCAACAACATGCTGGAATCAGAGAGGATACTGTGGGAGAGGAATGCTGATCTGTGCTCTGGCATGCAGCCATATGTGCAGTCTCAGCACCTGCCAGCATCAGCATCTCTCTGAAACTGGCAGTGTACTGCACCTCCATGAGCTCCTTTCTGCCGTGGAGTTAAGAGTCATTTGGTAATTATTGGCAGTTCTACATGCAACAGAGGAACATGAATAGGTCCTGGTTATTTCTTTTCTTCTAGTTGTGGATAAAGCCTGCACTCTAGTGGATTGTCTCTATAGGAAAGTGTAATCCATTTATTGACTTGTGGGGTATAAAGACTGGATTTCCAGAAATGTTGTAATATGGTCTAGCTTCACCTCTCGAGGCCAGTGAAGACAGAAAAGTCAAGCAGATAAGTTCTTTACTCTGTCTTACCCCCACAAAAATCCCAGATTCTCCAGAGAGCCTCAGATATTTTGGTTTTTCCAGTGGTCTTGGGCAGTCCACTGAGGGCAGACTAAGTGTAGATAGCTGATCATATTTACGTACAAAAAAAAGACAGTTTTATTGTAGGTAGAAACTTCAGGTACTGGAAGGCTGCAATTAGGTCACCCTAAAGTCTTCTCTTTTTCACTTAACAATCCTAAATCTCTTAGCCTTTCCTTACAGAAGAGGTGTTCCATCCCTCTAATCAACTTGGTTGCCTTCCTCTGGACTTGCACCAACAGGTCCGTGTTCTTCCTGTTCTGGGGACCCCAGAGCTGGACACTGTGCTCCAGGTGGTGTCTTAGCAGAGTGGAAGGGCAGAATCCCCTTCCTTGACCATTGCTGAATCCCCTCCCTTGGCTGTTGTTTTTTATGCAGCCAGGAACATGGTTGGCTTTCTGAGTAGCAAGTGCAAATTGCTGGGCCGTGTCCAGCTTCTCATCCATCAGCACCCCCAAGTCCTGCCCAGCAGGGCTGCTGTCAATCTGTTCATCCCCCAGGCTGGATTGATACCAGGGCAGCTCTGACTCAGGTCCAGCACCTTGCACTTGGTCTTGTTAACCTCATGAGGTTCCCATGGTTCTACTTCTTCAGCTTGTCCAGGTCTCCCTGGATGGCGTCCTGTCCTTCTGGTGCGTCAACGACACCACTCTATTTGGTGTCAATTGCAAATTGGCTGAGGGTGCATGAAGGGGTCCATCAGGACTCTGAGACATTGACAAACACTCTCTGGATGCAACCATCCAACCAGTAATAGAATCTTTTTTTGGCTATCCTGGTTATGAATAGCTTCTTTCAGGTTTATGGAGTTGGTCTGATAAAAAACAGATGAGGATCTGGTCCATCATGTTCACTGAAACATAACCCTGATTAGATCCAGGCAAATCACTCACACTAAAATATTTGTCTGACACTCACAATTTGCTTATTACGCTGTTTGAAGTCTTCTGGCAAATTTCCACACTGAAGTAGCAAGCTTTTCTCTTGAAGTGTCTGTTTTGAAACGAGGGATGTCAAAGTAACCATTCTTGTTGACTCCACGAGGCTTTGGAGCAAGTTTTATGTCCCTTGTTCATGGAGGGTTTATGACTATACTTAATGGTAAATGTGGTTGGTTTTAGAAGCATTGAGGATGCTAGTAAGTCAATCTACTGTTTGCTTTAGGTTTGTCCCTAAGTCCTTTGCCAAATCTGGGCTTAAAATATTTGCTAATACAATGGGGAGCTGGAGGAAGTCAAAGTGAATTTGTTTTAAAGTATGAATCCTTGAGGAATCTTTGCTATACTGTTTTCTCAATACTTATTGCTGCCTAAAACAATAATCACAGAATATTCTGAGCTGGAAGGGACCCACAAGGATCACTGAGTCCAGTTTTTAAGCAAGTAGCCTGTACAGGGATCAAATCCACAGCCTTGGCATTATTAGCACCAGGCTCCAATCAAGTGAGCTAATCTCAGGATCACACAATGTCAACTGTGAATAAAGGAGGACAACAGACAAATGTTGGACTATCAAGGACAATAAGAAGTGGTTCCATATGCGCACTTAATTTTCGTGGGAGAGGGGGTAGCAATTATACTGTTTTCATAGTGTACAGGTCTCACTGGCAGAGGTAGCCCCAATTCCATCTTCCAACATTTCAGCTCCGGCACAAGTAAAAGATATTAACAGCAATGTGTATCTTGTTTGTTTGTTTGAGTCTGTGCAATCACATACTTTCCCTCTGTGCATGATAGGAACAGTTAGATGACTGTTTCTGTCCCCTCAGCAGCTTAAAAACCTATCATCCATTCTCAACTGAACTAAATAAAGACTGTCTTTCTGCTTCTGCACGTTTGATAGAAAGAGGCAGCCATAGAAGCAAAAAAAAAAGCCTGTACTTATTCCCTCTTTGAGGGAAAAAAAGCAACTGAGTTTGCCCCCCCTTACTTCTGCCTCTCAGAGGAGAATCATCAGGGAACAATGGTTCTGAGCATCCATATGCTCTCACAAAAGCTAAGCAGAGGTCATGTTTTATTTTTCAGGGTTTTTTTTCCCACCTGTAGTCTCAAGGTTTATGCTTAGATTCAGGCTTCCCTGAAGACAAGTTATGCACAATACCTGTCTTTCATGTAAGATGCTAGGATTCCATATTGCATGAGCTGCAATAGTTCTGACAGTTTTTAGGCATAAAGTCAAAATGTGCAAAGCGGAAATCACCTGAAAAGGAGGCTACCTGCGAGTAGCTCCACTGCTTATGAGCTACTTATTTAACATTGCCTCAGACTGAGATTTTGCACCTGAATAACAGCAAAAGCTTAAAACTTGAGACAAGTTGGACATGACCAGAAATACAAATATTAAAAATTATGTCAATATGAGCTGCTGGAGATAATGCTAGGCAAAGTGGGTTCCAAGTGTGTTTCTGTATATTTCTGCCGACTTTCCTTTATGGCACTCAAGATTTTGAATCTTATTTGGAACTTTTTTGCTGATACAGTTAGAAGTGTCAAACTCTTCCAATTCTCCCATGGACTCAAGGCTATTGGAATTTTACATTTGGGGTATTCCTGTCTTGCTTTATGCTGTATAAACCTCTGAATTGTAGCAAATCTAATAACTAGCATGATCGCTGGCTTTTGTATTTACATTCGACAGATCTCTGACAATAGTAACATTGGCAAAACTATAATATCTACTGCTGAAAAAAAAATTGTAGCAGAAATGGAAATGAAGGCAGTGGGTAGCAGATGAGATGCTGCTCTGACAACTTATGTCATCCTCAATCTAAATACATCAGCCAGTCTTTCCTAATGATCTGTTTTCTTCTATTTAGCAGAATTTGAATGTTCATTTGTTGTTGTAACCTGACCTTTCCAGTATTAATTTTTTCCCAGCTCCACGGACTGAGGGAGAGGCTCAGAACTGTGCTGCTGACAAATGCTACTGTGGTCGCCATGGGGAGTCAGGAATTCAAGTAGCAAAATCTCGGTGTAATCTGCTTGTATCTGGCTCAGTGCAATTTGCAGTTGCTTTATGCAAACCCAATCATTGTTTGCAATTCATCAACTACAAAAACAGGACTGAGAGACACAGGCAGGAGAGTGTACCAAAGAAGACAGACTGTGCTTTAAATTAGAAGGGTTGAGCCTGTTGTCAGTCATGCACCACATTCTCATTCAATTGATAACAGAATGAACAACCGCTATGTATTTTCTTATTCTGCCAGTCACTATCAAGTAAATGTAACTGCTTAAGAAACACTTTAACACTTTTTAACCTGTGTTAGTATTTCTTATCCTTGATCATTTGGCTCAAAACAGGCAATTAGAGATAAATTTTCCTAAGCCAGGAATAATCCTTTTGCTCATCTTTCCATTCCTTGCTGCCAAGTAACTCCATCTGATGTTAAATGACTCACACATGGTATACATGGGCTCTTCAAAATGCAATATCAAGATGCAGATTGGCTTCAGGTATGTGAGCAAACTCATCTTTTATCTTTATTCCTCTAATGCTGTTTGATAATGCTATAAAGCTTCCCCAGGGTAATGACTCCCCATTAGAAGCCAACAGGTTTTACAGTACTATTCGCAAGGACCCATCATATAGCAGAATCTATAGTATCTTCAAAGAGGGAATACTCCTCTGAGCCCCTTTGGAGGCTGGATGCCATCCAGCTTTGGAGATCGGTGGGTGTTTTTGTTGAGCAGAAGAAGCACCAGGGTGCTGGCCCCTGACAACATGAGGCTGGCGCATTTCATGCAGTAATCGATAGCAGATGGGGACATGCTGTGTTGGGCTCTTTGTGGGGCTGTCTGGAAGCTCTGATCCAGCATGTGGCAAGGTTTGAGCAAGGCAAGGTTAAGCACTGAGTGCTAGGACTGAAAACAGAGGGATGGGCAATAGAGGAGGTTACGTCTGCTCTCCTTTTGCTCCTGTTCACACCATTCACTCCCTCCTTCCCTGCAGACAGGACATAAGCACCACTAGAAAATACATTACTTGCAGATGGGTATTTTCTGAAAATTACCAGGGACAATTTCATGTACAATTCTGAACAGAGCCACAGCTTTTAAGAAAACCATTAATTTTGTAAAAACTATGCAATGTTTTCTTCCTCCTGTTTCATAAAAAAAAAGAGAAAAATTAAGCTGCTGAAAAACCTTATTTTCAATGTAAACCAGTACATTTTTTGACATGGGTGTTCCAGTTTTATAACAAAAATTTTGGTTGAGAGTTTTGCTTTTTTTGGTCTGCAGGTTTTTTTTGTTTGTTTTGTGTTGTTTTGGTTTTTGTGTGTGTTTTTTTCTTTTTTTTTTGGAGGGGGCTTGGGGAGAGTCTTTGTTTGTTTTGTGTTTTTTAAAATTATTTTTTATTTTTATTTTTATTATTATTTAATTTTTTTTTAATAACCACAACCATAAAGAATTCAGTTTCAGTCAACAGCTGTTTTCTTTCAAGGAAATGTATCAGAAATTTCAAAGCAGATTGTGGTGCTTATGGATGATAATATTTAGGAAACTAATGGGGTGATTAGAAATCCTTATTGATATAATTCCATATAATTGCACCCAAAATATCTGGTGAAACAACTGCTATCAGGATATTATGGGAAGAGTTTGTGGACCTCTGACCAATGAATTTTCTATTTTTGAAATGCAGGCTTTAAGCACCACAGGATATTCTCTCCTCACCCATACAAAAAATATGGTAAGGATTTTATGTTGGCTAGGACTCCAACTATTTCTAAAATATATTATAAAATGCTATTACAAAGAAATAACAGGGAATGTTTCCATCCAGCTGGAACGAGCTGTGTTGCAACAGTTGGAGACTATCTTCAAGCCATCCCATCTGATGAAGTAGGACTGCCCATGAGGGATGTTTTCTGGGCTCAGGTCTTGCATCATAAAGACCAGCTTCTAATTTCCGTGAACACAGGGAAATGTGGTAGGAGGAGAGAACTGGAAGTGGTGTTTTGATAGTCATGACCTTTAACCTGCTTTTTGTCAAATTTGCGATTTTTTATACAGGGCATACAAACACACCACCACCAGGCTTCTGACTTCTGTTCAAGCTCTCAAGATGCTTGTTTCAGGCACAGGATAATTTCCCATTGATCTTAATTTCTTGGCAAATCTTGCCGCAGTCTCAAAAGTGATTTTTCCCTTCTTGGGGAGAAAAACCCTCCTCCTAAAAAGCTAGCATAAGACCTGGGACTGAGTATCATGATGCTACTGTCTTTAAGGGCAGCTTTTTGTTAGTAAGGACATGGGTGTCTTGTCGTTATTCCCAGGTGGCAGTGACTCCTGAAAACAGCAGTCCAGAGCAGGCAGAGTCATTTGTTTTTAGTAAAGTTGGCTCTGCTGATTACTTCACGAAAGTCTGGTGACTTGCCAAGTGTACTTCACAAGTACACATGAGAAAATAGAGGAAAATTCTGAAGATATTAAAGTAGTTTTGAAGTCATGATGAAAGCCATGTGTCCTGATACTGTGGTGAAGCAAAATACCTGTTTTTTGCTTCAGAGGATGTGTGATTAGAGTCAGGGCTGAGCTCCCAGATGATGCCCATGACAGTGGTAAACAGTCAGGGGCTTAAACTCTCGTGATTCTTGGACTAAGGAGTGGGAGGAGATGATTAGAGAGATGCCACTGTTGCTGTGACCATACTTTTTTCTCCTGGTGCTTCTAGTTTTCCGTCCAGGAAGAAATGCCCAGTTGCATATCAGTAAGAATTGTACAAGAATTGTGTATTTGTTACATTCAGGACCAACTGAAGAAAATCTGCAGCTCCCTAAAACAGCCCTTTGCTTCCTCTGACTGGTTTCTCTGAGCTGCAGAAAAGCCACAGTTTTCAGTGGAAGGGGGAGGAGGAGGAAGAGATAATCAGAAGCACATGTAGGAGTTAACTACAGATTTGCTGGACCTTTTTGTAGGCAACAGTTCAGGGAGGCTGCCTGCCTAGAGAAGAGAGATGAGAAAAGAAAAATCAGCATCCCTGAAGCTTAAAAACTGGCCTTCTTCCTCCCCATGGCACTGTGGGGCAATTTGCTCCACTGGCAATAGCAGAACTCAGCACCAACACTAGTCTGTGGCTTGATTCAGGGTGCTGCTGAGGGAATGCCATGTCAATTGTTTTTGGTGGAGAAGTCAGCCCTGCTGATTACTTCACAACAGTCTTGCAGAATAGTTTTCTACCTAGTTTAGTATGATATTTACACTCGGTTTACACTTTCCTTTCTCTCACCACCTGCACAAAGTAGGAGAGTGCACTGGCTAATTTGTGAGAGACCAGGAGACTTAATCGTAGGGCTGAAACTGGAACAAATGTTCTTCCCTGCCTTTGCTTTTAAATCTTGTTTAGAGGTAAAATCTCTAGACAGGGATCATCTACCACCTTGTGCTGACACACAGCTTAACAGAGCATGGCTTGCGTTTCCACTGGGGAAATGCGATTTACACCTACAGTATAAACAATCACTGAAAATTTCTCCTATTACTTCCAGAGTCAAGCAAAGACAAGGCAACTCTTTCCTCTCCCAGCTCTGTTGATGAGAAAACACTTTGGCAGCCAGTGGTGACCACCAATGAGAATGTTAAACACATCTCTCACCTTCTTTCAGGAGAGGTTTTTGATGAGTTTGTTCACCAGTAGGTATTTGCATACCAGTCTGCTAGGTATTTTGATACTAGTCCATCTGCTAAAGCAATATTTCTCCCCGTTCCCTTGGTTTTTAATGTAGAACATCTGTGTCTTCTTTCCTGAAATACTTTGTCTTTTTTCCCCCCCTTAAAGTAAATTGATGAATGAAATGTCTGCTTTTTCTTCAGTTTAGTTTGCTGTTGTCCGAAAGATTTGCAGACACCTTAGCACATGTACAGCAAATAATCCCAGATTCTCTCACACAAAAACACAGGTGCTGGCCCATGCACATGCACACAAAATCATTACAATTCATTTCTTCTGAACAGAGAGTCTCATCTTGGACTTCAGTTTCAACCAAGTGACCCGATGAACTGTAGATTACCTGAGTCAGACAGCTTGTCTGACCAACTGCAAATAATTTTCCTGTTACTGAGAATACCCTCGGGCCTCTGCATCTTCTCAAAGAACAAAACTGTTTCCATCTGTATGAAAAAGTTTATTTTTGACAGGTCTGTCCTTTGGATATCGTTTAAAGAAAACTGGTGAATATGTAGAGCATCCTGCGTTGCTCAGCTAGCGGTAGTACACTTCCAAAAGAGTCGAGCTGAAAAGTTTTGGTAAAAATCTTTAATTACAAAAAATATCATCTTATATACTTTCTTCTGCTAAACTGAAGCCTGAGGCCAAAAGCAAGTTTCAATGGAAAACAGTCCTCTGCTGATTTGTTAAGGCTTTGGGCCATGCTTTGAGATGTTCCTTTAGCTGATGTCACAGAGGATACGAGATAGTCCATGAAAACAACAGGGGAAATGAGAGGGAACTAAGTTGTGTGCTTCTTTTATTCTCCTTCTGGCTGACCTATCTAACCTGGGGAACTATCCTAGAGTACTCAAGAAATGCACTGTTAAACCAAATGAACCAACTAGTGCTTTCCTTTAAATTAAAGGAACAATCCTTGACTTTCTCAACCCTACCCAAACCTTGAGGATGAAGCCCCTACCATTAAATCAAGAGATTTTCTTCTCTTATTTAGCCTTTGCTTTTTACCTTATCAGACAAATTTTCAAGTAACAACCATTCCACAGAATGAAATATCACACATCCTGGAAGCATAAATAACTTTCACATTTGTAAGTCTTGATAAGATGCATAGTAAATGAAACTTTAATAAGATAACCAGTGTTTTGCTTTCCATTAATCCTTGAAGGACCTCCCTCTGGGATAGTTTTGGAATTGAAAATGCATTACTGCACATCTCATTAATACCACGTGCTTTCCCTCAGTAAAAAGAGCTTCTGTCCTACAGGACTCTTGGCACAGAAATCCAAACCAGGCAGCTGTAGAAAAAGCAGCCCGTGGTTTTCCTTCTGTCTGCCCTCAGTATCAACTCTGAAAGTCACAGAAAGAGTGACACTGCAGCATCTGGTTGGACTCATCAGGAGACAGTTTTGTTTTACGGGTTCACACATAACCGAGTATTGTTCACCTAAGAAGACATATAAATAATTAGAAATGGCTTAATCATAGAATTTGTACATCTGCAACAAAGGACAGTTCAGAAATTTATAGATTTTGAAGGTCAAACAGGACAACAAGATCATCCTCACTGGCTTTTATAGAGCTTGATGGACACTAATGGACAGATTAATGGAGTGCTTTTGAGAAAAATAGTATTTTCCAGTATTGAACCTATCTTGAAGACATACAAAAGGAATCTCACCAGTCTTTATTATTTGTGTCTTCATCACATCCTGGTAACCAAGTGTTTTATTTTTAGTTTTATTACATTTTATCTTGCCAAACTAGCTAGTTCCTACCTATAATTCATCAGTGCCCATGCAGATCCTCAAAAAAGTAGGGGAAATGCAAGAGGTTTCATTGACACTGAAATTAGAACAGTCATTCCCCCAGCTGCACAGAGGAGTTATGTGTCCTATTTCATAATTTCCTGCACTAGTTTGGAATTGGTCCTGCAGACAAGCTGTATTTTAATAATTCAAGGAGTGGGGCACAGTGAACCTTTGCTGGTTCAGAAACTGATACCCAGAGGCATCAGTTGCTTATGTTTGAAAGCAGTAGCTCTGTACACCAGAGTACTATGGGCATAAGGGTATGTGTGCACGGATTTGTTTCTTGTCCCCGCAGTCAGATGCTCAGGTTTCTGTCAGAAAAGTTATCCTGAAGTCAGTTTGTCCCTGAACTATAATGTCTATTTTGAAAATAAAAAATAGCATATGCAGCTCAACAAACAACCTTTTTTTCCTGAGCCTGAGCTACTTGGACTTTCCTACACAGGCTTATTGCTATTTGAATGTTAACCTAAAGGGAGGTTAACTGCATAGCAAAGTGCTTGCTCCAGCATTAAGTCGAGGTCTCAGCAGTAAAATTCCTAATTGCTAAGTATTTCCTGATAGATTCAAATGACCACAATGGTGGGCCTTTGTAGAGCACGTATTAGGCAAGGTATCCATAGGCAGAGCAGAAGTACAACATAAGAGCAGAACAGTAGGCTGGTTCCTGCCAGGCGCAGTTGTGATTTCAGCTGTTATTGAAGGCCTTGCATCAGGCTCAAGCACTCGGAATGGCAGGAAAGCATGCTTTGGATTTTACACTTTCAAGTGTTCTTGTCAAATGTTGCTATTCCTGACACTCCTTGTGTGGTTTGTACACCACAAGAAACAAATACTGAAGGAAGCATTGATGATTTGGCTGGAAGTGCCGAATCTTAGCCCACATATTTGTAAGTATTTTCCAAATGTTTAATAGTTTTCAATGGAGAAAAGCATAAAGTTTTTAGATCCAAATCTATATATAGGCTGGCAACTTAGTATTATATCACTGCCAATTTATTGAAGAAAAGTTATTACACTACACTAAGGCTAAGGATTTATACCTGGAAAGAACAGTAGATTTCTTTCAATTTTATGTGCTTCTACTCTTTTCGTCTCTCCTCAGCACAGACTCTGATCCAGCTTGGAACTTGGTTATAAATCCAACCTACAAGTGTTTATGTATCACATGATGCCTGCACTACCCAGAACAAAGGGTGCTTCTGCTTTTGTAAAAAGTATCAGCAGAGATAATTTGTCATCCAAAACTTCTTGTTTGGTATAAAAATGGGTTGAAAAGTCTATATTAGGTTTTTGTGCTTTCCAGAGAAGGTTTCAAGAGAATAATGTCAGGTTCAGTTCCAGTGAGTTAGAAAGATCAAGAAGCAACTTTATCTACCTCAAGTTCCTGGAAAGAAACAAAACCAGTCTACAACATCTTTTTTTCAGAGTAAGATAAAATTCACATTTTAAGTATAACATACAGATATTTATATAGCTGAAAAGAGTGAAAAGAGTATTCATATTTACAATTTGAAGTTACATCTTGCATGTGACTTATTTTCAGTAATTTTATTGAGACTTAACCACTGTCCATGAATGGTTGCATCAAATAAAGCAAGAAAAAAAATTGCGGAAACAACCACTTCAGCATAGGAAAAATAAATTATGATGGCAATTCTGTGTTTGTTGTTCAGTGTTATGCAAATTTCCTTCAATGTCACTGATGATTTGTGTATCTAAATACTTTACAAATATTGCACTTCTTTGTTTTGGTTTTCTGGCAGAGGTGTCCAGTCAAACACTCATGCAGAAGCTGTATAAGACAACAACATTATTCAAAAGTCACACCTGTGAATTTGAAAATAAATGTGTTCATCAATAGAGCAGAAAAAATTTCAATGCAAGATCTTATCCATTGCTTCGTAGAGTATGTTTCTTTTCATTATCGCTTAGGGTGTTAATTGGATAACTTTGTGTAGTTGCATAAAATTCAGCCATTTTCATCTCTGGTGTTTTTTTTTTTTTTTCTTTTTTTTATTTTTCTCAAAAACTAACATTGCTATGCATGTTTTATACTTGAAAATAAAACAGAAAAAAAAAACACAACCCCTGAATACTTGAAAACTCAAAGTCTGATGTATGGCCCATAGGCAATTTGTAAGGATCAAGAGCTATAAAAGTCTGTTCCCTTACTCAGGAGAAGGGCCTCTCTGAGAGTGGGCAAAGCCTTATGCAGCTCAGACAAGGGAAGTGTGTGCATGCCAAGGACCCTGAAGTCACTGTGTACTTCAAAGCTGTAACTTGAGCTTCCCCAGCGACTTCGCAATAAATCAAATAAACCAGGCTGAGGCAGGATGGAAGGCAGGGCAGGCAAGTGAAAGGGATGGGGAGAAAGAAAGTGCTATGATAATGAAATGTCCAGGAAACAAAGTTGTCCTGCTACGGCTGCCCAATCCACAAATGTGAAATTACAGCTGTTGGCTTCAAAAGTGCATGTTTTTTTAATTCAAGGGATTGAACCGTGGCATCCCCAAATACAGGTAACATTCATGGAGCTTATGAGTAATGCAAGACATGCTAAACTTGCTTCCTCACCCATAACTTCTCAGTCACACAGTTCTGAGAGTTTTCTTTTTAAGGGATTCATCCAGATGTCACACAGACACTAACAAGTTAACTTTTTATCAGTGACATTCACCTCAGCCTAGATATCCAGGAGTCCAACAATAGAAATGCAGAGAGGAGGAGGACACAGGAGAAGCTGATTGAGTTATGCATGTTTGGAAGACCAGGTACCTCTCTAACTTAAGGCCAGATCTTGGAGCCCTACTCAATGAGAAGTGGAGAGTTGGACTCAGATTTTCAGATGATTATTGCAAAATAAGACAGTGTACAAACTTACACTGTGTCTGTAGTCTCATGTCATCCATCTGTCAGGATGCTCTTACCTGTCAATAAGTAAGAGAGGAAAGTATCTTACCCCTGTCTGAAACTTCCTCAATGACAACTGAGGCCAAGACATCTGTTCAAACTACTTTAAGGGTTTTTTTGTTCAGTCTTACTTTTATGTAATCAAATGCTCCAGGAAGATTCCTTACTTTGTTGTTCTGAATAGAGTTTCCTGAATAATCTAAGGTAGGTGTTTACATGGCTTATAAAAGCACATAGCAATTATCTCAAGGGTTTTTCGTCACAAAATTCCTGTGAGGTTAATTTCTGGTATTATCACCATTTCATTCATTGGGGATGACACTGATCTAGAAAGCACAGAAAAATCCTGGATCCATTGAAGGTAAAGACTGTTTTTGAACCAACAAGAAGTTAACAAGTTCCTTGAAGCAAAGCAAGAAGATAGAAGTGATTTTCAACACAAAGTGGTAATTTTGTGATTGCTCACAAAGCAAGCTGTCGTCTTACTCACTAGGGTGTTTGACTTCTACAGTTGTACTTAAAAATCCACTTGTAATCCCCGTCTCATGACATCATGCAGCCATTTTGGGGTTTTTTTTACACATACAGAAATATTGTGATTTCTGCTTACAAAAGTATCCACAATTGACACTTGTGAGCAAACAAGTTACCATTATTCACTACTGGCTGTTTGTAATTTCTGTACATGCAAAGGTTTTCAATCAGTCTGGAAACAGACTCTGCTCCCTGCCACTTAGGTAGTAGTAGCACATAAAGGTGCTTTGAAGTAGTTCCTATGACGTCTGACATGATTTGCAAAATGTAGGTTATTCACAAAAGACATGTAGTGGGTAACTATGGACAATGGTTTTAAAATAATACTTTCCAGCCATTTTTTGTAAATGAAATATAATGAATCTGCTCAACAATTATTAAACGTCATTTACATACTGTATACAAGAAAGCTGGGATTTATCAGAATTTTGATTAAATGTTCCTTATCACAGCTTCTCTAAGACCAGTGGCAAAGAACATTTTCCTGCAATAAATATACTTTCATGGAGCAAAAAAATTCTGGGCTCAATTCAACTGAAACAAACTTCCGCATTTACTTCAGGTTTCACAATCAATTTCTCCTTGTTCAAGAGACGAGCTAGATGCTCTAGAGCAATCACGACAAGCAGGCTTATTCATCATGCATTCATCTTTCCCCTTAGTGAACCTATGTCTCCACACTACCGTGGTGCCCCAAACATAAGGCTGTAATTGACAAAACTGACTCATTTAAATTCACTTTGTTTAATGACAACTGAACCTTGCAGATTATGGCAGGGAATAACTAGTTCAAGGGGAGCTAGTTTTGCAAAGACACCAGCCCTACAGGCTTGACTAGTTCTTTACAAGTGGAAGACTAGATGAGAAATGTTTAAGAAATTTAACTTAAGTAAAAATAAATCAGGATATTGGGGGAAGGAGAGTCTGGATACCATAAATACTTCACCACTGAGTGTTAGGGAAAAGAAAAAAAAGTAATGAGTGGGTTGGCAGTAAATTATTAAACTATCTTTTAGCAAATCTGGACAGAGGAATTAAAAAGGAAAGGAATATGATTCTTAAGGACTTATTATATTGACTATTTTCCAACTTAGAAGATGGTTATAACTTTCCTCCTTAATTTTGGGACAAAGGTTATAGCTGGTCCTGTTCTTTTAAAGGGATTGCTGATATGTGTTAAAAATCATCTTTAATGCTGTTAGAAACCCTGGGAGACCTGTACAGCACAGAGATATTGAAAAAGACTAGTAGTACCTGATAAATGCCCCAAAACTCATGATTACCTGAGCCGCATGAGATGATTAGTGCTGTTTAGACATGAACAGGGCAAGCATCCAGAGGTGCAGGATTCAGGGCACTCTCAGTCACCATCCCTTGTGAAGGAAGGAAAGTAATACCACCAGAGAAAGTGAGTCTTGGCACCCCACATGTTCTCCTAATTCCAGCCTTTGCCCAAAACACCTGCCTGAGAGAAATGGACTTGTCTGGCTCAGCCTGTGAACTGCTGACCAAAACCAACTGAAAAATCACTGATGCTTACACCAGATGCCTTTTAAAGATCAAAGGGATTTTTGTGGGGTGGGAGGAGACCTTTTTCACTTCCTGTTAGCAAATCACAGTGGAAATTCCCTCTCTGGACACGAACTGGAAAATCTGGAAGCTATCCGGAGGGTTATAGCAAATGGCTATTAGGTCTTCCCATCTTCCTTGACCACAGCTGGTTAAGATATTGTTCAGTGAGGAGGTCTGGACACTCAGTTTTCATAATAGCGATCCTTCTACACTTCCTCTGATATATGTTCACAGTCAGAAGACAATGGCATGTTCATTAGTGCTTGTGTGTACGTCTTCGTGAACTAACACTGGTCTTGTTGTAGCTGCACCGTCACTCATCTCTTAAAAAAATTCAGCAACCAGGGTACTTTTCTGGGAACACACTCACCCAGTTGATGGCAGAAACCTCACGACAATTATAATGTATCCTTCCAGTCAGCTGAGAGTCCCACAGCTTTAGCAAGAGATGCTGAGAGTGTCACGACACGGCTCAACATGTGCTCTGGCACACTGTGGCAAACTATGATGGAGTGTTTAAGAGCTGATCACACCAATCAATGACACTTACCTTTTCAGTACAGCTTGTCATCCTCTGCTACCTCACCACACCAGCAGAAGGAAACTGAAGTCACATCCTGAACCTCTATAGAACAAAATCTGGTGTAGTAGTGAAAATCCATTTTTATGGCCCTTTTAAAATAAAACACCGGATTTTGTATTGAATTCAATTAGACATACATTCTGTTTTTTCTGCTGAGTGGACACTAAATGCAGTAGCTCCAGCATGGAAATGGAAGTGACAGTGCATGGCACTAGCTTTTCAAACTTCTGCCTCACTATTTCTCTGATCATATTTTTAATGCCTTTAGTTCTCACATTTGCCTGCCCTCTTCCTTCCCCACTCCCCTTTTTTTCCTTAAGTTGGTGGCATACTCCTTTCCTCTTATATGTTCAAATATTTAAAAATGCCAACATGGTTTGAAGGTCTTGGAAATGTTTCTCTGAAAGTGCATGGAATAGTAGCTGCTAAACAGCCACCCTCATTTGCAAAATTCATCTGGGAGTTTTAAGTCAGTGGTACCCATTTGGAGATAACTCTATGAAATCATACACAAGAAAATAATCTAAAGCTTCTGAACGTGTTTGTGAAGAAAGAAGCAATAGGCAACACATGTAATAACAAGGTAACAACTAATGTTGAAATCAGCAGAAGGGAAAGAATATTTGGTACAACTCCAGCATTCATTTCAGGGAATGATTTTAAAATCTCAGCTCAATTTTTTTTATGAAAATAGTAAAAGGGAAAGCCTGACATCAGTTGTTCTTAGATGCCTGGCATTTTGATGGGAGCCTTTACGTGATCACAGTACTGAAATAAAATATGAAGAAAAAAATATTATTTTACTAGTGATTCTGAACTTCTAAGTATTTTTTGATAGTATTGTTTTGCTGACTCATATTATTTTCTCAGGTGCTGAGAGTAGAATTTTATTTGCCAGATCTACTTGCTTCCCCCTGTTTCAAATTTAAGCTGAAGTGTACCAAACTAAAAAAAATAAAAAAATGAAAAAGAAAAGAACCACTGACTTATGTTGAAGTTTACAAATAGAGTTTACAAGTATTCTCAAAAAAATCCTTTCCCCCCAAAAAAGTAAAACATTGAGATTCTTATACAGAAGAGGAAGATAAACAGTTGAAAAATAACAATCCAAATTTTCATTTTTATTTTAAAGCCAGGAATAAATTTTAAAGCCAGCTCTTAGTCAGATGAATTTATCATATTATAGCTGAATCGATGTTTTAAAGTACAGCAGGAACTCAGGAGCCAAAGTAATCTTCTAAAACAACATCTTTAGGCCCCTAACCAAGTGATTTTCAGTCTAACTTAGATACTTGGAAAAAAATTTTCATAGAGTCACACAGGCTTAAAGTTTACTGCTTGTCAGTGTGGTGGAAGCTTCTAATTTTGGAAAAACTAAGGCTCTAAAAGATGGAGTGGCCCAAAGACCTTTAATAACTTCCAACATCAGTGTCTGAATTAGGTGTGAGGATGGCTAGAACAGCTCCCATCACTCTCTTAAAGACATCCAGCCGTCACTGAAAAAGCATAGCTGCTTGTGGAGCAGTTGAAACTCTGCCATGGATTCGAGCTGGCACACGAAGGTAAATCAAAACTTTAAAGCAAGGTTTCCACTCACTTTAAGGGTCTTTGCTGTCATGGTTAATTTGTATTAAAAAGAAAATAAAGCATTTCTTTTTAACTTCTCTATTTTTACGCAGTTCTGAATACCTACAGACTATGCTTTTATCATATGCAGCTCAAGGTAGTAACAGAGTTGGTATCAGGCCTTAGCAAAGAAGATAACAGCTACCAGTTTAGCTCTGCTTTTCTGTCCACTTTGTCATATTATTGCAAAAACTGAAACAAAGCACCATAGCTACCCCAGTGAAAAATTCCTTATTCAAAACCACTTCTATGAAGAGGCAGGCCTCCTCAAAAAGCCTTGCGGTGGGAACCATATAATCACTCATTTTTACACTGGGCAATGTCTTTGCTTTTAATCTTTGATGGTATTGTCCTCAGTTAATGAGAGGCAACATTCTATGTGGAAAGGGTGGCAAGAGTTTATGTCATTGTCTTGTTTGCAAAGTCCCATAAAATTTTTAATGCTTAGCAGTCTAAAAAGTGATGACATATATGTTTAGAACAAGTTCTGTGCTGTTTGTTGTTCCTGTACACAGCTTACTTTCAAAAGAATAGATCTGAAGGGCTTTTGTTCACTTGCACCCCCCCCCAAAAATAAAAAAAAAGCTTTAAAGCAAATATGTAAGCACACAAGTGGAAATGGGCCAGTAGACCCAGTTATCACCATTATCTTAGGACTGACATTTGAAAATAAGCCAAGAACTTCCACTGCTGAGTACTCTCCTCTCAAGGTCCCAGGATTCTGAAGGACTGTCCTAGGGTGAACTGTGACCTCTCCTTCATCTGGTCTGCCATAGGCATGCAAATCTGCCTCCACTGTGGGGGTCTTTCAATCATTTCTTGCGTTTTCTTACCCAGAACTGAAAAACAGCTACTGAATCCTATCCGAGCTGGCATGGCATACTTCTGAAATGATTAATCTGAGAGAGAACAATCATCCATCGAACAGTGATGTTGGCTGTCCTCCTTGCTTGTGTGGATGCAGAATTCTTGTTGTATACAACCTTTGGAAGAAAAGGAAGTGGAAAGGGAGAAAGGGGAAAAGGAAAGGAAGGGGAGGAAAAGAAAGGGGAAAACAGGGCAGGGCAGGGAAATATAACCTGATTTCTCTGGTCTTTGGTTCCCTCTTCCTGCATGGGAAGCTGAAACCTCTGTATTGGGAGCTTCAAACAGATGAACAAAAGTGCAGCTGAAGAGCAGGCATGTGGCTGGCAGCTGACAGGCTTATCTATTGAGTGGAAGATCCTTTCTGGCAGTGCAGCTATGCATAAGTTTCAAAACTGGCTGCTTGAAGGGAGATAAAGCACTCACTGACATCCTACGTAGTACAGATTTCTTCTTCAGCACAAACAAAGGCCTGCAGAGCATCCCAGAGACAAAGTATCTCTTGTCTTCTTTTTGTCTTACCCTTCCCTACCACAGGCCACTCCAACCTCTACCTCCCTTCTGTTTCTGAGCACAAGATTTTAGACCCTTTGAAACACGTTTTTTCCAGATGCAAGTTCCAAATTCCCTATCAGTAGCTTTCTGTCCCTCTCCAAGGACCAAGCAGAGAAAAACACATATGGTTTCCCCCCCAGTCATACAGTTCATCCCTTGCTGAAACCCTCCAGAGTCTAGTTTCTTCCAGGTAAACCCCTCTTTGCATCCCTTTGCTCAGCGTGCTGAATTACAAGCCTGGTAGGGCCCCTCTTCTTCCACTGATTAAGTGTCTGGGACTGGCATTTCCCTGGACCTTTTCACCAGCTGGAACTAGTGCTGTGTCTGCACTCTCACCTGCACCGACATGTAACATGAGAAAAACCTCATGGGTCCAAATGAAACACCATGTTATGGTATTAATAAACTGCATCTTGAGCACCAAAGGATGACGAGTTAGTGTTAACTCTTTCTGCGGAGTAGAACAATTTAAAAGCACAAATGATGGCACTTTATGTCAAATACCTGTTAATACTGAGTCTTTGAAAGCATGCCAGCCTCCTCACTACACCAGGCCAAAACAGGTTAATAAAAGAAAACCGAACTATTTTTGCCTCCTGTGATTTCGAAAGTAAAAAAACTTTTTTTTTAAAGCTGTAATTATTCCATGTAAAAGATGTTTAAAACATGTTACTTAAGTGCAGAAAACAAAAAAAATTACATTTTAGCCCCACTGATTTTATTTTTTTTTCCCTGTGATAGCTGTTTTAAAATAAAAGTTGTTAGGAAAGGATTGGAAGAATATTTTAGAGAAGTTTCAGTTTAGTAAGATCTCAGAGGAGCTACTGGACATGCACAGACCAAACACATCACTCTTCGTCTGTGCATAGTATAGCTGAGCATCCTCCACCACGTTGATCATCAGCAGGGTGCCTGCTGGGGTGCCTAAGGATTTTCCCAATATATTACCTTAGCAGCACAACTGGATTGAAACTCAAATACGTACTTACTCAGAGAGTTTTTCTGTCAGAGTAATGGCAGGCAGTAAAGAAGATGAACCAGAGACCCCATATTCACCATGCTACAGCTGGCATATGCCCTTGTGGGACTGCTCTCCTTGCAAATAGATTGGAAACCGAGGATCCCCTTGCCCTTGCTCAGCTGCTTGACAGCTGATGCATAAGGAGGTTAGATGCATCCACACAAGAGCTGGGACACTGATAGGCTTCATGCTCCAGGCTGTCATGTGGACTGCCCTTTTGTCACCCGGTACTGGAAGATGGAGAGCTGGACACATTCCGCACGCTTTGAAGCCTTGGAGCCAGAAAGCTGCTCCTTTGCAGGAGGACTTAATCCCTCTCCTTCAACTTTCCCCCACTGCTGCAAAAGCTGCTGGCCAGCACAGCAGTACAGAGCAGCTCCATGGCATCGGGGGCAAAGGCACTGCCATACTCTAACTTTCTAGGTGACTGGAGCAAACAGACTTTCTGTTTCCCCCTCTGCTCTGGGCGTGGGAGATCCTGCACATTGGACATCATGCAGTGAGTCAAAATCACACACTGGTAAAAGGAAAATGTCATTACATGTAATCGTGCAGATCCTAAGGACAAGACACTTCAGTCAATAACTTCTGATATTAATTTTATAATAGCACTGATGTAACAGTGTTTTGACTGCTTACATGCCCAGCTGCATGAGCTACTTCTTTCAGCTTCTTCATCACACTCTGCCCATAGTTAGTTTAGCAGCACCTTCAGTACAATAATCTCCGTGAAGAGTAAAAAACAACTGATCACGATCCTTATCTGGCACGTAATATGAAGCAACTCTCACAAGCTGAAACTGAAACAGCTTCCATCTGGAGAGAGGCAAATGGTTTTGTCAGTGAGCAAGGTTATCTGGTCACACAAAATTCTTTAGGTAAACAGAAGCTCATTTTTCTCCCAAGGCTTCAGCCAAGGTTAAAGGCTTCTGTGGAAGCTAAGCAAGCTGAATCAAACACTGCAGTGGTGACTAAGTAAAACTCTTGCTCCTAAGTTACGTAGCAAATCCAACTGACAGGTCTAAAACGCAGTGTAAATCTCCAGACTTGGCCAGGGAGCCTGGTATTCAATTGGGATTATATCCTCCCTGTAATCTGGTCCCAGAGTACTTTTGAGCGAAGGGGAAACTTCTAGCACATCTGAAACAGACAGCTTCTGCAGCATCTCTCAGGAAGCTTTGCATGTGCCCACTGTAAATTTAAGAAAAGGTACACAGAGGCGATGCAGAGTCTCTCCAGCAGCTAATGGCTGAAAAACTAATAAAAAGGTGAAACAATGGGTTCTTACACAAGTACAGACCCAGAACTAAAAAGAATGTAGATTTCAGTTTTCAATATGTATTTTAACTGCAGGAAAAAAAGCTTGCTTTTGCAGTTCTCTACTTCTAGGCTTGCTGATCCAGAATGACTTCTCTTTGTTCTCTACAAGGTTATATATACAGAAAATATAGTAATATAATTAAATATGTACATGAAGAATTGAATGTTCGAGCTGCCATTGCCATCCAGAACTTCTGTTGAACTAACCCGTGTCTAGTCAACGTCAGTTTCAAGGGGTCAGCCAAGGACTTTGTGGGTGCCATGAAAAGGACCTGGAAAATTCTAGCTAATGAGTAATCATAGCAGTAAGCATGTATGGTGTGACAGTAGGAGCTGCTCAACTACAGAAATAAATATGGCCAAGCCATATCTGTATTATGAAAGGAAGAGTCAAGTAAACTAGGTTATATGGGAAAAGGATAGGTTAGCAGAAGATTTAAGCCAGGGCTTCAATTCATAATTACTAACTAATGCTTACTCTCACTTTACTGTAAGACTAGCCAGAAATTTCTATGACATGTCTTTCCTCATTTAGCAGCGTATCTGACTAGGGAGCAGAGCAATCATCCTGGCAGCATGTCATATAAAATGTCACAAAACATGTGCCAGTGGGCCAACTTGTTCAGCTGTGTTGATCCCAGCTAGATGCACACATCTCCTTTCCCTTGCTAAGCAAAGAGAGTCCCATGTAATGAGATGCCTAATTATGCATGTGTGCATGCTTGTGGGTAAAGGCAGGAGAGTGGCATGTAGGGAAACACAGCTCAGTTACACTCAGCAAGGCACCCCTACAGATCCTTGCTATCTTTACGTTAATAACTCTTACATGGTCTGGGAATACCATCTGGATACTGGATTGTAAACCACAAAGCAGTTTGGAGGCAATTCCAAAAGTAAATTAAAGACAGGTCAGTCTCCACAACCCACAGAAAAAAATTACCCTGTTTGCTGTCCATGCAGAGGTCTGTTTCCTGGCCCTGCTATGCCAGTGACTAACGCTATTGTTTTTAGACAGAGGTTGCTGAGTTGGAAGGGATGCACAAGGATCCTTGAGTCCAACTCCTGGCTCTGCATAGGACCATCCCCAAGAGTCACACCATGTACCCAAGACTATTGTCCAGACAGTTCTTGAACTCTGTCAGCTGGGTGTTGTGATCAGTTCCCTGGGGAGCCTCTTCCAGTGCCCAACCACCCTCTGAGTGCAGAACCTTTTTCTGATATCTAAGGTTAACAGTGGACGCTTTGACAAGCTGGGGCAAAAAGAAGTGACTTTACAAAGAGGACTCTCCTAAAAAATGTATTTCTTTTCCTTAGTTTCAAGAGAAACAGTATGTTATAGTAAATCACTAATTGCTAATTAATGAAGGCTTTCAAACACTTGATTATCTGTGTGAGTGATGGATCCTATTGTGCAAGCTGCGAAGCATCCTGAGCCTGCTCCAGCAAAGCTATTAAGCATGTGCTTTGTATTATGCATGGAAGAAAACACAGTAAGATCAGCATATCTGAGTTAAGCATATGTTTAAGTGCTTTACTGGACTAGGGTCAGAGAGCTTTGCAACGTGCAGGACGGAATTCTGCGGGAATGTGTTTGTGCCTCGAAACAGTACGTGATGGAAAACTATTTGAAATTGTCGTGTATTTTGAGATATCTTAATCTACCCTTCTATCTTCCATTTGGTGAAGGAATTATTCTCAATTAGCAGAACTACAACTATATATCTGCAGATGGAAAATGATGATACAGTCTCCTACTCACCTGCCCTATCTGGCTCTCCACTAGAGTAACAAATAAAGAAATTCAATCCAACACACATCCAGCACTCTTCTTTTTCATTTTAGACAGCCCTGACACTATCCATATATCACAACTAGATTTCATCTGCCCTAACTGTTGTCTTGCAACCCAGGAATCTGAATGCATCTTCAGGAAGATGAGGAAAAAAATATAAAACAAGAGAAGTGATAAAATAGCTACTGGCACAGCACAGCCCAATTACAATCCAAAGGAAGGGGACTGCATCTGTTCAACCCTCCCTTCTCTCTTCCATCAAACATGCTGACAGATATGTCCAGTCTGATTCTATTGGGGATTTTTTCCTCTATCTTTTTAGATCATTTTAACTTGACATCAGCAAACTTCTTATATTTCTACAGGATTTTCATTGCTTCTGATAACTCATTCCCACTTAGGATGGTAGAACACATGTTTGCAAGCACCAGAACTGAATCAAGCTGTCTTCTCTGTTAAAACCATAAACCTTCTGAAGTCAGTGATGTTGTGCACATGCTAAGTGAGTGGAGAACTGAGCCCACAATATACATGCCAAATAATGAGTGACTGAAGGGGGTAAGATAAAACTGCAGCTGGAAAAGAAAAGCAAACATATTGTAGGTAGAAAAACAGAGATGAGTGCAAGGTCCTAGCCAGCTGCCCCCTACTTCCTGACTCAGGAAAGAAAATAGTGTTGAAATCCTAAGGTCACAGACAGAAGAGAAGAGAGGGCAAGAGCCAGACCTGGAGCTGAAGCACTTCCACACTTTAAGGGGTCTTGTGGCAAAAAAAACCCTGACGGATGATTGGAAGGGGAAATGAAGCACCTTAAAGGGAAATTAATGAATCAAAGCAGGCCAATCTCTCTCTAATGGTATAATATTTCACAAACATTAGTCCACACAAAATGGATTGCAAACTTTTATTCTTTCTTCCAAGCACCTGCAGCAGCAATCCTCTTATTTAGTATAATAAGGCTCGAGTTCAGTTTGTCTACACATTGAAATGCCTTTTGCATCACTATGCCTTTCTGTGTCTGGAAAACTGGATGCAATCTTATGCTCTATGAATGCAAGGAGTACAATGAGATAGTATTATCTGATTCTTCTATTTTGTGGGGCAAACCTCTTACAAGCATAAATCATTGCAACTCCTCTGAAGTAAGCACAGCAAGGCAAAGTATCTGTCCACAAGGAATAATAAATCTGTTTTAATGGGTATGTTCCATAGCAGAGCAACAAGCCATATTTATTTTTCAGTACTGGGATAGAAGACCTCAACAAACACTGCCTTCCCCTGTTTGCCTCTCTGACTTCAGCAGCTGTCTCTAATGTGTGTGAAGCTTTGAAAACGTTCCTGCTATTAGCCTTTGATTTTTCCCAGGCCTCTGACCCCTTGGTGAAAGAAGGTGTGGAAAACTTAAATGAAGCTGTATCTCTTCAGTTCTGTGCAACTTGAGGAGCTAAAAGCAGTCACACAGCCACAGAAATGAGGAAAGGAGTACCAACTAGAAGAAGGATCTTGTTCCTCTAATTCTCCCTCCCGGAAAAACACTTTTCAATTCCTCCTCTTCAATGCAGAAGAGAAAGTCCGTCTGCTTCACTCTGGGGGACCAAAAGACATAATCCTCCAGGCAGACTGGAAGTTATGAGTGGGGACCAACACAGCCAGTTGAAACAGCAGGTCTGAACTCATGGTTAGCTTTTGATTACACCTGAAGACATATACACATGGAGAAAAACCCCCAAATTTACATAATACGTTTGCAGGGAGGAAAAACATAGAAGTGTTGAGAGTAAGATAGGGAGGAAACACTGGCCAATGACATCCTACACACAAAGTAAAGTTCCCCCAACAGGGAAAATATACTGGTATCAAGCACCAAAATTTCACATACTGCAAAGAAACATTAAGGTTCTGCAAGATAGTCCCAGGTCTATTGGCTATACCCTGTTGACTGTTGTGCCCCTGGATCATGAAACTGGGGGGTTATGTCAAATGCCCAGGTTAGCTGTGCATAAGGTAACCCCTACCTGTGTGCCTAAGAACAGTGCTGCACTCTAACCCTCTTTGTGAGGTGTGATACCAAGTGACACTTGCAGACAGGAAGCAGGGGAAGACGAGGAGATCAGCTCCTTGGATGTTTGTCACTCCAAACATTCACTTTCCCATCTTTTAGGCAAACATAGACATATTTTTACATATGCGAAGATACACAGTGATAATCACTGCCATGGTGCTCCTCTAGAACAAATTTTAAATGCAGCAGGCAAAACTGTTCCTACTAAGGGTTTCGGTGCATATTTGATGAGCTGGAAGGAACCTTATGGATTCATCTTATGTGTACAGCTGCCTTAAGGACAGACAAATAATTCCCACCATTCCTGACAGCCTAGGGAATGTTTAGGTATTTTCAGTGAGTGGGTAGGGACAGTGTTACTCCTAGTATGGTCAGTTCCTAGGTCAACTCTCCCTCCTTATAATTAGAATGTCCTTTCTCATGCTGAACCCAAGTCTTATTTCCTCCTACTTTTTCTTAACATCTGCAGTAGAACTATTCATCTTGCAGACTAAACAACTGTTGTTTGTGTAGTTCTATTTCATCAGCTACATATTCCAGGTTGTTCTCTTTGGCCTCCTTTAAACTGTTTCCAAATGATCAACATGCTCTTCCAGACCTTTACAACAATGCGACAAAGATAAGATGAAACTATGGAATTTTGACTTGGAGCAGGGGATTCACTGTTATCTTTTACCTAAGGCATTTAGGATACCTGTTTTTCTCCTCTGAGCTCTACTAGTGATTATTTTATTTTTTAAAAAATTGCTTCTCCATTGGGCATCTATATCTAGCTAAGTGTACGTCACGTTTATCTAGACTTTTAATTTTCCTGGAGTGGAGTTTTGTGTTTGTATAATGCTTTTCAGATCTTGCCTTAAACATCTCAAAAATCATTTACAAAAAGAATTGGACATTATACTGTTTGACCTCTTTATTTTTCTGTATTTCCCAGAAATATGTAACCAAGCCAGAATCTTCATCAATTAGACTATCACATCAATTTAAATATTTCTTATCCATAAATAATGTAATTTTCAGGCTCTGATAAAACCTCTTAATTTTTTTTTTTCCTCAACTGAGATTTCTATCTTCAAACTGAGACAGAAAATATGCAGAGAGGCAGTCCTAAGCTGTTCAATTACTTATTCAGTTTGTAATAGTATAACTATATAGGCTGAATTTTTATGTTTTACTTTGAGAATTTGGCACTTGTCTCATAGATCTGAGTGCACAGATGGATTACTGCACAAATGTATTAACTACAAACATGATGCTGCTCTGAGGAGATAAGCAATGATCTTATTCTCCCAACAATCTCTTTTCTTCTTCGTCCTTCATGAGACACCTTCAGGAAGTCCCATGGCACAATTCTGTCCTCTTCACTGACAAACCCTCTGTTCTATCTCCCTATCTGTGTATCTCGTCTGACTTAACCAAACTTAGTCATTGCAAATTTTTTTGACACTCTGCAACTGAACTTTACTGCTCCAAAAGAGTTAATAACATCACTAAGTGACAGCTTTTTAAATAGCAACCCAGTCCTTTCCTCCTTTTCAACACGATTAAGACTGTTTGACATCATGTACAAACACCTACTGATCCTAATGCATAGCCCAAAAACAGGGGGATAGGAATATCTAAGTGTTAAGAGAGAGTAATTGTTAACACATCCTTTCACTGCATCTTGTCCTAGCAACATGCACTGAATATCATACAAAGTGGTTTAACAGATGGGTAATCACACATTAAAATATACCACCACTTACTCTGTTTCAGCTTCTCTACAGAAACAAATCCAGACTGTGAGAAGAGCCAGAATGGGTGTAAGTCTACCACAGCAACAAAGTAGGAATGGGCCCTCACATCTGACCAGTCTACACATGGAGTTACTGTCCTACACTCACACTTTTCCAGTTAGGATCAGGGAGATCTAACCAGGAAAGAATCCTGGAAAACTCTGTCTTTTTTTTTTTTTTTTTTTTTTTAAGGGCTATGAAGGGACAGCAAGGGGAAAATTCTGGAGAAATAACAGCAGTGTGTGAGCCAATGGTCCACTCTGCAAAAAGCATGTTTAATTCTTTCCCTCTACTATTCATACACATAAATTCCCCAGCCACAGGGTTATATTCTCCCACATCATCAGGAGGGAAATGATTGCAACAGATTTCAACAGTCTAGTAGCCAACGCAGCGACCGACAAAACTGCGGAAAATGTAAGCTGAGAAGACAGACCAGCCAAGTAATGAGAAAAAAGCAAGCTGTGAGATATATTACTGGAATCCAGACAAGAAAAATGTCTGTTCTGGCACCACTACAACCAAACAACAATAACAGGTTATGACCCACACTGTACTTGGGGAATTAGGCTCACAGCCTTTGCATTCAGCCTTCTCACAGGGGTATGAGGTGAGGTCATGCCGTGCTGGTTCACAACCTTCTGTAACTCATCATGTTATGAAATACAAATTGGCAGGCAGAGAGAGAGAAAAGGGGAAAGGAATGGAAACTTTGGGGAGGGTGTTCCCATCCATCCCTCTCATACTCTGACAAAGCTCTTCAGCCACACACTTGGACATTCCTCACCTATTTTATTTCTGTAGAGAGTGTACTGTATTGTTTACATGTCAGACTTCATTGAAGTTGGTGAGGGAAGGACTAAACATCTGGAATTTTTGACAGCTGTTTTGCAACACTTGTTGTTCGGAGAAACACTGTTTTCAGTTACCACTCCATTGTCATGTCAAATCCTGCCTTTATTTAAATGCTTTTTCACTTCTGTTGACTGAAAAGATGTACTCTTTTCTTTCTTTCTTTCTGTTGTTAAAAGGTACATTAATAGATATATATGTAAAAAGAAAACATCCTGAGTATTTAAGAACTATCTCTGAAAGCTTAAGCATCACACATTTTTTGCAAAATATGTGTATGTATATCTATATATATACATATATAGATAGATATAGATATCTATATATAGAAGTAAATAATATAGCCAACTTTTTTGGTTTGGTTTGGCTTTGGTTTTGTTGTTCTTGCTTTTCCCTGCAGAAGGAAAATCAGTTGTTGTACTGGTTTTAATTAATCTTAAATCTATATTATTAATTTACCATACAGGCAGTTGGTCACACAGCACTATTTTTAAAGAGTGCTCCAGTTTTTGTATGTAACACAGCTCTGTGCAGACAGTCAGCATGAGATAGAGAGAAGGTTTAAATTCAGCTCAAAGTAAAAAAACAGTTAATGTAAAAGTAGGACAAAGACATCATCCAAGCCTTATGCAAAGGATTTTTTTATTCACCTGCAAGTGTGAATTTAACCTAGGAAGAAATCCAGGGTACTGAGTATTATACCCTTAAACCGTAACACAAACAAGGTGACTTACAGACTACATGACACACAGAAAAACACATTCTTGAAATTTCACTGTAAGGTTAAGATTTTTCAACATGTCCTCCTAATAAATTAAGTCTGATCTCTGCTCTCCTCTCCTCACCAGCACACACATAAGCATCTTTTTGAGAATATTACTCTTTTAGCAAGGATGGTTCATTTCTTTTTCTCTCTGTTTTAACTTTTTACTAAAAATTTGCCACTTTTGGAAGCTACATGTTTTCCATAGTCTACAGCTGGAGAGTGTCAGGAGTTGGAGTCTTCCATGAAAAAGGCATCACAAGCAAAAATGGAAAAAAAAAAAGAATTATGTCCCTTACAGCTCAGAAAAATATTTTCTTAATGTGAAAGCATTGGAAATATTTGGCCCATAGTCACATGACTTTTTCTGCTTCTCTGGAATCATGAAACCCAGGGAAGCAGAAATCTAATCAATTCTTCTTAATTGGAACTTTCTCTCTTACTAAGTCCAAAAGACCAGCACTGAATACTTTCCGTCTGAATGCCTGTAGGTAAGTACTGCTAAGGTGAGGGCTATGTGTACTGAGGTTGCTTTGCTGACTTTACTCCTGTGCTATGGAAATCATGCCTTTGTCAGTCTAGACTTCAGACATGACAGAAATGCGTTCCTGACCTGTATTCCACTTAGCATTATATTTCACTGAAACCGTGAGAGTTCATCACAAAAGACTGATCCATTTCTAGGGATTATTCATATAAATAACTCCTTATTCTCTTACATTTCTTAACATACCAAATCGACTTTGACCCAATAAACATGCAAAGTCTCAAATCCTTTAATTAATTCATCAGATTTTAACAGGATGAAAGGTTGTATGTGTAAGGATGGTTACAGCAATATGCACTCCAGTTGTTACCATTCTCAGTGTTTACATATATTTCTTGTTTCTTGGTGCCTGTTACACCAATATGGGCTCTCTTCATGCTCAAATGAAAAATCAGGTAAGCTGTAGTGCCATCTGCTTTCCTGGAAAAAGCACTTTAGTTTTCTTATGTCTGTGAAACCGTCGAATTGCAAAAAAATAAGTGAAGTACAAATATATGTTTTACTGATTAATAACCACAAGCTACTGCTGAGGTTCCCCAGCCAACCTGATAACTTGGTGTAGCTGCTCCCAAGGTTTTTTGTTTTTCTCATTCTTCTCCATCCCTCTTGCTGTTGTGATTTGGTAGATGTCTCATGCAAAACTCATCTTGGACAGCTGAAGGACACCGAAGTATATCTGGACATTGGCCTAAAACTTCAACTGTGCACATGCATTATTTCTTTGAAAAGTTCAGTGCTTATTACTATGCATATTTGACTAGTGGCAGGTTTGGAATCTTTTTCTGCAGAGGCTGAGTAAAAGTGCCCCTAAAAGAAATGAAAATGTAAGTTGTCAGAATTATCTTCTATCTTCATCCTGGGAGTTCTCCCACTCCTCTGTGAAACAGGGTATCTTTTACGGATTTTCTCATTCAGTTAAGTGTCTCTATTCAGCACAGATAGTAAATATCAAGGACTTCAGCTTATCATGCATTTTCAGTGTGAGACACGATTTGACAAAGATTGAGATGATCTTTTTATGACATGAAAGGATTCCCATTCTTTTTTGAATCAACCTTTAAAAAACACAATAGTCACTTAAAAAAACCCCCAAACTAAGCTTTTTGGATTTGTAAGATGATACCAAGAACAGCAGTAAGACTCAAGTTTAGCAACTGGGAAGTATTTCTTTACCTGAAAAAGACACTGTAAAACATTCTCCACCCTCTTTGGAACAAACCATTTTGACTTTGAGACTACTTTTAAGCCAACCAGTAGGAATTATCCACAAAATCCAGATGTCACAGCTGTGGTGCTGAAGAAAAAATAGCCTATAGTCTACCCTCAAAAGGAAAAAAGGAAGGGAGTAGGTTCCAATGGAAAATACATGAGTTTTCTTCATGAAAGAGTAGAAAAGCTGTTCCAGATTGTATTACTGGGCTCCAGTGACTTTGTACTCTCAGATAAAGGGGGAAAATGGGTCCAGGGTGTCATTATCTGAGGACTCTTGACTTCACTTTTTGGAAGAGAAAAGGAATAAAAGAAATCCCAAAGCCAAAGATAGAACTCCATCACAGACACATAGTGATGGAGGCATTTAAAACTTTTGGTTTTCTATTTCATATAAATACAATGCCTTTTTCTGCATTATGCATCAGTCACACTCCAAAACCCGAGTTTGATTGGACTTGGTTAATATTCAAGTACAATGAGAAATTCTATTGCAGCTCCCCTAAAATCTGTATTTTTCTTCTTTTTTTTTCCCTCTAAACTAACAAATAATATCTGAGAAAAAAAGTACTTCTGCTGCTAGTCACGGCGCAAATAGATTTTGATGCTTACTACATCACCTTACATGGCTAATAAAATATTACCTTTTAGTAAAATTTACATGTAAGTGTATAAATAAAGCATTATATTCCCACCTGAAATGACTCTGATTTAGGTTTTCAGAAATCGGTCTTGCAAGATGAACAAACTTTTTTCCAACTTTCCCTTTTATTTATCTTCTTTAAAAAAGAAAAAACAAAACAAAACAAAATTTCTTTTTCTTTTTTCTTTTTCTTTTTCTTTTCTTTTTCTTTTCAGCATTTGCCACTCAGTTGTTCTGTTCTCCTTATTTCACTTGCCCACTTCAGGCTGTCCCTTTTTCCTGTGTTTTCTCAGGCATAACAAGCTTCTGCTCTTGAAACTTTTCCCAGGTGCCCTGTTTTTAAGCATTAGAATAATGCTAACCATGTTCATGTTGCTAATATCAGGCATGATAAGTAGCTGGTATTTAATGTTTGCAAATTGAAGACAACAAGAGCATAAGATAGGTCTGTGAGCCCAGAGATCCACCTTTTTCTTGGCTCTAATATGCAGAGAGTTGTACAAGACACTTAATTTTGAAAAAGTCTGAAACTCAGTGGGACTACTTGTGTGGGAAAACTGAAGTATGTATCTAAAGAGGATCACTGCCATATTCTCTCTTAAAAATATGTTTTCTTTGGATGTATATACTTGGCTTGATTTGAACTGATCTAGGAGCAACTGGAGTAAAGTGCAAATAGAGAATGACAAAATAGCTTGAAAACATTTAAGAAAATAGGAATCAGTGTAAACTATCAAAAGTGGGAAGGCCCATAAGCCATCCAGGCATGAACTTCATCTGGATCTGAAAGATGGCCAAAGGTTTCCTGTTGTTCTAAATTCTTTTCCATCTATTTTATGGTGGACCAAAGTAAAAAATCTGTGGCTGTAGGTTAAACAATAGAAGATCAAATTTATTGGAATCATTTTTATTTAGCTTGGTTCTGCCTTGGTTTTCAAAAGAAGTAATATGAGGTTTTGGCATCCATGTGGGACAGGAGGAAATTGTGCTCAGTACTTATCAGAAATGTTTAGTTATTTTCAAGGTAAAAAAAAATTAAAATAAATATACAAAAGAAGGTAAAAGGTGCCAAGTGTTCCATTGGCAGCAGACACTGATAAATCCTCCTTTTGATTCCCTGAAATCCCTTCACACCAGGCACCCCGTAAGACATCCTTCGTAGCATGGGGGACAGCCTGCACTTTGTCTGAGCTGGAGCACTGTGGGCCCTGTGTGGCTATGCCCTGCCCGTGTGCTCAGTGCCAACCCCGGCTGCTGCCAAGGGCTCGGTACCCACCGGCCCATCTCGCTGGGGCAGCTCTGCTGTTTGCTGTCACCTCCTCTAAGGCTGAATGCCTCTCCCTCCTCTCGCAAGTTGGGCTGAAATCAGTCTCCAAGCTCACGCAATATTTTTTTGCCTTTCCCCTTTCATCCTCTTTCTGAAATAGTCAGACAACGCAATTGTGGAAGTCTTATTTTCTTCAGAAGTGAAACTGTAAAAGAAGCTCTATGCAGAGTGGCTTGTAGATACACAACCAAACTGGGAAATAAGCAAGCCAGAGTTTGGGACAACCTTATTAGCACTTGAGAGGGATGAAACTAGTGGAATTCTACAGATATTAGCCATTTTCAAATCTTTTCAGGTCAGATTATTGCATAGTGTAAATCCAGACCTCTGTTAATTTTAATGTAGTTGTGCTATTTACAATAATAGCTGGTCCAAATAGTAGAGTTTAGGAACAACCCTTTTCACTTATTTTTAAATTTTTCTGTGTAAAAATATTGACAATAGCAAGTATTCTGGTAAATGTTTAAAAGTCTTAAAAAAGGGTTACATTTTCCGGATGAATTCTAAAGCTTTTCCATATGGAGGAGTAACTGTTAAAAATCAAATCATAAAGCAGTGTCAACTTAGTTTTCAGAAATTTTTCCTCTCTAAGCAAGAGTATGAAGCTATGTAACAGACCAATAGATTTTAGTTTGTTTGGATTGTATTTTAATCCATACCATATAAACTAATGAGTAAAATGTGTCCTAGGAAATGTTTTGTACTCAATTTATTTACTTTCACTTTGCAGCAGAACTGCATCAGGTGATGTTAACAGAAAATCTGAGGAAAACTATAGTTTCTTATAATGGGTCTTACTTAAGGCAAAACACCAAGGTGTATGCCCAGTGGAAGCAAAGTCTAGTGACATGGCAGGAATACAGAGATGCTGCTATAGGGAGAAAATTCATGCAGCCAAAGCTAAACTGGAGCTGAAGTTGCCAGAAATGTGGAGAACAATACAAAGAGTTGTTTCAAGTATATTAATGGCAATAGGCAATGTAAAAATAACAACAGCCCATTCCAGGATGAGGATGGTCCCCACACAAACAGGGACAGTGACAAGGCAGAGGTGTTTAATGCTTTCTTTGCCTCTGTCTT
>JAYRBT010000093.1:22340722-22353773 GCA_036023395.1 Myiotriccus ornatus
TTGCTGAAGTCCAGATAGACACATCCACAGCCTTCCCCTCATCCACCAGGCGGGTCATCTGATCATAAAAGGAGATCCGGTTGGTCAGGCAGGACCTGCCCCTCCTAAACCCGTGCTGGCTGGATCTCCCTTGGTCATCCTATAAGTGCCATGTACCACATAGGGTAGTAAGCCACTGAACAAGAACCTCTTCAAAAGCCTTCTCTTAAACTTAATCCACTTTATTAAAAAAAAAGAAAAAATTAAGGGAGACTTATTTCCACTAAATACACAGGGAACTTTTCTTTTTTTTTTTTTTTTTTGGTGTAGGAATTCAGAGAGGTAGAAAAATTGATGGAATTTTCCCAGATAAAAACATGGCAGATGAGGAGATAATAATACTGATTTGACATAAAGGAGAGGTTTTACATTACAGAGAAGAAAACTAATCTTTTCTCAGCTTCTGCTGAACTTTGGCAGTATATTTAAAAATAACATAAATAATTTAAAAAAATGGCACAAAAATTTAAAAAGCGCAGAAATCAAGTCCTCAGTAAAAAGAATGCCACATTTGGAAGAATGAAATTCTAGTATTTAAATTTATTAATTACTAACGTGACTGTATCATACTGCAAAAATAATCCTCAACTGTTTTGTTGTTTTCTTCCTCTAAAGCAGCTGCAAGTGTCAAGGACAGAATATGAGATGGGATTGTCTGCTGCTCTGAATAATTTCTACGAATCAATGCCAATCTCATGATTTAAACCTAGCCTAAGTACCACACAGTCACTCAATTACCGCCCTGCATAAGCAACTATACCAAAACTCCACTGACACTCTTTTGGGTCCTTGAAATGCCTTATCCTGGGACAGTCTATGTGAAGGATGCATGGCCCTTCTGGGACAGTCACAATGGGATGCTTTTACCTCTCATTCCCAATCAGGCTGATTCCAGACTCCAAAAGAGTCAGTTGTTTGGATCCTCCTGTCACTCCAGAAATACAAATGGGTTCTGCCCTGCATAGCTTGATCACATTAGGGTACACTGTGCAGCAATGTCTACTGAAGCCTTCTACTCCTGTAGGGCTGATGTGGCAGGCCATTCAATCCACACAGTCCAATAAACCTGACTGTTCTTTTCCGTCATCTGGTTGAACACAAGGCCTGGTTGAAGTATTCATTACTTACATCTTGTAAATACAAATGAGAAGTCCCTTTATTAAGATCAGAAATAAGACCAGCCCTTCTAGTCTGTCTCAGAAACTGCACACTGGAAACCAGAGCAGCAATTTTCCTTGAAGAGCACTGTTTTGTGGTTGGTTTTCCTTGCAACTCTCATATGTGTGCCCCAAGGGTCAAGGTAGATCCTCCCCATGGTCGTGCAGGAAAAACCATGGAGTGGCCCATGGCGTGTACCCACTGTATCCTGTCTGCTGAGCAGAGGAATGCTTAATCCTAATTAATGAGGTGCTGGTCCATATACGTGAGGAGCATCTCCTCTTCAGATTGTTGGAACTCAAGGAACAGTGTCTCCACAGGCAACATGAAGGCCCATAAGGAGGATGACAGACATTTTTTGTACTGACAGAGATGGTCAGCCAATTCAATCCACCTTCTGTCCCTTGGTGTCTTTCCAAGTCTTTACTGCCAGTGAGTTTGCATAAGAAGAGAGTCTGCTACATTCAAACTTATGCCACATAGGTAGTCTATACAGGACTTCATGAGGATCTTTGGATAACTATTCATTGTCCAGGTCCATTTATGATAATCACCTCTAGAATGGTTAATTCCCTCAGGTACTAAATACCTCTCTCCATGGTGGTCCACTTGCCTGGGTGACATATAACATCTTCCCAGAGGGATACCATGGCTTATCAACAGGGACATGGCATCAGAAAAAGAATCACCAGTGTTCACTTTATGATAAACTCTGTATGCACAGCTGAATTACACAGGCTTTGCAGGTATGCACTGCTTGAGACAAAAGGAAATAGAGTATTTTAGTGTTTTCTGGTTGTATATTCGATAATTTGTGCAGGGCATCGTTAGAATTTAAAGTCTAAATCAAACCACTGAAGAAAATAAAGCAACTTCCACTTCAGGGCTAACAATCTGCTCATCAGGCTTCAGAGTTCCAGGTCAAATTACTTGAATGTGCTTAACTTTGAACACTGAAACTTCACACAAGAGTACCCTGTCTGAGGAAAAGGATGAACTCAGAATTATGTTGGTAGATTATTAACTCTTTAGATGGCATATTATTATCCCAGAAGAGAATGTTTGGTGCAGGGGTATCAAGAAAACAACACCAGCTGCACACTAACTGGGCATAATGTGGTTCAGAAATAGAGTACTGGTGAATCACAAGAATTTTTTATTGCTGGGGGACATGTGTACTCCTAAAAAACCAAACCAAACCAAACCAAACCAAGATAAAAAAGAGTGACAGAGAAGGTTTCCTCATGCAAAAGAGACAACTTCCATTTTATCAAAGCTATGATTTTTTATCAAAGCTATGATTTTTTATCAAGACACCTCAGGTTCAATCACACTAATCACCGTTAACTAAGCATGTACATAAGCACTTTTCTGATCCAGAGACTAAATGAGACTTGAGACTTTCATTCATTCTTTTCTTGTGTAGCATTACACAGCAATACTAATACTAACATTAATCTGACATGAATCAAGATATAACTTGGTTTTCTGAAGAATGTTCTATCCAAAAATAAAATCCCATGTTTAATGTTTATATTACTTAACATTAAAAGCCCTCTATGAGCACTGTCTGATTTAATGATTACTGGAATTATCTCAAAATGGAAAACATATTCACTCAAGAACTCAAGCAGATTCCTTTCTCCTATTCAGCTTCTCAGTTTTTAGAAAGTATCAAAAAAGTGTTCAAAACACAACCCAAAGTACATTTTTTGAGGGAAGACTCTGAGCTGGTATCCAGAGACCAACAGTAGCCAACGTCATGCAAACCTCTGTGAATCTGGGCATTCAGCTTATTACAGCTTGCTCAGGGTCAACCTCTTGAAGAAGAAATAGGTCTAAAACCAGAGAAATTCATCTGCTGCTTCCACATTTTCTTATAAGGAAAAAAAAGTACAAAAGCAAAGAAAATGTTTACTTGTGGGTCTGTAACTGTAATGAGTGGTGCCTAATCCTTCACCTACACTTGTGAAAATAAATATTAGTGAGGTATATTTTGCTGTCTCTTCTAAAATTATGGCATCATTTTGCATATCACAAAATTAGTGCTCTGCCTACTTAGTGACAAATCTGACTTAAATTATAGATTCTTAGATTTACTTCATTTCCCTTTGGCATTGAAATTGGGCATCTCTGAGTAAGGCACCTTTCTTTCTGGTAAAACTCATTATACCTACAGCGAAAATTCCCACCCAAATGATACCATGATAAAGGTAAACTGAGCAGGCAACTCTTCATATCCTTTCTTTCTTCTCCATGCCTTCCAGATTTCCCAAAACATCCCATGTAAAACACAGAGCAGTGCCAAATTCATGGCCATGTAGTGCTGCAAGTGTTCGCATGGGGTCACCAAGAGAGATGCAGGCAAACAGCAGGGCATTGAGATCTAGCTTCCAGCATTCCTGGAAAAATACACTGGCTACATTGTGTATTCCCTGGTGGCGTCCAGCCATCCTTCCCCAGATTGCTCTGTTTTTGAAAAAATTGCATTTAGATATTGCTTATACACCTTCTTTTACTGACTCTACAAAGTACATTGGCATGGAGAGACTGAAATATCTCTCCTGACTGTTTCTAACGCAAATGGATAGGGGTTTATACTGTTATTTCACATAGTAAATCTACTTTCTGTTTCTATGGCTCCCCATTTACTTGTAAGGTTATAGGTTCAGGTGCTATCATCAAACACATACATGATGCATTCAAGATCAGGTTAATGGCATGACAACATCCTTCAAAGGGATAGTAAACTGAATATTTGAAGCATCTTTGGATTCAGTAGGAAAACAGAGCTCAATCAAATGTGATGCTACAGAGACAGTATCTCTGATATGGCAATGCTGCCCTTTTAAAGGGAGATGAGGCAGAGCCAGGACAGTCATATCATTAGCTTTCACTTCAGCAATAGCTAATGAATGTTACTAAGATCTTTATCTTTTCTATGAGCTGGAAAGCACTTGAAGGAGGGCCATGAAGATAGTGAAGAGTCTGGTGGGGAAACCTTTTTAAGAGGGGCTGAGGTCACTTGGTTTGTTCAGCCTGAAGAAGAAGAGACTGAGGGGAGACCTCATTGCAGTTTTCAACAGCCTCAGCAGCGGAAGTGGAAGGGCAGGCAGCGATTTCTTCACTCTCATGACCAGTGACAGGATGCGAGGAAAGGACATGAAGCCTATCAGGGGAAGTTTAGGTTGGATATCAGGAAAAGGTTTTACACCCAGAGAGTAGTCAAACACTGGAAGAGGCTCCCCAGGGAAATGGTCACAGCACCAAGACTGATAGGTTCAAGAAGGATTTGGACAATACTCTTAGGCACATGGTGTGACTCTTGGTGATGGTCCTGTGCAGGAGTTGGACTTAATGATTCTTGCAGTTCCCTTCTAACTCAGCGTATTTTAAGATTCTACGATTTTATGACTTTGCATTATGCCCTCAATGTAAGGCTTACTACTAAAACAACTTGAAATATAACTGTGAGGTTACAAATGAGAATATCTACATTTTGCTGTCATTTCTACCGTGTTTAAGGACTTCCCAATCTGTATCAGTCAGCACTCTCACAATACTTTTCAGTTTTGGAGATTTTTTTAATCGTTTGGGTAGATCAACCTGTTTTGAACCTCAGGCGTGTACAAATAGAGAACTGCATCAGAATAGGGAGGACAGCCAATTCAAGTAGGGTTGGAAGCAGGTGGTTCTAGGGGTAAAAAGAACCAGCACAGATTGTTTCCCATTTTTTTGGGAAACCAGCACTACATTTTCCGTCAAGTTCATGCCCAGCTGTCCACTTTGAATAGGCATTACAAAAATTTATATACAAGGTAGGAGGAAGCCTACCCTCTGCTGGCTCTGGCTGTAATAGAGTTATTTTCTTCACAGTAGCTGGTATGGGGTTATGTTTTGGTTTTCTGCTGAAAACAGTGTTTATAATATAGACATGTTTTTGTTATTGCTGAGCAGCACTTACACAGAGCCAAGGCCTTTTCTTCTTCTTTTATCACTCTCCCAGCAAGTAGGCTGGGGGGGACAGAAGAAGTTGTGAGGCAACCAGCTGGGACTGCTGACCCCAACCCACCGAAGGGATATCCCATACTGTATGGTGTCATGCTCAGTATATAAAGCTGTGGGGAAAAGAAGGAAGAGGAGGATGTTTGGAGAGTTTGCTGTTTGTCTGCCCAAGTCACCGTTACAAGTGATGAGGCCCTGCTCTCCTGGAGATCAGTTCCTTGCTTTGCTTTGCTTGCGTGCACAGTTTCTGTTTCCCTATTAAACTGTCTTTATCTCAACCCACAAGTTTTTTAACTTTTTTGATTCCACCATTCTGCTGGTGGGAGAGTGACCAAGTGACCCTGTGGTACTTAGCTGCCAGCTGGGGTTAAACCATGACATCCCCCAAAATAGGCCAATTATCAACGTGTACATGTGGATGAGGCCTGCAATCTGACAACTTGTCCCTGCCTAAGGCGTTGTCATTGCATGTGTGCATTTGTGTGCGCCTTGTTCGGTGGCCATTCTGCAGGAACATCCAGCAGACCACCCTTTGTTAAGCGGATGTCAGCATTTACTTCCCTCAAGAGCTGAAGCCTTGGAGGAAGGGGCTTCACATGCAAATGTCTCAATGTGTGCATCTGTATGTCTTGGATGGGTGCAAGCCATGCATTTTGCCCTTGACTGTGTTTGCACATCTTTGTGTAGCAGCCCTGAAAGTCCTACAAGGAGCTGTTTCTTGCAGTCTGAAGGCTTGCTCATGTAGTAATCTCCTTGTGGGTGGTCTAGTACAGTACACACACAGAGAATCTGCTGGGTATTTCGTGGCTCCACTCACGCAGCAGTCACTGCTGTATTCAGCCTCAGGCTGCCGGGCAGATCAGGGTGTCCGGTGTCAAAGTAAAGGGGCTTAAAATTGGGAACAAATCTGAAAAGAGTTTAGAGAACATTTCATACGCAATCTGAAATGGAGGCTAGGGGAAAGAAAAAATCATCTCCTTGCAGATATCTGGAACTTCTTAGCACGAAAGGAAAATAACTGAGTGAGTTAGAGAAAAACAAACCGCTTCTCATTATGTGATTTGGGGAATGTCTGTAAAACCAGAGTTTTGCTGAAGAGTAGGCCACCTCCTGCCTTTCAGAAATCTGGTTTTCCTCAGAAGGCCTCTGACAACAAGCCTCACTGCTTAAAGGGAGGGTTTATGTGTGCACAGAAAGGTTTATAGTATTTCTATTTATTAAAATTCTTGCTTGCCTATGCAGCTAGGAGCTAGAGTTTGCAATTATTTTTTATGCTTTCTAAGCAGATAACATTTGCTCAAATTCCTAAGACACCTAAGACAATATCTGCCATGTGATCACTAACAATTCTAATAGCTTGGTCACATTACAGAAACAAATCACATCTAAAATCACATCTAAAACATTGAAGACATTTTGCTCTGACAGGTTAAAGGGGAATTTCTATGCCTACCTGCTAAAATGAAAGAGTGGAATTTTATTTCCTGCCCTGCAAAGCAGATTATCTAAATCCTATAAATGGTCTTCATAAGTACAAATTTATTTATTTTTAGTTACACAGGTCAAAGATCTTTCAAATTCATGAATTGTTTGAAGGCACAGTGTCATTACTGGTTGAATGGAAACAGTCTGTTCTCTGATAGAAAGAGGTAAGGAAGTAATGAGAACAGAGAAGAGCAACATAGACAAGAGTTTGCTCTTCAGCTCACACCAAGACTGACTTGCCTTTCAAGCACCTTCTGTAACCTCAAAGAAGGTTGCAACAGAGGAGCCTGATATTATTTTATGTGCTAAACAGCAGTGATCAGTGTACTTCCATGAAGATGGGTGGACGAAGGGAACCAGAAAGGAAGAGAAAATCTCAGAAGGGACAACTTGCATTTCTCACTGATCAGAACTGCAAAGGTAGAATCACAGAATCATAGAACTACAGAATATGCTGAGCTGGAAAGGACCCATCAGGATCTTTGAGCCCAACTCCTGCCCCTGCACAGGACAGCCCCAAGAATTAGAACATGTGCCTGAGAGCATTGTCCAAACACTTCCTTAACTCAGACAGGCTTGGTGCTGTGACCCCATATGTGGAGAGCATATTCCAGTGTCTGACCACTCACTGGGTGAAAACTTCAAGTTTCAGGGAATACTGTTGTCCACACTTCAGCATCTTTGGACACAGCAAAATTTCTCTTTCAGTTTGTCTTTCAGTCTTGTCTAAGGGAAGGGCAATGACAAGATTGGTTTTGTCAGTGGACACAAATTCTGCACTTCAACAAGACCACATTCTCACATGGGCTAGAAATTATTCAACAGCTTCAAGACCTTCCTATTGTTGATACATTTACCTTTGTGTATTTTAGTTACTTTTGGGAGTTTATGCTGCAAATCCTCACTTGCAAAAATTAAATTGCATTACTAATGCTTCCCAGGAACAACGTGATCGTCATCTTACTGGTAAAAGAAAATTGTGAGAAGGCAGTAGAGAAGTCAGAATTTAGATGATTTTACCTACATCTAGATGGGCAAGTTGCTATCAGTGACAGTTAAATACCCAAGAAGTTGGCTAACTCAGTGTGAAGGCAACAGCTAGAGAAAAGCCAGCTTTCTATGTGGTTGGAAGCAGTCTCAAGGAGAATATTCAGAACTTGCACTATCTTCAAAATGAAGATGAAGTAAAAAGGTTGCTTCTTGCCCTTGCAATTTCCTCCTGGGGAACCCACTGAGTGGTGTACACTGTAGAATAACCTAATCTACAGGGTTTATCCAAGCAGCTGAAGATCCATTCATTTTACACTTACTAACATTTCCTTTCATAAACATTCTAGTGCACTCTCCCCACTTTTTGTCTCCTTTTTTTCTCTACAGTGGAGTTGATAGCTGGTTGACCTGTATCATAGCATCAGCTCAAGCCATAAGGTTTCTTCATCCAGAAGCTTTGGAGCATGCAGTTTGGAAGGGATTCTTATCCTTACTAAATTTTATTTTATTTCATTTCAACTCCTTATTCCTCTTATAAATTTGAACTTGGGGGGGTTGGAGAGGGAGGAAAGAAAGGGGAGTGTTTTATTCAATTCAATTAGAGGTGCTCATTGTAACCAGGACCATCTGGCACACAGATTTAATTTGAAATTAAACACAGGATCAGAGCTTCTCATGTCATTTGCAAATGAAAACCAAGTGTTCCCAAGTCAGAAGTGCCATGAAAACATAGTATCCTATTTTGGCTGAAAAGGTTAAAAAGCTACCAACATCACAAGCAAATTATCCTGCTAACCAGTCTTTGAAACAAAGAAAACAGAGAAATAAGGACCTGTTTTCTTTCTTTGTAAATGAGTTTTTGGAAGGCATCTCTGTCTGCTTAAAAAATGAACATACTTGCTCCCTACTATCACCCTTGTCTGTGATGTTTGTCTCAGAGCTGATTTCAAGAAATAAATGGTTATAAAGCTCTGCAGGCAAACAGTTCTACAAAATGTTGCCCTGTACATGTAGAGGGACATACTGGACACGCAGGCAACATAGAGTGATGTAAGCAAAATTGTCATACACAGTAGGAACGACACCGGCACAAAGCAAAGAAAGTCTAGGTTGTTGTGCCTCTTCATGAAGATGAGGGAAGGAAAAAGTATTTGAAACACCATGGCTTCACTCTCTGAATAATATGGAAAAGTTATTTTCTTTTACATCACTTGATATCAGGCCTCTTTAACAAGGTCTAGGGAAATAGTTAAATAGCCACAACCCTTGGATGAAGCAGAGAACATGGGTATGGAACATGGAAACTGAGTTCTGAAAGAGAAATTGGGTTCTTAAGAGTACATAGTGTCTCCCAAACACTGCAGCATGAAAACTACAAAATTGCTGTCTCCTCAGTATTAAAGGGATATTTTCAGGGACAAATATACTCCTGAACAGCAGTAAACACTGGTTAATCAAGAGAACATTATTAAAGCAGCAAGATTAAATAAAAAAGCAAAACAGAGTCCAATATCTTTAATAGACATTCTTTTGTGATCAAACTACTTGGAGGATCAGACTCCTATGACATTCTATACTGTGCTGATGTTTCAGTGTCCCAGATGACATACTTTCCCTGATACACTAGAAAGAGTAATCTTGGATCCTCATAATTCATTTAGGAAACTCAACAGCAACAGAATATTCAACTAAAGCTGCATGGATGTAAGTCCTTGAACATGAAACAGAAGAGCAGGAACAACTGATGAATAACAGTTTCACCTGAGTACTTCCAGTCCTACAGGTTAGTGCTCACACTGTTCTCTGAATGTCAGTATTTTGGGGTAGTGGTGTTTTCCTGTTTTTGTAGTTTGAAGTTAGCATTCTGTAAGTTCAAGTGCTTTTATGGCACTCATATAGAATTAAACAATTTTAAAGGCCAGGTTCAATCAGACCTAGTAAGCGGTAACCTTGCCTATGGCCACAGGTTTACAACTAGATGGTCTTTAAGGTCCTTGACAACTCAAAGCATTCTATGATTTGTGATTAAAGGAAGTGGAAATTAATCTGATTAGCAGGAGAACATGATTTTCATCGCTGAATAAGGTATCCTTACTTTTCATCAATGATGATTTATTCAAATTATTCTTTTCCAACTGAATGACTGCAGACACAGTTATACAAGTACTGAAGAACTACTATCCACATCCCAATCAGCTTTATTCAAAGGTGGATGCACAACTGGCTGAATGGCTAAGGGTTATTTACTATAACATCAGCCATCAAATAGCCATTTTAAATTAACACAAAACTCCTTGACAGGAGGAAAATAATGGTATTCAGAACAAAGCAGAACACTTCCCTCAGCATGCAGCAAGAACTGCTAATCAGTACATTCCTACACAATGCCACCAGAAATGCATTTCTCTTTGAATCTTCAAAGTAACTGATACACTTAGGAAGTTGCTACTTTTCAGAAATATTTTATTGTAAAGAGACATGGAAGATAAGACAACAAGCCTATTTTTCTGAATAAGCAGGAATCATTTTCAGAAAAAAAAAGTCAGTATTCCTCTCAGTTTGAAGTAATATTTTAATACCAAGGAAAAAAGACATTCAAACATTGCCCCATTGTTTGCCTTTGCCTACACTAAATCCTGTACTTTTAAGGTCAGATCAATATTTTCCACACTGAAGGAAAACAAGCACTCTTCATAATGAATAATGTTTGCTACCACTGTGAAGGGCATTAAAAACATTTGCACTGATAAAGTACTCTTACAGGAGGAAAAAAAAAGCTGCATTTTTCCTTTCCTCTTAGAAAAGATTTCTGTTGAGTGCTATTCAGCATCTAGAAAGGGACCTAGCTGTGCAGTCATTGATATAAATATAGAGAATTCTAGAGTTTTCTAGTATTAATTTCCTTCTGTAATTACATGGCCTTTTCTAAGTGGCATGGTGAAAAGACAGAAAACAACAGGAAAGCACAGAAGTTGGTTGGGATTGTTTCCCCCCACCCCGCCCCCGCCAAAGAGGTAAAAACAGTCTATATTTGTCCCTTCTTTTTGTTCTCTTTTCTCTCTTACTTGACTAGCCACAGACTCCTCTCAAATAAGTTTAGATTCAATCCTTTCTAAAAATTTTGCTTTGCTTTACAAACAGTTACTTTGTGAGCAAACACATTGGACATTTCTGTAAAGCCATCTGTGAATATTCCCTAACTACATCCATGAAGAGGAGCATGAAGAAGGACCCGATTTCTGCAAAAGTCAAATTCATAACAAATAAATTATTTTTATTACACCACCTCAGGCTAGTTTCTAGATTAATTAGCAGAAAAGTGATCATGAGGTAAAGTGAAAGCCTTTTAAGTCTGCCTCAGGACTGGCAACAGGTTGAATAAATTAAGTATCTTGAGTAAAGGCATGTGATATCGTCCCCAGTCTAGATCCTAAGTACATTATCACTTAAGGCATGTGGCACTCGTTGAGCCACACTTGAAATATTTTACTTCAGTGGATGGAAACTGCTTAAACCATCTTGGTTGTTTGTTGTGGTGGGTGGTTCAGACGCATTTCCAGAAGCAGCCAGACATGCCTGCTTCTTTTAACAGCTGCGGTTCATTTGGAAAATTGTGCTTGTTTCTGTGCATCTCTGTGAGGGTCTAACCTACAACACCTGATGGTATCAACAGGAAAACACCTCTGCCTTAACAGTAGGGATTAAATTATACTAGTCACCTGTGTCTCCCTTCTGTAAACATAGCACTGCCTTAAATCTATTTCTGTTGTTGACAAAAGGTATTTTTCTTAGTATATCAAGGGTCAAACATCAGTCTATAACCATGTACTTCAGCTATCAATAAACAATTATTCTTCATGACAGAGGATAAATATTTAGCTTTTGCAAGCACTCTTATGACTTGAGAGTGGCAAAGCCAAACTACAGGTTTTTATTTGGAATTTAATACAATCAGCTCTACTGGAGGGGAGACAGAACTCTCATCCGTTTAGGTAGTCTTAAATTTCAAGGACAATTTTATATGCCATGTAATAACATAATATATGTTGGGACCAAACACAAAAAAAAGTCAGACATATCTCTAGAGTAAGCCATAGTAGCACTATGGACTTCAAAAGAGTGTTTTACTTTCATAGTCTTCTGAACTGGTCCAACAGTGGTAGTTTAAAACAGAGGCACTGCAAGATTCAGGCTAAGAGTACTAGAAAATTCAAAGAGGCCATGTATCTACTCTCTAATATGCTGATGTCAACGACCTGAGATAGGGGGTGAACTTTGCATTCTGGCATCTCTTGCAGCCCCTAAACCCTAAAAAAGTGGTAATCCTTACTCTCCAGACATTTTCCCTTCTTCCTGCTTATGTCCTGACTGTTTTATCCTTTTGTTTTCTCCCTGAGGCAAAAAAATAATCTTGTTTCTCATCCTTAACCAGCAAAGCTTTGTTCCCAAGGCTGAAAAGTTGTCATCTGTCTCTGATTAAGAATAACTCTATCAGGTGATAGGACAGGCTTTCTCACTTGTATAAACTCTCAGAATAACCTTGCTGATCATATTAAGCCAATGAGAGTTTTAATAGGGCCAAGACTCAGTAATAAGTATCTGTTTGTCATGCATATCTCATACCCAAAAATCAGCAGAACTTACATTCTCTTTTACAGAAGGGAAATAATCCATCCTACTTAAAATTGTATAAGGTCTTGTTGTTCTGACGACAAGGACGGCAGTGTTTGCTGGTATTTTTAAGCAATTGTGCTCAAAGAGAATCTTTCTCTGAGTGGTAGGGAAAAGTTCAATACGAAAATCATGGCCACTAGCCAGAGTAGACTTGGAAAAGTCACCTCTTAATTAGGTTATACTTCCTCAACAGCCAAAACAATGTTAAGCTTGCAGCCACTGAGAACTCTAAGGGCATCTGTTCAAAGTTTTGCAAGGCCAATTTTTCAAAAAGTATTAAAATATTTACACACGGGAGAATATTTTGAATTCTAATAGTAAATCTGTAAAGATGAAGTAAAATGCAGAGAACTTTATAGCTTCGCAGCTTCTTGGAAATAGGACAATCAATAACCAGGACAGTCAGGAAGAATTTACTGCAAAGGTAATAAAAAAATTATCTTTGATATTCTCATCTTCATATTGATCAATTTTTAAAATTGTTTGCTGCATTGCATTAACCACAGTACAACTGTTACTCTCCAACAATGAATCATTAGGAAATTTGCCACTGGCCTCAAGGAAAACGAAAAACTAGTGTTTTTCAGAAAGCAAGTCACATTAAAAAAAAATTAACAAAATACTAGGATAGAATAGAATAGAATAGAATAGAATAGAATAGAATAGAATAGAATAGAATAGAATAGAATAGAATAGAATA
>JAYRBT010000093.1:22353873-22379973 GCA_036023395.1 Myiotriccus ornatus
TAGAATAGAATAGAATAGAATAGAATAGAATAGAATAGAATAGTTCCAGTTGGAAAAGACATAACAACAGTCACCCAGTCCAACTGCCTGAACCCTTCAGGGCTGACAAAAAGCTAAAGAATGTTGTTAAGAGTATTGTCCAAATATCTCTTAGACACTTACATGCTTGGGACATCAAGCACCTCTCCAGGAAGCCTGTTAGTGTTTGGCCACCCTCTCAGTAGAGAAATGCTTCCTAATATCAAGTCTAAACCTCCTCTGGTGAAGGTTTAATCCATTTCCATGCATTCTGTCATTGTGTACCAGGGAGAAGAGCTCAGCACTTCCCTCTCCCCTCCCTCTCCTCAGAAAGCTGCAGAGAGCAATGAGGTCCCCCCTCAGCCTCTGTTTTTTCTAAACAAGGCAAAGATAAAGTCCTTAGCTCCTTCTTATAACTCATGCAATATGCCTTAACAAGAGTCAGAGAAAGTTATCTTAAAATCATCCAGAGAAAGTTAGCTTAAAATCAACTTTTTCTTCTAGAATATTATGTATATTATAGACTCACAGTCATTCTGAGTTCAGATTAGTCCCTTGCTACAAATTCCTCACTGCTGTAATTAGTTTCAATTAAATACAGCTTCCAGAGAAGCTTTTTATGAGGAAGAAATTTTTCAACTAATTTGACTTCAGCTTTGTGAGTCAGTAAGTCATCAGTGAGTCACATTTTCAAATTCCATGAAGAGTATCTTGCTGAGGAACCAAATGACAAATTTGCGAGCTTTTAACTTTAGGATGATGCTGCTACAGATTATAAAGACTTGTCTTTTCTGTAGGCTTCCCTTCCTCAGGGCTGTTAACCCAGCTCAAACATGCTAACACCTACAGCATGTATAACACACCATATCTTTAAGGTGAAGAGTCCTCTGCTGGCCAGACAGCATACAAGCATTCACATGCTGTGCTTTTGGCTCCAGCAGTCCCAGTCATTGGCACTCGCTTGACAGCAATATCAACAGAGTTACAGCCTTATGGGAGAAAAGCTGTAACACTTGGTTCTCCCAAATCCAACAGGAAGTGTTCTTATTTCTCCTATACACTTGAAACAGACCTTCGCCTGCTTCATCCTTTTAAGACCACTAAGACAAGAGAGATGACAACAGCACTTTCTGTAACCTAACAGTACCCTATTGTGTAATTGCTGTGACTGCTACAAATCAGGATCCTGCAGGTTAAAGTTTTGCCACATAACTTTTTAGCAGCACAGGAACATTCCAACCAACAATATCTAAAGAAGCATTTTCAGGTCTTTTTAGATTAGTGGCTGGAGTCTGCAACAGGGTGCATATGAGCCATCAGTACATTTGATAAACAGTTTGAAGAGCCAGTGATTTCATCCCTTCTCTGACAGCACCCACAGGACACAGTGTGAAGCCTCCCTCTCCAATATTATCTTTAAAGGCAGGGTTGCACTGATTTGTTTGTCTTACGTAGAGAAACAGCTAAGTTGCTACATACCCTCAAAAGGACATGGACTGACCAGGCCTGTACTACACTGTTTCACAACCAGTTGCTTAAAGAATGTCAGATTATTCCAGGTTTTTTACGTGAAGAAGCATATTAATTTATAGATCTCTCCCCCGCTAATCTCTAAGGAACACTGGGGCCAGTCCTAGTAGCCATGGAAGAGTAACACGGGTAACTCTTCATGTGCAACTCTTCAACCCAGTTCCCAACCATGGTACAAGGGGGGAGGGAAGGAAAAGGCAGTTCTTCAGTTGTCAGCCAAAAATTCGCACTTGTAGGAATATCACTTAACTTTTCTAGTGAAACTTCTAGCTTAAGGTGCTCTGAGAGGGGGGTGGGGGAGAAAAAGTAATATTAAGCAAAGAATCTGAGAAAACCTTCAGAAACTTAAAATCTAGCAACTTTTTACATGTTTGGCTGAACTGTGACTACAGGAATTGGTGAAAAGGACAAAAATTACTAATTCAGTGCAAGTTACTGTGAGTTCCTCGCTACCTCTGACCTTTAAACTCAAAATTGCATGTTGCTTATTGTCCAGTTATAATCCTGCCTAGTTTTTCCACACTTGGAATACCTCTTTGTGTCACAAAGAGTACTTCCTCTCAGACACATCAGTGCAAGAAAGAATAACTATACAGACAGGGGAAAAAATACCTTTGTTACGTTGTGCTCTGTGACTCTCCACATGAGATAGGAGAAACCCAGCACACTCACACGGATATAACTTAAACGACATAGCACTGCCTCTAATGTTCAGAAAGTAGGAGGGCTAAAAGCAGGTGAGAAAATCACAAAGATCAAGAAATGAGATCCAAAAATAACTTGCTGTGGGAACAGTCATCCACAGGGGACTCCATCATACATTTAATCATGCACATAATGCATAAGATAAAAGAAAATCTACCACAAGTACTGTGGCAGCAGAATAAGCCTCCAGACAGTAAGTTTTAATAAAATCAAACAGGATAATTCTCTGGGTCTCACCTCACAAGCTTGTATTGTGTAACCTTTCTAAGTTACCTTGCACAGTGTTTGTTGGAAGTAATTCTCTGTAGTCATCGGCACAAGTGTCAAAGTGTTACTGTGTGGTATTTGACTCCCATTCAATATGAAACTTACTATGCACAATGATTTCTGCCCAATAAGTGTATCTTTGAGTCTACGGTTTCTCCAACACATGTCACTCTAGACCATCAACAGCATGAAAATTCTTTACTCCTTTTCTCTGGACTTTATTTTCCCTAAAAAGAGAGTAGGTTTTCATACAATTACCAGAGATATAAAGTGCTAGCAGTTCATACAAAATAGGTGTATATGTCCCATACTATACAAAGAGGTAAGGTCTTTGTGACTCCAAGACGAACTGATGACAGGTTTGTGGGTTGCAAATGTAATGTACTATTTCATCCATCCAAGGCTTTTTCCACACATTTATGAGTCCTTTCCATGTCTTAAGAAAAGAGGAGCAAAAAGAAGAAATTTCTCATCTAGTAAAGATATCCTGAAGGTGTTGTTTACCCAAAGCCAAGTCTTCACAAGGAACCTTGTGAGAAAAACACATATGAGAGGCAGGAGGGTGAAAGCAGGACTGGGACTTCTACAAATCACTACTTCTTACAAGATCCTGTCCTCCAGAAGTCTAGGAAATGAGGAAGTGTTAGATGCCTTATCATGCATACTCTGCTAATTAATTACAATCTAAGAGCAAGATATCAGCAGTTTGCACAACATGCTGCAGTGTCACTACTGAGTCCTCAATTCCACTGTCACCTATTAAGACTTACCTTTTCTCCTTGGACCAGTTCCAGTTTCTTCTCCTGCCAAGTCAAATCCTCCACGTTACAAATCTCTTTATTCCTTGTCATCTTGCAAAGACATTTTTTATTCAAACCCAAATCTCTGTCCCAAGTATTTCCACTCAAAAACTTAGAAAATTCATTTTGCCTCTCTCCTGCTTTTATTTTCCAACAATGTCTCTCACTCTGGACTTGCACACGGATGTTTACAAGATAGCCTTGTTATTCAAAACATCTTCCTTTTCTCTCTTAACAACCTGGTCTTAACAAAAGGATCAGTGAGAGCCAGGAGAAACTCCCTAAACATATCTTCCATGGCTCCAGTTGCAGTGGCAATTGTTAAAGTCTGTTGAAGACAGAATGACTAGTTTTAGTTAAAGGAATAGTATTAGGGCCTGGACGAACTCACCAGACTTCTACCAAGAAAGCTTCCCTTAGCACTAATGCCCCCATTCTATAAAAGTTTACTTCCTCCTCAAGGTCACACCAGACTTGTTCCAAGATGGATTTTAACGTGGATAGGACTTAATCTTTCTCATTTCGTATTTTCTCCTTTTGTATTTTCTCCTTTCATCCCGTTCTCAGGCTATGAGAACAGGCTGTGGCCTATGCTAAGGCTGAGGACAAAGAAACTTCCCCCTGGAAACATGTCCTGTTCCTCTGTCTTCTCCAGTACCCTGAACTTCCTAACATGTCCTTTCTCTCCAGGCAAAGTTTAAGCTTGGGGTTTATCTCAGAGCATTGGACTAAGCTGTCAATCAAAGTAGGCTTCCAAATCTGTGGTCCACCAAGGAAGAACACAGAGGAAATTCACCATTGCTTGAGTCCCATGAATTATGCCATGGGTGTAAGGATGGGACAATCTCCTTCCCAGCATATTGGCCCCAGTATGCTGTAGGCTATGAATACTTTTTAGTGTCTTGATTCCCTGCAAATGCAGGGATTACTGAGAAAGAGGTAATGAGACAAGCCAAGAGCTTTACTATATGGTCTCCCAATAAAGTCCTGTTGCTCTTCGGCCTTGAGGTGCCAGAAAGCAAATTAACTCCAAGTTTCTCTCTAAGTCTTAATTTCTTACTTTTTATCATTTGAAGGCGAACTTCAAGGATACCTTTTTTAAACACTAGGAAAGCGAGAGATTGTACAGCATAAATTGCAGAGAAGAGAAAAAAAGAAATGAAAACTATTATAACTGTGAGACATTTCCAGAGCTCAGATTACCAGCAGACTAACTCATACTAGCTATACTGGCTGTGTCAATGGGAGCAGACACTTCAGAAAATGAAGCGGCCAAAAGCCCAAATCAGTTTTAGCTAGGACAACTTTGATTTTACAACTATAACAGCTTGTGATTTTATAAGACAAAGGGAAATCCTTTTAAGACACTCTTTTCACATCTGAAAGAGCAAGCAGATCAGTTTGAGTAATTTTTGGACTAACAAATTATCCAGACAATTCTGTGTGAAATACTTGCACTTCTGAATAGTCAGGGGGCCAAAGAATTAAAGCTGATGTTTAACACGGATTCATGGAGCTCCAAGGACTGTACGTGCCGTGAAGAAGATGAAGATGAGGAAGAAGGGGTCCCAAAGAACCCAAACGCAGTTCCCAAAGGGTCATGTTGGAGGGCAGAAGGGGCAGAACTGGGGGGTGGATAGATCTGGGATTGGACAGACCTTATTATGAAATTGTAGAGCCATTGCCTGGGTGCATGAGCATTGTGTGTATTCCCGTGGGCCTGAGGCCTGATTAAACAACCTGCACTTTTTATCTTATCTGATATACTAAATTGGCCTGGAGTTTTTTCTCTGACATCTCTTTAGGTTACAAGGATAATAAAAAGAACAGCCCTATTTCTTCTTTCAGTTGACACACTTCTGCAAAGCAAATTAGTAAATAAAATTCTACTAAAAATACAAAGAGTAACATCTGCATAGTCTCCAGAGGAATTTTAGGATGGTTGAGACTTGTGCAAATATACTTTTGGGCCGCTATTCTTCCACTTTTCAGGAGGGGAAAAAAAAGTCTTAATCTTCATTTCCTGTCTCACTGAACCAGTTTCACAGCTGCTCACGCTTTTGCATTTGGACAACAACCTCTGCAGACACATCTGTAGAGTTCCATTAGCTCCCATGGACAGGACATTAGATCTTTAAGATCAACTTCAAGACAACTCTTTAGGTCTTTGCTGAGCCAGTGTTACTCTCTGGCTCTCAATGTCATCCGTAAGTTCAATTTTAAATGTTCTCTGGATACAGTTCAGTACGAGCCCATGGCTGGGTAATTCTGGGATCACTGCTCTGTAACAATTGAACTCTGCTGCCTCTTGTCCAGCAGTCCTGTGATACAAGCTGAAAACGAACCCTGATAGTCCCCTCTTCGTCCCACCCAGCACAGGGCAGCAGCTGCTGGGTGAGTTTTCCATCATGCCTCTGACATTAACACCCCAGCCCATGCCATGGCAGTGGCATGCCAGAGCAGGAAGCAGGTGGCACATTTCTACAGGAGGCACTGGTGCCTTGGCAAGTGCATTGCACTCAGCAAGTCTAATCATCCCAAGCACGGGACCACATTTCCAGGCCCTCCTACCATCCCTGAAAGAAGCTGTGCTATTTCTGCAGGTGCTCCTGGGCAGCAGCTTGGAAAGCAACTGTTCTGCCATATGGGACCCTGGGCAGGGAGCCATCACTGAAGATACGATTGGCACGTAGGCCCCCTGCACTTGGGGAAGAGATTAAAGCATTCTGCTATGTGTGGTGAGGGGAGATGAGACTCCCACGTGGAGTCTCCTTCACTGGATACAATCGTGTGCAATGTGCTCTAGGGAGACCCTGCTTGAGCAGAGGTTGGACCAGACAACCCAGTGTGGTCCCTTCCAACCTCACCCATTCTGTGATTCTGTGACAAGCCACTAGAAGCAGATGGCAGGCAAGTGTCTAGAGTTAAATCTGATTTCCAAGATGAGGTGGCAAAAGACTTCTACAGCACTGGAAACTGAATTATCATAAATGGGAGTCAGACAAGACATGATGCTCAAGAGATGGCTGAGGGAGAGGAAAATGATTCAGTTCAAAAACTCAAAATCTGCATTTCACCATCTCTGCAAGAATCCACACGAACACAGCTTCTATCATTTCAGCTGTGTACAGAGGACTACCAGGGAAAATGTCTGTAATACAGCCATGACAACAGACACATTTGAATAATGAATTTTAGGGGGTGGAAAGCATAAAATATAGTAATGAATAAATATTTTGACCACAGATTAAAAAAAATAAAACCAATAAATTTCTTAATGAACTCCTTTACAGTAACAGTAAAGGATTTGCATCCTTAAGTGTACTTGAGTTACTATGCATTTGTCTCTCTACTCTGCTCTACTGTGCACTAAGTTCCTTCTAAATATAGGAACTTTATTCCATAATGGCATGACTTAATCCACCATGTGAACTGTCTTCTCAAATTTTACCCAGAAATAAGATCATAACTGAATATCAAATAGCAAACAGTCACAGTGGAATGAACTAAAATTTCTACAGAGACATGAGAATACAAATTTTTGTGAAATTCAGGAATGAGGGGGATAAATTAATGATTTACACTTAGAATCAGAAAAGCTGTGGTTCTAACCCAAAACTTTCTTGCAAAATTTAGCTCCATACTGTTGCATTGCATAGCATGGTGCCAGAGAAGAAAATCTACTTTAATTATTAACACTGTATTTTTAGGGTGTTCTAGATATATTTACAGCATACATACTAAACTGCCCTGCAGAAAAGATCTGGCAACTTGGAGTTTTGGCAAGAAGAGGAAATTTAGTTAGGTCTACACAGATCGTTTTCAGCTTTTAAATTCCTGCAGTCATGGAGTACATTAGTTACAGATTGCTGTCTATAAGCAAAAAAACCTGCTATTGATCCCTTAAATTTGCTGTCACTAATTAAATTAATTACTAACTGCAAATGCAGGTATGCAGTTTCTGTAGGACTTCCTTGATTACCTAGCTCAGCTGTTTTCATCAAAACTTCAGTGTGCCCAACATCAACAACATAGTTATGCAAGAATTAAATGAAAAAGCATCCACAAGAATGATACATAGACCAGCTAAACAGTGAGACACAGAGCTACCTCACTGAACCCACTCCCCAAGTTAATAAACTAATACAGCATATTCCTGGAAACAAAAGCACTGAAATCTTTAAATGTCATTCTCAAGACAGAACCAAAGAGATGTTACCAACTTCATGTCACAGGAACTTCATTTGTGGTACCATTTTACAGTCACTCTGTCACATGGGTTTAAAAAAAACCCACATGAATGTTGAACTGTAGGAAGGCTTTGTAAAAAAAAATAAAACCAATTAAAATAAAACCAATTAAAGTAAAACCAATGTAGTACAAACATTGATTCAGTTCAAGCTGTGGTAGATGAAGGAAAAGCAAACAACAGGCAGCAACAAGCAATAAAAGTCGGTCTCTCAAGTACCTCATAGCAGCCTGGGTGCACCCAGGTAGGCATTTTGCTTTGGGTACTGGCTACTGAGGTGGCAGGAGGCCAGCCTGACCATCCTGCTCTACCTGGACGCAGGAATCTCCTTTGCTGGGTGGGATCATCACTCTCAGCGTGTACAGCAAGGAAAAGCAGTGCCTGAGGCATTAACAGTCATTTGGGATGCTTGTTATCAAGAAGCCATCATAGAAACAGTGGGTTTAAAAAGGAGACCTCCTGATGGCTCCAGATGTGCAAGTAAAGTAAACATAAAGGGTCTCCCAGCTCAGTAGCATGCATCTTTTCCAGATGCAAGGGGCAAACTACTATTTGGAAGAACTTCTGTCATAGCTAAGGGCAAATAACAACAATCCAAATATAAGAGAAATGCAGTGAAATGATACTGACATACTAAGACAATACTGGCACCCAGTGGTTTTTAAAAGATGCCATGCTTGGAGTTTTTCTGTGCTATTTCTCAGTTGGTTCATTTACTGGTTTGGGTTTGTTTTCTTTTTTTTTTTTTCTGTAAAGAAATGTTTCATTTTGAAACAGATCTTTGATGCATCTCCCATATTGTGTCAACTAAGACCACAGTAAAGACTGTGATTTATTTCTAAAAATGAGTGCAAAAAGGTTTGTTTCAACTCTTCCTGATTCAGGTTGGCACTCAATAAGGTCATTTGTTGGAATAAGAAACAAAAATATGTAGGAGCATTTAAGTGCAATAGTTTATGTTCTAGTAAGAGCTAGGCAGAGCAGAGACATTCAAACCCCTCTGGATCTGTCCAGTTTCCCATACCAGGATATCAAGTTTTCTGCAGTAGCCTCTCTCTGAGTTAGAGGATTTCTTGAGCTGGTAGTCCTATCCTTAGCTAACACTTATGCCACATTCCATTTTATTCTTTACATAAGAAGGTATTCAACTCAAGACAACACAATTCCTGAACATTATTCTTGGTACTAGGCTATGAGGAGTGGATTATCTTAGGCCTGTATATATATAATTAATATTCTAAGAAAAGCTCTGAAGTATAAGTGAGAACAGGTAAAATGTTTTTAGTCCATTATTTGTCACAGAACACATGCTGTTGTGGCAAAACAATTTTTCTTAATCTGAAGCAGTTGACTTATGCAAGCAACACCTGCACAATCACAGAAAATCAATCAAGAAGTGAAACAAAGTGAAAAAGAGTTTTACATAGCAAGGGCAAAATACAGAAAAAAAAACAGTCTCAATGGCTTAAAGAAATCCAAGGAATCAAGGATTACCATGTGGACAGCTGAACAGGTGTTTAAGAAAACTGCAGGAGAAAGCTCTACACGTTCACCCCTTTTGTGGATGTGGTGACAAAAAAACCTGCAAGATTGTTTCCACCTCTTTGAAGTTCACTTAGGCTGTAAATGTCACCTGAAATCTCCACTTACAGATTCAAGAGAAGAGTCAAGAAAACATCTGACATACAATAGCTCCTTTCCGTTACAAGAAGCTATTGAAAGCCTACCCCATCAGATAAAGGAGCAGTCAAAAGAACAAGGAAACTATATTTTCTGAGGGGACTAGGAGGGGTGTGGGGGAAGAGAAAGGAACAGACATAGCCTTGTTTATGAAGGACTTAAATGGTAGCACAGAGTTGCAAAGTTAAGCAGGGAACACAGCTGGCCAAGCCACATGGCTTTGCAGCAGAAATACGGGAGTCAGTAGAATAATGTATGGATAGGGCACGGGGAAAGGCTCTTGGAGAAACATGCAAGCAATAGTAACGCTTAAAAAGATCTTTCCTTTGATCCTCAACAAATTTGGGTTGAACAGTCTTGGTCACGCACGCACAGGATCCACAGAAGACCGAACTTCCTCTGATGTCTGTGCTGTCACTCTGACCTAGGGCTGAGAGAAAGTAGTTCATTCAAGGTGATGCTTTGCCCTCTCCGTTATAGAGGGCAACTGAATTGGCAGATTCTAGGGTTCTGTGATAGGGACTTCTCCATCCAATCGCAGCATTATCTTTTGGTTGCTACAGACCTGAGCCAGGCTTCACCAATCAACAACGCTTCTGAAGGCCATTACCAGCATAATGGGCTTTTGCAGTAAATATCTTTTGGTTTATTTCTAACAGCTTTGCCCCCAGATTTTGGCTTTTTAGATATCTATCCCAAAGTAAACCTTTCAAGAATGTATTAGTTTGAAATTCTAATCATTCAATGCAGCTTATTCATAAATGCCAACACATACTTCACTCAACTGGAATCTTTACTGAAGCAGCAATGAAAATAAAATTGCAAAACTCAGAAGAATAAACCCTGCAAACTTCACTGATGCTCCTGTCTTAATAAAAGCTGTCAAATTCCAAAATACCTCAGCCTTACACCAAACCAGGGAAAAAACCAGAAATAACTATCACTTTATTCTGCCTGGCAAAAGAGTGTAAAACTCGATGGTTCTGTTGAGTTAGAGAATGATGGGAGAGTGCAGTTTACAAGATGAGACTCTCTAGAGCTTGAAACATCCACCTCTACCTACTTGCACTTTTTGAAGAAGAACTTGCACACTTGCTCATGTTTGACAGCTCAGTCACATATAGTGTTCCAATTTATTTCCACAAGAAAGAACACAATAACCCCTAGGTTCCTTGAAGGAAAAAGGCTAACACTCAAAACTCCGTTACAGTAGATCATACCACCCACGTCACCAATCTGTGTTTTATCCCTTTCTTTTTTATAGCTAAAGGAATCACGCCTTTCTCAGACAAGGATTAGGTTTTTATTTAACTGGATAAGCAACAAAATAAAGTATAATTTTTCTTCATTTGACCAGTTTTCAGGATTAGAAATTCCACTATATTAAACATCATTCAAACATGAGACCAGATGTCTTCATGTTTAAAATACATTCTTTTGGCACAGCTTGTCAATACACAGTCAGTCTTGGAAAATCTGATTATCAATGTTTTCGTGTAAGAGCACCCTGCTGTCTTTGTCAGCTCAAGCTATTTGAATCCTTGTAGTTTTAAATTAAGTACCTAATGATCCATTTTGCTCACTATATCCTGATACATCTGATTCAGATGCTAATTTAACTTTTATCTCTCACTCCTTTTATAGAGTCACAGATTCATCAAGGTTAGAAAAGATCTCTAAGGTCAATGAGTCAACTCTTAACCTAACAGTGCCATCTTCTCCCATAAACACCAAAGTGCCACATACACGTCTTTCACATACTTCTAGTCATAGTGACTCAGCCAATTCCCTGTTCCAAGCCTTTTCCAATTCCTGACTACCCTTTCAGTGAAGAAACTTCTCCAAATATGCAATCTAATCCTACCCTGATGCAACCTGAGGCCATTTCCTGTTGTCCTATCACTTGTCACCAGGGACAAGAGACCAAACCCCACCTTGCTACAACCTCCTTTCAGGTAGTTTTAGAGTGATAAGGACTCCTCAAGCCTCCTTTTCTCCAGGCTAAAAATCCTCAGCTGCTCCTCACAGGACTCTCTACAGCCTTCACCAGTTTCATTGTCCTTCTCCAGACACACTCTAGCATCTCAGTGTCTTTCTTGTAGTAAGGGGCCCAGAACTCAAGGTGCAACCTCATCAGTGCTGAGTAGAGGCACAATCATTGCCCTGGTCCTGCTTTGCACACTATTTCTGATCCAGGCCAGGATGCCCTTGGCCTTCTTGGCCACCTGGGCACAGTGCAGGCTCATGTTCAGCCGGTGTCAACCAGCACGCCCAGGTCCTTTTCTTCTGGGTAGCTTTCCAGGCACTCTTCCCCCACCCTGTAGTGTTGCCTGGGGTTGTTGTGGCCCAAGTGCAGGACCTGGCATTTGGCCTTGTAGAACCTCATACAACTGACCTTGGCCCATCTATCCAGTCTGTACAGATCCCTCTGCATAGCCTTGCTGCCCTCCAGCAGATGACCACTGCCACTCAGCTTGGTGTCGACTGCAAAGGGACTGAGGGTGCTTTCAGTCCCATCATCCAGATCATCAGTAATGATATTAAACAGGACTGAGCCCAAAACTAGTAACCAGCCACCAGATGGATTTAAACTGACCCAGTGAAGAGTAGGTAAACATAATTGTGCTTGTTTAAGCAGGCTTAATAACATGGTTTAACTGTTTTGTTGTTTTCACTTTTTTAGGGAGACAGGCCTGACACAGCAGCACAGGATGACCAACAGTATCTTCACTTGGATAAAGGAAAAGCACTGCTAGAAACTTCCCACAGTCAGGCTGAGTGCAATTCTGGGTGACAAGTGAGTATGACACCATAGAATGTCCCTCACTAAATGCTACATTTCAGTATTCAGAGGTGAAAAGGAGCCTCAGCTCATGCTCTACATGGCCTTTACTAAGGCTTCCCAAGTCCTGGAGTTCTGCAGAGAAAGCTTGAGGGTCATTACTTCATTGCTTGATTAAGCAGGCACTGATGCAGTTTTCACACCTTCTTATATAGTTAAGCACAGCTTCATTATTCTTCCTTACTTTCTTCAGCTGAGTTTTGCAATGAATTCAAAATGACATAATACTGGTGGTCAAAGAAAGATCCCTGAGGTTACAAGAGAAAAGAAATATGAATGGGGGTGGGAAAACTAGATTTTAACAAGATGGATTTAGTGGCTTGAGTGGATGCGATAATTATAATTGTAGGGGTTTGTTTCTTAGATTCAAACATCCAAATACAGCTTTCACAGAATCACAGAATCACAGAGTATGCTGAGTTGGAAGGGACCCACAAGGATCATCAAGTCCAATCCTTAACCCTGCACAGGACCATCTCCAAGGGTTCTTATATTTTTGTATATTTATTGCAAAAACTTGGAAAGGGATATTTTTGTTAGAAAGATGCAGGTTAATAATAGGATTCAAGAAACCAGTGTTTTCAAGGAAACACATCCTCCTGTTGCCTCAGGAGATAGCCATGTCCTACATAAGCCTATCAGCTTTTTCTCTTTTTGCCTCCCTGCTAAAGTGTAGGAAAGAAAGAGCAAGCAATTGATCTACTTCAGAAAGAAAGAGGATGGACTCATAAATTTTTATGCGTACATATGAAACACATGACCACGTGTGACTTTACCTGGATGCCCATGAAAGTTCTACTTGCAAAAGCTCACACTAGCAATTGTAACCCATCACTTAGTGTAACAAAGTTGTCAACCTGCTCACTCCCAAGAAACTCATCATATTTACCGAGTTTAATTGTGGGGGTCTTTTATAACTAGGCTTGAATGTATGAATCAAACAACTATTGAAATGCAACTCTCCATGGACACATGAATGTCTAATCCATGTAGGGACTGCAGACATTTTCTAGACATAATTAACAGACCAACTGAACATGACACGTCAACTTTCTGAAAAAGCTTTTTGAACAGATTCAAAGGAGCATTTTTGTAAGTGAGAAATCATAAAATAAATTTAGCGGTAATTCACATGCTCATGAATTACATACTGGGAAGCTATTGTCACATACTTTACCAAACTGGACAATGAGATATTTTGTACATTTAGTCACACTTAGAACTGTTGCACTTTATCCCAACAGCATCTATTAAGATACAGAAATGATGTATTTCTCAACACAGTTTCTTTCTCCTTTCACAAGTCAATCAGACAGCAGACTCTCTATGTGCCAGGCATGTTAGCTGACTTTCAAGGAGAAGCCTAGTAACGTGCGCAGTATGCAGTTCCTTATATTTTACATTCTTCTTTCAGATCAGGGTTTAACATTAGAGAAAACACACTATAAGACAGAAAATAAAGTCTTTGCTTCAACCTGGCATAGAAAATTCCTTAACTTTGTTCTCCTCTTGACAGTGCAATACAAGGAGCACTACACGGTTCTGTACCTAATATATTAGTCACATCTCTGAAGTTATGTAACAACTGAGACTATATTGTAATAAAATTCAAGCAATGCTGAAGGACTATGAAGTCATAAACCATTTGTTGTGTGGATGGCTATTAGAAATATCAATATGGCAGCTGTGTTTCCATAGTTGCTTAGGTCTTTCCCCTTCTTTGATAATCATCTGCTCCTTCTAAAGATATAAGGACTTTATACAAGCTACCAGCAAATAACAAAAAGAATGTTTTCTAAGTATTTCTCTAACTATTATTATCTAATCCATATTTCTCAGTGCCCATATAATCAGCATGTAAGTTAGAAATGCCTACAAGTTTAGAAGTATATTATTTATATAGCACTGAAAACAGAGAATATATGAATGTGAAAACTGCAATTCAGAACAGACTATTAAACTTAGTTCTAGTTAAGCACTATCCAGTTGCTAGAAAAGCTCTGCAGTTTCATATTAACCCCCAGGACCTTCATGCAGTTGCTTTCCATGGGTTTTACTTGTTTCATACAAAAGTAGGGTATATGGAGTCATGATTTACAGACTTTCAGGAGCTCAACTGCAGGCTGTGAAATCGTGGTTTACCATATGTGCTGATCTTCTTCACCGTTATACCACAGCCTACAGACCTGCTTTGTTACTCTGGAACAGAAGTGAGTGAGTATTTTTGAAGACTGGGGTGACATTTGCTTTCTTCCAGTCCTCAGGTACCTCTCACGATCTCCATTATCTTTCAAAGATGATCATGAATAGCTGTTGCCTTGGTGTCCTCCAGCTCTCTCAGCACTCACGGATGAATCCCATCAGGGCCCATGGACTCATGGATATGAAGTTTACATAGATATTCTCTAACCCAATCCTCCTTGACCAAGGGAAAGTCTTTCTCCAAATATTCCTTCACCATGGTCTCCTGGCTTAGAGATTCCTGAGGGCTGGTCTTGTTAGTGAAGGCTGATGAAAGAAGGCATTCAGTAACTCCATCTTCTCTATGTCCTCTCTTTTAGTAATGGGTCCCCATTATCCTTTGTTTTCCCTTTGTTTTGAAGTATTTGAAGACCATTCATTAAATTAAAAACCATTTATTTTGATAACATTTTTCTGAGCTTCCTAGAGCAATATATCCACAACACTTAGGGTTAATAAGGTTTTTTACATGTGAAACCCAGCTTAGCAATTTGTCCTCACAACACTAACCCTAAACACTAAACACCAGCCCTAGTCTAAGGAATCCCTATTCCCAAAGCAGTCTGGCTCACCAATGGGACAGCAATGGGAGACTCAACCATGCAGAGAGGTTTAGGAATTGTAACTGAGATCCTTCTTTACTGAGCAATTCATCCTCTTTTTTGGGACAGTACTCTGGAAAAAGGCCAGAAAATAGAGAGCCAAAGGACTCTCTAATGGACGTTCCAGTAAAAAAAAATAAAAAAGTTTATAAAGGAACTAGATAGAGGACACTGATGTTATTGTCAGGTCATGTTACTCCACTTCAGCAACACCATCTGGGATAAGTTACTCTATGTTTGGTACTGGAACTATATTTGTCTCCCATGAAGTGCATGTTCCTGATTTACTATTTTTTCCTGTTTAGTTTAGTCTACTGGAAGTGCTGCAGTTGCTAACTCTCAAAAACTCTAAGAAAAAGAGTACTTCTGAACTTATGGCCTCTGCTTTTTTTTTTTTTTTTTTTTTTTGAGAAAGCTCTAGCAAATTAAACCTCACCTTTTTTTTCTTTTTTTTTTTTTTTTTCCCAATAGGGAAATTTTGCTGCATAATAACCAGTTTGCATTTGGCTGATGTAAGCTCTATTAGCCTGTCTTTCGAGAGAGAGCAAACAAGGAGAACAGAGATGCGTTTTTCACTCTTCTATCAGACATGGCCACATAACCTATGCAGCTACCTAATCTGAGCGCAGAGTGACTTCTCATGGTGTGAATTACGTTGCAAAGCACCAAAGAGAGTGAGTGAATCAAGTCCAGGGTTTTTGCAGTTAGTCTTGATCCCTGACTCAAGACCACTTACAGCTCTGGCGAGAAGGGATGGTCTGGTGGTGCCCACAGTGATGCAGATCTGGCAGCCTCGGGCATGACCCCAAGCACGCCACAGCCTTCCGGCTGAACACGGGCACACCGAGCACCCACAGTGCCTGGGTTTGCTCCTTTTTGCTTCTCTGCAGCTCACCCTGCCCTTTACAAACTGAGGCAATTAGCACTTCTCTGCTCTGCGCCACAGGAAGGGAAGGGGCCTGAGCAGCTGTCAGGACCCTGCAGATAAGGGTGGAAGGGGAGGGTCGGACGGAGGACAGCTGCAGGCACGGCTGCCTGACAGCTGAAGCTTCCCAGAAGGGCAAACGCCGCCCTGGCCAGGAGGCCATCAGGAAGGCGACGGCGAGCAGCCTGTTCTGCAGAGGCCGCAGCAGCCACCGCCCCGCCGCCCCGCCTCGCCCGCCGCCATCTTGCCGAGCCCCCACAGGCCGCCATCGTCCCCGGCGCTCGGGCGGCCCGTGCCCTGGCGGGCGGCGCCACCTGGCGGCGAGCGCGGCGGGGCCGCGGCCCGTTCCGGCCGCGGAGAGAGCATTCCCGAGCCCAGCCGAGCAAACCCTTTGGAAACAGGGCCGGCGGCCCGTCAGCCTCTCTGCTCTGCAGCTGTCGAGATCCCGGCTCCTCCAGCCCGGCGGAAGCCCTTCCCACGAGCCTTTCTCGTTTTTAGCGTGAAGAAACGCGATGGCCCCGAGAAGGAAAGAAACCGCGCCGGTCATCTCTCACTCTTCCTGCGGGATCCCCCCTCTGCAGACTTTCACCTCCAGGCACGCTGGTTGTTGGTGATGCTGACACTTCTCCATAGAAGGCAAAACTGACTCCCACCTGTAATAAAGACAGTGGTGGTGTTATTTCAAGTAACTGCGTATTTATTTTTACCAAACTAAATTCAATATCTGAATAAAGAAACATCACCGATGATTATGGATAACTTAAAATTAGATATTTTATGACAAACAATGGGGTTTAGTTTGTAACCAGCAGAAGGCCGTTGCAAGTTTCTACAGCCACCATTTACTTCTGGAAACAGGGAGCAGTAACATTCCCAAATTCTGGCTCTCATATCAGATGTAGCTTCCATTGTTAACATTTGAGTATTTTAGCTATCATCCTGTTAGGGGGGAAAAAAAAAAAAAAAAAGAAAAAGCTGCTGAAGAAACAAATGAAAAAACAGTCCTGGGAACTGGATGATTGCTACACGACTGGTAAATTCTTGACATGTGTTTCTAGATTTTTAAAACATGGTCCTTAGTCATTCCCTGGAAAGTCTGATGTAGCAAGAAAAAAGTTCAGTGTTTTACGTATCTCTGAATATTTTTCTTTGCTGTTATTTGCCCTTTTAGAAGTAAGAAAATGAGAGATTTTGAACTAGTTTGCAAGGAACAAGTTTACCAGGAGTTTGTGCAGCCTCTTGGGTATCAGTCTGGTTTGTCTGACTTTGTTTTGTTTATACAAATAATTTGTTCTCTTAATTCTTTAGTAACAAATTTTTGATGTTGACACATCTCCTAATTTTGTTGGCATGTGATGTGTCTTTTAAGACAGCATTGTAAGTGAAAGAAAAAAGGCTATGGGACACGCACAGTAATTTTACTGAACATACTATTGCATCTCTGAGCAGCCCAGTGTTCTTAAGAATCTGTGGGACATCATGTGAATAGCATATTTTCATCAACAGTACTTTAAGTTGTTCCTACTGCCAATTTCATAAGGCATCATTTTGATTAAAGAATCAGTGAATTAAATGAATTTAATTTTTTATGTCCTAGAAAGCTGGTGGTTTTTATTGGACTTTTCTCATAAAAGTTTACAAGAACTGCATTTAATGGAAAGAACACATTTGTATGGTAGGATAGTTTGGGGATTTTTTCTGCTTTAATCCTGAGATGTTTGGCCACACCAAGATATGTTCCTTATGCTTACTGTAGCTTCTTCAATATTTTGTATTTTTCAGTTCATACAGAAGATGTGATTAATTTCTTAGTGTTTTGATCTGATTATGTGTAAAAAAACCCAAATGCATGTGATTCTATCTTCACTTTTACGCATCTCTGATAGAGTGACATAAAATTTACTTCCTGGCTCCTGGTTTAGATTTTTTAATAAAATAATTTTTATCTGACAGTCTGCAATGGCTTAATTGACAGTTGCTCTTACAACCCTCCATGCACAACTTTTAGTTCCTTCCACTTTTTCTAATGAGTAAATAAAGGTATCAAGGGACTACCATAGGGCATTAAAATTTGAAACATATCAATGAGAGCTGAAAGTGTGCTGTTGATTCAGAATACCAAGAAAGCCAGTGGACTTCTGTTAACTAGACCAGAAGAGCAAACTTCAAAGTCTTCTCATTTTCAAGTGCTCAAACTCTGCAGAATTCCATCTCTTTCAGCACAGGCCAAGTGGCTTTCTGCCCAAGAACTTAACAGTGGCTCTCACCATGTATTCTTAGCCTGCAGTGTGATCTCTCACAAGTCAATGAACATTTTCGTGCCCTACTTTCTCACCTTTTATCATAGACCCTAAAAAGGGGCAGTTTTTACTAAAACATTTTCCTACATATTAGACCATCTTGAACCATATCACAGAGCCAGTTTTCAAGAAGAGATTCTTAAAATGTTGTCTCCATATACAGACATGCAGAACATAAAGAAACATCTCAGGATGAACACAGACATCATTCAGGTACTGCAGTGGCTGAGCAGTCGCTGGCAGGTGCAGCTTAATGTGGTGATAGTGCCTTATAAAGTGGAAAGTATCCTGTTTGGAGGACAAACTCTGTCTTGTGCACTGCAAAGTCAGCTGCGTGCTCTAGAGGGTTACGATTAGGAGCCACCTGCTTTAAAATAGAAGAGATTATAAAAGCAGTCACACCAGTCACATGATTTGAAAGGCCTTTGCCTTTCAAATTTGAAAGTTGCTCTTAACTGATACTGTGAGTTCTTTAAGGAGGAACTAATAATTTCTTCAAAAATAGATAACTGAGGCCTTGTTATTTTGTATCTTTAAAGGAGACAGTGACACTAGAACCATTGCTGGATGGCCAAAAAGAGGTGGCAGGTAAAGCCCCATAAAACGCAAGGAAGTTTGTTCTTAATTCATCACTGCTTACAAGGTATCGTTTCTTCTTTAAAAGCAAGATGCAGAACTGATACAAAATTAGTAAGATAATACAACATCTGGAGGAAAGGTTTTTGAACAGGGCTCTTGGAACAAATCTAGGGCTGCAGTTTGATTCCGTGTAGGGAAAAAAGGGGTGTTTCCCAGGCATTAAAATTGGCTTCTAAGAAAGAGTGAAAATAGATGAGAATAAACACTTGGTATCTATTCACAGCTATTCACAGCCTAGTTGGAAGCAGGAACACCTGAATTGAAACCAATATTGAGGTTCTAGAAGCTGAAAATTGTGCTGGCACACACAATTTTCTCTGGCACTTGAACTCAACTTTTAGGAAAGAAAAAAAGGGGTTATATTGGGTACTGAATAGAAAGAAATTAAAATGAAAAGTTTCTTTGTTCTGATTTATTTGCATCTTATAAGTCTACTGTTGTAATTCAGATTTGTTCCTTGTATCTATTTTCTTTCATTAAATATCACGACAAATAGAATAAAAAACTTGTTTCTGAAGAATTGATCTTCTTGGTGCTGTTTCTTTGTGTGGCTCTAAGAATCAGTATTGTTTCCTTTAACAAGTGAGACATGATTCACCACCAGCGCAGAACAGAGATTCTACAGCAACAGTAAATGCATGTCAGATACACAGAATTATATTTGTAATTCCTGACATGCTACAACTAAAGAAGTTAGTTGTTAGTCTATTCTTGAATGAACTAAAAGTAAATATTTATAGAACAGCAACATCTTGGCCAGTGAAAATACCATGAAACAAAATGATTATGTTAACAACACTTACTCTGCCTAAATAAAAGTTTTTGGGCTTTCAAAAAATTATTGCAGAAAATTGATGAAATTGTATCTGTAAAAATGTTGCATTACTAGAATTTCCACTGTGATTAATCATGCATGGTCATTATCATATTTGTTTATAAGTTTGATTTTTGCCTATGCATCATGTAGAAACTTACATTGCTCTTTTGCTGTTAGGTCTGAATGTCCCTGGTGTGAATCTGGATCTTTCTACTAATCCCTCAGTAAGAATACAGACTACAGGCAGAGTTGTGGATTTTAACCACAGATGAAAAAAATCAATATTAAATGTGCGACTAGAATTTCTTTTACCCATAAGAAAATATAGTTTGCATGGCATTGCTTAAAACACACTTAAATAATACAAGCTTGCTTGGATTCTGACAGTTTGCCCTGGGAGCTGAAACTTCTGTTGTATCAACAAGCGTTTTTTTCACTATCTGTTGTAGGTCTCAGATAAAGGAATTCTTTCAGCAAAGCCTAAAGAAAATGAGAGACTAAATTCACTACAGAAGGCAGCAGTTACAAATATTGATGGCAGTTCTCATATGAGGCAGAGAAGATGCGCTCACTGGCATCACAAGGTATGTCCAGATGTGCTTGGCTCCTGTCATTTTTCATTTCACACATCTAAAGAAGAATACATATATATATATATAAATAAAATAATTCTGAATAGCACTTCCCTATTCCTTCCTAGGAATCAAGACTTGTTTTTCCTTTAAGGTCCTTCTATCACTCTCAACTAAAGCAGACCAAACTGTTGATTGATGCCCTTTGTCAGGAGGGCCAGTGAACTCTGCCCCTCTACCTACTCCCTTGCTTGCCTGTCACGTGTCATTCTGTGCAAATTTTCATTGCCATCTCCCTGTACTTATGAAATCACAAGGCCATTGTGCATTCAGAAAATCTGTTCTCTCTCATCTAGTTTCATCTCAGATCAGTGTTTTCAGCCAGGAAAGAGGAGACAGCAGAACAGAGCACTTGGAGTATGCCTGTATTCCATCAAGGTCACATCCCAGAAATGGAGTAAAACACATTTGTTCAACACAGAGGTACAAGAACTTTCTCACTGTGAGATGCCATGTAAATCTTTGTCCTCACAACTCTGATCTTTGATCCTGCTTGCTATTCCTTACTTTGCTTGTGGTCCTGAATACTCTTTAACTACAAATATTTTTGCTACTTAAATTCTCCTAAAACGCATATAGCCTGTGGAATGTTTGGTCATGCAAGTCCAGACAACCCTAATTTTCTTTCTCTCTTTTTTTTTCTTTTTTTCCCTCAGGCTATACATTTATGTCTTTAAAACTTTTGCTGGGCAGACTTGACAAAGCTGGTTAACCCAAGTTTCTGTGCACAGTTATAATATGTACATTACAATACTTCATATCTTGTGTGAGTATAGCATATGATTCTCTTGCATATCGTGACTTCTTCGTTAAACAAAAGTGCCTCCCAAAGCAGACAGGATTAGGGTGAGAAGTGTTGATTCTTGAGAAGGTTAGAGTCTGGACCACTTGCTATATGCTGTGGACATAGAGTAATGCAGTAAAATGGTGCTGCTAATGATGGGTCATGTTCATTTCATGGTTGGAAGTGAAAGTAATCTCAGACTTCATTAAGTGATAGGGGAATCCTCTTTGTGAGACTAGAAAGATCAGGTTTTGATCCTAGTCATTATGATTTCAGTCATAATACACAGAGATGTAGCTATTTCACAAAAGCTCACTGACTTGAGCTTTTGCCCAGGGGAGGGGTTGAAACAGAACAAGCTGTAAATTGGTTTAAGAATGCAACTTATGTGCTGGGTATTTAGCAAACCACTATCAAATCTCTGTACCTCAGAGGGAACAAAAATAAACACTGAGTTATTTAAGAGAATGATCCACTTGTGCTTAACCAAACCCTCACAAGTAATATTCTCTTCAGCTTTATGCTAGCCACAGCTTCCCAAAGGAATTTCAATTTATATCTCTTACATAATCAGAGCATACTTTCAGGGGAGAATTTGACCCTGAGGGAGGCAGGAGGACTGGAGAGAGTTGCTAATAGCCATGTGGTAAAAATAGTCTTTTCATAAGACCTGCACGAAGCACAGAGAATACCTGAAACCTGTCCTACCTAGTATCAGAAATAGCCAAGCCAGAGATGAAAAGTATCCTTTTGCTCAAATGAAAAGGGAAAAAGAAAACCGCAAGATATTCTATAACAGTCCTTGCGAGTTACTTATTCTATAACAGTCCTTGCAATGTGCTAATGAGTTGGTCACAAGACACCATTTCAAATGGTATCCCTTTCTCACCAGCACAGAAGCACACCCATACCCTGGACACTCAGGTTCTCATGCATCCCATTTCTCCTTAAATGCAGAAGACAGCACGATCCATCTCATTTCAGGGTCCATAGAAACCAGTCCTTACAGCATAGGTATTTATTTGCAAAAGAGGAGTGAATAAGTCTCATGATCCCTGCGAAGCAGCACTTTCTCCAGGAGCTGAGATAAGAGCAATTTCTTGCCTGGTTTTCCCAATACAACATACCTAGTTTACCTATCCTCTCTGCAGCAATGGTAGGAGATTTTTCCTACTTCATGCTTGGAGGGCTAAGAATTTTTTGTATTTTTCTTCCACATGAGTTACTTGACTCTTGAAATTTTCCCCTCAAATATGGAGCAGCTTATGCAGCTTCCATGGGATATAAAGACACTAATAAGGTGGGTTTTTTCTTCCCAGTGAACTACAGAGAACATATACACATATACACAGAAATATATACAAGTGAAAGGTCATCTCCTCTTAATGGAATAAGTATCTGGGCCACGAGGAGAAGTCCTACCTCATCTTTTTATCACTAGAGAAAAAGTGATATTATGAACCAGTGCAACACTTGATCATGGTTAAGCATTAGCAAAAAACTATCAGTGTTAAAAAACTAAATTACTATATACCTGTTATAAAAATATCTAAAACCACAGCCAGTCTGAAGCAGATACTTTGAAGTATGGGTGTGCCTGGAAATGAAACTAAATCAGTTATAACACTATTCATTTTAAAGTACTGTAGAAGCCACAGATAATCCCAAGAGAGTGATAAATCTCTGTTCCAGGTTAACTATGCATTGAATTCTGTCCTGTCCTGATAATTTTCTACTTACTATGAAAGTGGGGTTTTTTTTTGTAAAGAGTAACTCCTTTCCAAAAATCCATACTTTCAATTAGAAACAGTTTAGCAGAAGATGCAGTCGAGGATTATGTCTGTCAGGGTTTGAGCAAGGCATTTACATTTTCCTTTCTGGGTAGAACTATGCTTTATTGCATACTTACTTCTGAACTTGGGGATGGTTTTTTATTTTGTTTGGGTTGGGTTGTTTTTTTTGTATTTTTCCTGCAGCATTACAGCTAAGGTGTCCTTGTCAGCAATCAGGGACAGAGTGTTCCACAAGGGAGGGAGATCCAGGGTGACAGCAAGGCAGGCAGTGTAGCGTCACTCCTAGCAGAGCCCAGGTCTACAGTGCTTGAGGAGGGCAATCACGGCAGGTCTGTAGATAGTATACAAGGCCAGCAAAAAATGGGAATGACAGGGTAATGAGACAAGTCCAAGGTCAAGCCAGGAAGTCAAATCCATATGGTCAGGTCAGGATTAAGATCAACAGGGTATCTGGCCATGTGTGGGCATAGCTGCAACATAGCTCTGGCAAGAAAACAAGAGTGAAAGCCCAGCCTAAACCCGAATCCTGGAGAAAGGTAAGGAGTCCCTGCAAAGGCTTTTCCTGTGCGTAGTTTTCCTGCACATAGCTTCAAGGCAGGAGACCTGCACTGTCAGTGTTGGGCCTGAGAAAAGGCAGAAAACTTCCAGGAGAGAGGGTTATGCTCAGGGTCCTTATAGCCCACATCAGCATTGTGATGTTTCCTTTTGTTACTCACTGTACACATAATACACAAAAAGGAGAGATTTTTCCAAGAACTAAGTGTCAGCAAGCCGTGTGGAGATTCATGGCCATCAGGCCTCTGGCTGCTATTTATGTCTTTGGGAAACTGCTCCTTTTGAAACTTTGAAACCCAGGGAATTATTATATAGGAACTGGATTATAGGGGAAGTGAAGGGTTTGAAAGGAAAGTGTAAGATGAGAAGACACAGCTCAACTCCTAACTAATATTTGACACAGCAGAGTACTGAAGTACTTTATGTTAGAATCATTTGACGCCCCATGCTGCTTGCTAACCAGACTGCCCTAGAAATCATTAAGGATAGCACTCTGGAGTGTATTCTCTGAAGGGAGAGAGATATCAGGAGAAAAACCAATTAGCAGTACACCTAGACAATACAAAAATTGAAATAATTGGGAAAAAAAGGTCCACTGTATAAATACTGACTTACTATGCCCACATTTCTCCTTGAAGTAAGTTCTCAGATTTTCCATTCTGGCACATCATTGGAAAAAGCAAAAACATGTTTCAGGGATTTCAATAAAAGAGGGGTTGAGCCCTAAATCATATGATAGTTGCATATGGCTACAAAAGAATACCTTATTTTATCCTAACAGGTATGTCACATCAGGTATTTGGGTTTCAAATTTAAACCAGTTTTCTTTTCTGTCTCTTCTGTGTCAGCATTTGAGCCACTATTTCTTGTTTTAAAGCTACAGGGTAAATGGTAGATGGATCTCTGTTTGGATGCTAAACAAGCCAGTAAAAGAAGCTGCTGGCTCCCCAGTGTTTTCTGACAGAAGTAAGGCATGTCTGACTTCGGCAGAGAAAATAATGTACCCAAAGAACCAGAGAGTCCTGAATGGCAGAGAAATCTTTTCAGGTTCAATAGCAGACAAAAATCCTAAGCATCTCCCACTAGATTAGTTCTGAGGACTAGTCAGTCACAAAACAGTCAACAAAATGGCATTATGCCAAAATGGACATTTGCCAAGTTCACTCCACTTGAAGCATGGATTTAAAAGGCTCATTGAGACAAAGTCTCTATCCACAGAAAGACTGTGATGTTGAAGAAAGACCATGGCTTATGAGGGTGTTTTTCTGGGGGAGAGAAGGGGTGTGTGCAATGCTAATGAATGTGCAGTGCTAATGTACATAAAAATATAGGCTTCAGAAAATCTTTGAAGAGTTCTAGAAATAGGAATGAGTAATGCAGTGAGAAGTGAGGAGGAGAGGAAAAATTCATTAAGGTGAAATGAAGAGTTCAACTGAATGCCACTAGTATCAGTGGAATGACCAGTGGATCTCAGGAGCATGGTGCAGATTGTCCCTTAATGCTATCTGCCACTGTTGTGCAGAGGCTCCACAGTAGATCTTACGAACAGCCAAGGTTTCTGTTCTTAAGCACTGCAGACATCTGTAACATTTCTGCCTGTGTGGGAGGACTGAAAGAGGGGAGGCATTTGAGAATATCAGTGATATTCTGCTCAGTTTCTTCCCAAACAGAAAAACTCAAATTATTCTGTGCTGAACCCCAGGACCAACTTTTCTTAAGCCTCTCAACCAGTCGTCCTGTCAAAATGAAATTTATTCTCACATTCTGAGACTTGTGAATGCCCTTTGAACAACTACAGATTCCGTTACTGTAATGTACAACTGGTACATTACAGTCACAGAACCTCAAAATTTATTTAGGAAAATCCCTTATGCGGAAATCTCTATGAAGTTGTATACTTAGGCTAGGATCTTCTAAAGTTTAACCTGGATCACTTTGACAGTGAAATTCTTGTTGTTTTTTCTGAGACTTGAGAGTTTAATTTTTCTTATCCAGTCTCTTTAGGTTTTCAGTCATACATTATATCAAAATAACTAAAATCACCAACATTTTCAGCTAGGGAGACTTTTGATCCAATTGTCGAGTTCATTTCTTAAGCAAGAAAAAGCTTAGAGGACCAGCCCCATGGGGAGAGCACAGAAGAAGCAAATGCTGGAAGGCCTCTTTTGACACACACAATTCTTTGTGTCAATGAGCATTTACAAGACAAAAATCAACATCCTTCGTCTGTGGGGTTGCATTCCATAGGACATCAAAGCTCTTTCTGCAGGCTGAAACCACATAAACAAATGGTTAGGGGGACCCAGTGAAGGTGTGATCCCTTGCTGTGCTGTGGTAGTGGCCACACACCAGCGCCCTGGGAATTTCCTGTGGCTGTTCGATGCATCACTCTGCCGCCCCCAAAGGTGAGAACCTGAGACCAGGCGAGTTCTCTGCTACGCTGCTGCTTCGTACTCCATTTGTGGCAGCTTGTGCATCAAGGGGAGTCTTTCCTTAAACCAGGCGGAGCGGGTTGGGGAACCTGCCTGGCGTTGTTCTGCAGGGAAACCACTAGAGAGCAGTGTCAGAGTGCGCTGGCAGCGCCCCGCAGGCGAGGCCGGTAGAGGAAGATTTCCTGCTCTTTTACGGTCCCAGTAACAACAGCATTCAGACTCTGAGTCGTTTAATATGATTTTGGAGATCTCACTGTAAAATGAGAATAGTATGGGGCATCTTACATCC
>JAYRBT010000093.1:22381719-22394152 GCA_036023395.1 Myiotriccus ornatus
ACTTTTTTTTTTTTTTTTTTGCTAAGTTTCTTCAGCTTGTTATCGAGACAAGAACCATCTGGAAAGTCTGAATGTCAGAATAAATAAGTATTTTCAAGGATATCTGAAGTTTTCATCACAGTAATTTTTGTTTTAGTTTGTTGCTCAATATTGCTTTCCTAATCTACTTGAAAGCACATAGTTAGCAGCTCTTGTTCAGCAATTGTATCCATTGTTATAATTTGCTACAAGTATATATTTATATTTTAATTATATGATTATTGAAACATTAATAAGAATGTATGTTTTTAAAAATATCTACACTTACAGCAATCATATTTTTAAAAAAATCTTAATTTTCACTCTGTTTCTTTCATGGTAGAAGTTATTATTGAGTTAATTAATGAAATGGAAATCATGTAGCTTAATGAACCATCTGAGCATAGCCAACACAACAGAAATACATCTGTAAACATAAAGTGATTTGATAAACTTAATTTCAGTAAGTAGAAATTACCTAGCGTTTTTTTCAGATTAAGAGATCCTTTGAAAAGAAGAAGCCAAAGAACTGGTTATTTCACTTAGCAAGTCAAGTGGCAGTAGATAATCTATGGTACACTGGGTCTGACTGTGATAATAAACTCATTTGTGGTAATGTTAAGATGTAAATGCAAATTATGTAACTGCATATAACTTACAAACATGAAAAGGAGCAAATGTAAAGCAAATATTATTTGGTTTGAGATGACCATCTCAGTTTTTTATATTTGTTTCTGATTTCTTTTATATACAGAGAGTTGCAGATAGACCTGAAGAATGTATTACTCTCTGAGCTGTCAAGCCTTTCTTTTAACTAAAGTTCATATATATTTATATTGTAAAAAAGTTCTCAGTGGTTTTCTTTTTAAAATTTCCAGCACTTAAATGCAGAGGTGGTAATGTGCTTCTCAAATAGCTGTGATAGTCTGATACATCAGATAATCACTAGGCATTCCTACCCATCCATCTTTAACTCAAGATTCTCATGTGCACATGGCCACTCTCCAGGAACTCTGAACTTGGTGATTGACAAGTAGCTTTAAAGGTAATGTATGATATTTACAGTCCTTGAATCATGATATTAATGTCTTCTGAATATTTGACAGTCCTATTAAAGAAAATAGGATCAGTCTGGTAATCTTTTGGCTGCTGTAGTGTCTAACAAGTTGTAATCCTTAGCTTCCCTGCCAGCAAATTCCTCATTAAGCACAAGATATCCTAAAACACATCACCAGGAAAACCTCTTCAAAATGTTAATATACATAGGATTCTTTTAAGCAGATAATTGAACCGAAGACCCCCCCAAAAATTGGCATGCTGAAATCCTCTAAAAGACTTCTGCACAGTGAAACCCATGATTCTGGTGAAATGGTCACTGTGAAGCACAGGAAGACAAAACTAAAACATATTAGTTTATACAAATATCTCTTTTATGAGTGAATCCACACAGATATTTTAATCCATCCAGAGACCTTTCAAGTTTAGTTTGACACACATTACATTTTTTTCATGCAATTTTGATGTAAGTAATATTTAAGTCCCAGCATTTTGACTAATATTATTAATATCAGAGGCTGAGAGCCAGAATTCAAGAGAAAACAGGGAAATATTCAGGAGAGCTGAGTCATAACTGATAACTTGTATTGGTGGTGGCTTCAGCAAACTTAAATAGTCATGGCACATCTATGTCTTTATTTTAGCAGCATGGCTACACGGAGGTCTCTTTCACCTGTGTATGTAGCAGAACACACGGGTAGAAGTTGTCCTACACCTTCAGGGCGAGAAACTGAAGTCATAGGGTCTCATAAAATTCAGGCTGGAAGGAAATGCAGGAGATCAATCTAGTCAACCTCTAGTCTTATGGTTTATCTTACATAGGTGACCTTTTCTTTCATTGGAGTTTATATCCTCTCTTCCCCATGCCCAGCTGTATCTCTGTGTTTATTTCCAGAGCATCTATGCCTAAGGCTCAGATGCTGGCCACATTTAACAAGGAAGTGCAATAGAATCCTCCCATTGCTTTTCCAGTTTTGAGCCTGAAAGGGGCACAAATTTCAGCAGTCTGAGAGCAGGGCTGCCCCTAAGACAAGTGGGGACCTTCAGAGAGGTTCAGCAGAGTTACAGAGGTGGTGTTTCCATTCTGCACCGTGAAGTGGGGTAGGGGGGAAGAGTGAAGGAGGAGGCAGAACAGCAGCAGCAGCTGGAGTTGCCAGGATCAGCCTGCCTAGCAACACCCCTTCTTTGACAAGGGCATCTAATTCAGAAGCCACAGCAGCATCAGGAGCAGCCCTGACACTTTGTGAGCTGGGTGCATGTTAGGGAGCATGAGAGCTGTCAAAACACCAGCCTTAAAGATCCGAATCCTCCTCAGTTTATTGGTAGGTACACTACCCAGATCTGCTTACCAGAACTTATTCCTGTGATTTGTGCATACAGAAAGAACTGTACATGGCTTATTAAAGCAAAACAGCTATTTATACCAGGCAGTTGTTGGATTTTATTTTAGTAATGTAGAAACCAAGTGTAATAGAAGGCTATATTGGAAAAATTAGGTGTATCATTCTATCTCATTCCATTGAAGTTTTGATAAGCAATTGTATAATATAGTGTATGATTATCTTTTAATAATATATAGGAAAAAAATGCAGATTGTGTGAGTAGAAACTATTACCTTTTATTAAAATTAAAATAAACCCAGGATGCATTATCTTAGAGTATTTGTTCTGTTCATATATAGAGTGTATATTTTAATACGTGACTAATATATCTGTTATAATGCATTTATATATATATATATGTATACACATACTTACACAGGTATAATGTTCAATCTATATGGTATGAGGATGCTGTATTCTACCTGTAATAGGCTTATGCAATCCTAATTTTATCTATCATTGGACAGATCAAAATAACATAGTGATTGTATTTGTACACTGCTAGAAAATTGTCTTTTTTTTTTTTTTCTTTTTCTTCCAGAAGTTGAAGAGTGTGAAATATGCCAGGCTATGTTTCTGCATTTGGTTTGATTTCTGTAGAAGAATTATAAACTTGAAAAGTAGAACCCATCCTTTCCCTGTTCTCATACTGGCTTTTATGGCGTCTATTACCTTTTTTTCTTTTTCTGGCAGGTGATATTAGTGGAGGGGTGGCATAATTTAGATAACAAAGACTATGACTGTTGGCCCCTGGAAAAACCAGATGAGTATAACATGCTAGACTGCGGAGGTGAGTGAGTCATAAAGCTGATCAAGAAAGGAATGGTTGAAACCCCAAAATTGAAGTATTCAGAATAACGCCTCACTCATAATGAATGTTATTCATGTTGGAAAGCAATTGAATCAAGAACAACCTTTTTTCCTGGAGAAATAAGTGAAAGAAAACAGTAAAACGTACTTCAGAGCAATTATTTGTCCAGTGTTTAGTGGTTCCAAAAGAAAAGTAATAGCAACAGCTGAATCTCTTCCCCCAGAAAGAAATAGAAAACATTTTCTTTTTCATTAGAAAATCAAATGCAATTTAATCCAAACAAAGCAGGCTGGCAACTCTGCATTGCAGGAAATGTATTGAGTCACTGCTTAAATTCTATAGTGCCCATACAAAAGTGGTCTGTCCTTAAGCCCTCCAGCCAGTAAGCAAAATCACTGATGCTTTATGTCATGCTTTTCCACCTTGCTTAAAACTGTGTTCCATGAGTACTTCAAAAACCCCTGAGATTTTTAACCATTTAGTCCTGTCAGTTTCAAAAAAAAATGAATTTACATGATGAGACAACAAAAAAATAGAATAATTTTTATGTTGGTAATTGATTGTGATGGAAAAGTAATTAAAGAGCAACTGAAATTTGGGAAATTCAATTTAAGTATAAGAAAAATTTCTTACACCTCAGGGGTGGTGAAAGTGTAACAGGTTTCTCAGTGAGGTTGTGGTTTCTCCATTCTTGCAGATTTTCAAAACACAATTAGACAAAGGCTAGAGTAACCTCCATTATGTGACCCTGCCTGGAGCAACACCGAGTTGGACCAAATGATTTCCAGAGGTGCCTTGCAGTTTCAGATATTCTGTGACTCTGTAACAAATAAGTAGCTGATGTAAAGGAAGACTCAGTTTATGTTGTAAAAGATAGGACCAGAGACAAGTATTTCAAAAGAGGTTTTAGAAAAAAAATGAGAAACTTATACCAATAAAACCCTCCAGGTGATACACTGCTGGGTCACACTCTGAGCTCAGTGTAACATTTAAACATTTTCCAATTAATTCCATTGGAATAGTGAAATTAAAAGATTATCTTGATGGTTTCAATTAAGACTTTTATTCCTCTAAAAATTTACTATTGCTTTAATAGTGAAACAGCTGTTTTTCAGTACAGATGACTTGTTTAAAGCTATTCTTACTAATAATCAAAGAGTGAGTGACTACAAGGAAAACTAGTGCAAGTAAGTTGCTTAATTAACATACACTGTTTACAACCAGTTTTAGAATGAACTCCGAGCTCTATCCTGCTTTTCTCTGGGGTTTTCCTTGCCATTTTCTGGGCATTTGCCGAAAGACACATATACTGTAGCTTTACTACTGTGGATTTAACAAAAGATCTTCTAAATGTTTTCTTCTTCATATGTGGGAGGATCTGTTGTTGAAAGAAGAGGTTTGCTTACCTTTATGAAACCTTTAAAAGGAAGTAGAAAGTAATTTAACTAAAATTTGTGCTGACCTTTTGCCTTCATTCTCACATGTTCTCTGAAGCTCAACTCTTAGTGCAAATCACACAAGTGCTTTTTTTTTTTTTTTGTAAATCTTTTTATTGTAGTTTCTTAGTGTGAGCATTTACAATGATTTTTTACTTTTCAAGGGAGATGGGAAATAAAGAGGTTATCTTACAGTTTGCCCAGCTATATCTGATAGGGGATCATGTTTAGGGGAAAAAAATAGTGGCTTCAGTAACAGTGCAAATGAAGAATATACTTACTAAAACAAGCACAGGGTAACAACAAGGGGAATCTCTTGTAAGGCAGATTTACCCATTCTCGCAGAAGTGATTTAATACTTCTTGAAAAACTGAATGCTACACAGTTGCAGGATGTAAGTAATATGATGTGGTGCATATTAAAACCTTCATCCAACATTATAGGAAAAGGTAGGGAATGGAGTGGAAAGATATTTATAGTGTTATTTAAGATTATATATTTAAAACTTTTCCACCTCTTATCTCACTTCATTCCTAGGCCCAGAGCAGGTAATATGGAGTTGAAGGGAAAAGAGAGACAACTGGGATAAATCATCTTTCCCACTTAAAAGTGTGGGAATGGAAAATGACAGATGTCTGAGTAGCACTCCTTCCATTGTCCTCTGTTGCAGATGTGATAGGGTTTTATAAAATAAGAATGCCTTCTTAAATATGTAATTATTAGTATACATGATTTATGTCTCATGAGGTTAAGGGTTTTGACTGAATTTTGTGTGTGGTCGAGTTGTCTGTTCTTCCATAATAAAATGTGCCTCAGTAAGAGCAGTCAAGAATTAAGAGCAATGTTTATTTTGTGATCAAAGAGAAAAGCAAATATATCATGAGAAGCAGCAATACATTATATTGGAAACAAAACTAGTTTATGTAAGATGAAGAGATTTTGTGTTACATTCTCCAACTGCAAGATCTTTTCTAAATGAGTGTCAGAATTTTTCAATTAATGTGCATTCATGTTTACCTATACAGCCACTAAATTGGATGACTGATTCGAGCTCATAAAAAGCAGTGGAAGAATACTCAAAGGGTTACTCCGAGGGTAGTAGGGCACTGGAACAGGTTTCTCAGAGAAGCTGAGGCTGCCCTATCCTTGGAAATGTTCAAGACTAGGTTGGATAGGGCTTTGAGCAATCTGGACTAGTGGAAGGTGTCCCTACCCCATAGCAGTAGGACCTATGGAACTAGATGATCTTTAAGGTCCCTTCCAGCCAAAACCATTCTATGATTTTATGAATAGATGAAAATCAATACACAGAAAGTTTTGCATTTGTATGCATCTGTTGAGTAAAACAGTATAGCAAATATTTTGGCCCATGATTGTGTCATTTCTAGGACTGGAGATGATGTGGGTGCAAAGGCCTCCAGAAAAGGCTGTGAGTGGGGAATCCTTCAACGTGACCTATGCAGTCTTTGCTTCAGACAGCTTTTATCAATATGCAGTGCAAAATGGAATCCTTCCCCACAGGTATTGCTTCCTATAAAAATGTTATCATGGTCATGAGTATGTGAGGATTCTGTGTGTGCATGTTCATAAATATAATTGGAATGTATGCTCTGGGGCTCCTCACTAATTCCTTGCATGTTTTGATGTCTGTTAGAGCTCTGTTTGCCCTGATACTCCCCCCTCTGCAATGACTTTGCTCTCAGAGCAGCCACCATGGCATACTTGCCTGCCTGGTCAAAGATGTGGCACATCACTTGTGTCTTAGTGCAACTCTGAACATCACTTCTTGCTTCTCTACATACGGAATTTATAACTGAAGTTTAAGCACAAGTCTCAGACTAACTGTATATCTTAAACTCATTTTAATCATAAGAGTGATTGAAGTGCACAAAATGGATATGAAAAAGAGGCTAGTCCAACACTGAATCCACTGAATTCAGTGGAGAACCATTTAGTTTTCTCTGGGATTAAAATCAGTCCAAAAGCTTATATAGCAACTCAGGGACTGTGTTGTGGACATCAGTAGCTAAGAAGAGAATGCTTATTTACACAACTCCAGATTTAGAGATCTGGATCTACAAATCCAGGGCTAATTCACCCCAATTTTACACTTCTGTCTGTATATAACCATTCTTCATCCATTTATAGCAATACCTGGGTCAGTGGCTGTAGCTGTATTTCCCCAGTTTCTGTGCTATTAGTCTAAGAGGTGCTTTCAGAAAACCTCACATTTTTTTGCTGCCGTTCTGTGTATTCACATTGCAAAGTTAAGATTTAAAAGGTGTTATCAAGAGACTTTTTTTTCATATTGAAAGATGATATATAATTCATTTGCAATGACAAAAAGTTGATTTTTTATCATCTGTGTACTATGTTTACAAAGTTTTGTTAAGTTTGTTTGTCACATTTTCTGAAATGTATGCCTACTAACAGTTCCAAGATCCCAACCATGAAGAAGATTTTTTCCCTGCTTGGAAATGAATCTGATTTTATCGTCTTCCCAGGGAGACCCACTCCCTCAAATCACTAAGGAATCTGGAAAAGTCTTTTTTTCATGTACTTATACATGTCTTGCACATAGAGACAGATGGAAAATATTTTTAAAGAGAGAGAAATCTATGCTGCAATTTTTCACTGCACAATATTTTAGCTAGATTATCTGTTTGACACTGAAGGTTACAATTTGCTGACCCAAATATATCTGGCTGGAAAGTCAGCATATGAGCATCAGCATAGTTGGATGAAATCATGATGAAGTTCTTGAATAAAAAATACAGAATACAGGATAAATTTTAAAAAGCAGCCCTAAAGAAAGTGTGTGATGGAATTAAGCACCAGCTTGATTGTGTATTTTTCTTAACTCCCAGTATGAATTCAAAGGCCAATAAATTTTAATATTTTATCTCTTTAGATGTTTTGGGGATTGACAGATTTGCTTGTCTCAGGTTTGAAGTATGTTTATGCCTTTGTAAGTCTGACCATGAATACAATCTATGTTAACCTAATCCTCTATATTTGTGTTTATTTCTTATAATTAACACAGTATTCTCATAATAAACACAGCCTTCTGTCTTAAATCTACCCACTACTAGCCTTTTTTCAGTAAAAACAATCTGAAAAATAAATCCTTGTGTTCTGGAACTGTTTTATAGAGATCCATCACAAGCGCATAACATTTAAACTAAACTACGAATAAGTCTGGCTATATCTACTGAGTAAACCATGTTTGCAGGATATTATTTTATCTAAAGCCAAATTTATGAGAGTGATAACCAACTGAAAGTGCAACTGATGAAACAGTGTTGCATCACACATTTCCAGGTGACTACATTCATCTTTCAGGAATGAAATTTCGAAATCTCTTTTACAGGACAGTCTATTCATAAAGTCTGCTTTTTGCTTTACATTTTTGGTTTGGGGAATGGTATCTAATATTATTATCCAATATACTTATTTTCCTTGGCAATTTCAATTGTGGAGCAAAGACTGGAGCTAAATGATCTGTATGAATCATGCATAGATGAAGGTATATAACTTAAAACACTGAAAGTAGCCAGGGACACATATGTCTGATAGTGGAAGATGAGTAATGGTGTCTGTGTTAGATGAAGTAGTGCCAATGAATCCCACCTGGTCATGAAGTCAGGTTGGGTAGAGAAGCGGAATTTGGTCCCTGGTTGCAGCACAGTACCTGCTAGATGTCCCCACTGCATGGCAGAAGGCAGTGGTCCAGCTGACAACAATCTTCTTTGCTCCAGAAGTGCTTCAAACAAAAGTGAGATGGAACAGAAAGAAATAGTGCAACAGTGTTTGTGCCTCTTCATATGTTTTTTGCTGCTAATTTTTCTGAGAAATATAAAGAATGATCTGTCACGTACTTGCTGCAATTTTTTGTGAATGAAGAATGGATGTAAAAGTTCTTCTCTCTCTCCTGCTTGGCTAGCAATGCTCCTGCTGCAAAGGAGTTCTGTGAGGAGCATGAATGCCCTGCCAGATGGAAAGATGCAAATGAGGAGAACTGCTGTGTCTACCATGCCAACATTCATTCCTGTCCTTTGGCCTTCATGGTTAGTGTGATGGTACACATAATGTGCTCTGTTCTTGCTATTGGATGAAGCATCATTTTAATAACCAGGTTGAAGTTCATTAAGTCCTTCTGTGATTACAATTACACCAAATCTATAGTTCACTAAAATCACTGTTGCAATATCTGTCAATTTCAGAATTTTTTTCACTGGATGTTGAGGCCACAAAAGCAAGTGTCTGGATCTTTGGGCAAGGCAGCATCCAGAATCTCTCATTATGTTTAGTTGGGCCAGTTTCATGTCTTTGAGATTACCTGACTCAGATTGCTGTGCAGTCAACAAAGAAAGGAAGACAGATCATTACATTCTGAAACAAGCAGGGCAAATTTTCTGTTGGAGGTATTCCTGTCTCTCCAGCTTATAGAGGGAATGATTTGTTGGATTACTGGAGTTGAGGGGCATGAGTATCACTGGCTGTGACTTGTAGAGCTGAAGCATGTGTACACATGTCCTGAGATAGAATGATTTTTTTCCATTATATCAGAGTAAAAAAAAGAATCCAAATACAGGATAATAAAATTTGTTCATGCAGTATTAGCAAGATCTATTCTTAGCTTGTCTGCTTGGCCTGTCCCTCTTTCAATGAATACTTAAAGTTCTGATTTTAAAAATACAGTTTGGAACACCTTAGGTTTTTTTAATCTGTGAGGTAAGCTGTACCTTGCATACTAACCTTCATGCAGTTGCCCAGTTTTTCTAGTTGATGTCCCTTCTGGCAATGTGACACATTCTTCCTGGTCAAAGATGCTGTAATAGAAAGTCTACTCTACTACACATCTTGCAGCTGTTTCATGAACCCTTCTGTGTGAAGGCCGAATTACTCCACAAGAGCTCTAGTTTGCTTCTTGGCAGTCCCTTAGTAAAGCTGTTTTCTAATGACTCCCTGAGAGCCTTAGCTGATACCAGAACTTTGTTTTAAAAGAGGAATCCCTGTTGGACCATCACACCAATACTTTTGTCTAGAACCAAAGTAAAGAATTTCAACATCCCACCACTATCATGACCTCTCGATTTTTTCTTACTTTCACAATTAGTTCTGCTTGGAATTTAGGTGTGGAAATGGCAAAAGCATGTTAGCCAACATGCATCATCTGTCTTCTTCATAATACTGTAAATACTTCAGTTCCTGCTTAGACGGAGTCTAAGCAGATTGACTGTCAAAAAGCAAGACCATGGGTATCACTACATTACACTGAACATACACTTTAAAGCAAGGTTTTTCCATTGTTCGAGGATGTTTTGATTTTCTTTTTTTGTTGTTGTTTTGTTTTTTTCAGTATCATTAGTTTTGAAACATTCTATTATTGTTAGCTTGATTTAATTTCTTTTGATTTAATGTATTTCTTATAGTCCTTTGAAACAACTACCTGAAAAAATATCTGGAGTTAGGAGACAGACTTAATCCTTTCAAAAAACAAAAAAAACTACAAGATCTTTGGACAGCCATAATAGTCTTACATGATTGCAGTTGTAGGAGGCTTACGTCTCAATAGCATTACTGAGCAATGCTGTGCAAACAGACAGTGCAGAGATGCTTCCCTTCCTTGCTAAAGAAAAGGGGGAAAAAAAGCTGCTGTGTCAAAAGTCAAACTTCAATAAAACCCCTTGAGAAAAATATTAAAAGTGGGATATGATTCTGTTTCTAATACAGCAAATTCTGAAAAAGTGAATTAGCTTCGTAAGGTTACTCATTCTGTCAGTACACTACTGAAGCTCATTTATTTTCAAAAGTAACAATTTAACTCAGTATAAGAACAATTGCTTGTCTCTTTTTTTATCTTTTATTTTTTCACAGAACAGTGTTGCTTGTGTTTTGGCATATTAATAGGTTTAGCTATAAAATATCACTTTATTTGCTGTTAGAGAGCATAAGTTATTTCGAAAAGGCAAAAAAGAGGAGCTACGACTTCCACTGTGTTGTGGTTTACTGACATAAGTAATATGTCTACTAAAGGGTAAAGGAGGAATTTGTGGTCCGTGGATCCCAGATGATGGTCAGATATTTACTCACACTTTGTCTACTGCTGGAAAAATGAGCCAAAGAAACTGGACTGCCAAGGTAAAGTATATTTATTGCATATAGCATTTTACCTGGTTTGCTCTTTTCAGAGCTTATTTGCTTGTAATTTAAAGCCCTTCATGTGTATGCTCTCCATCCACTTATTTGTGTTTTATGTATGTAAGGGATGCATATAGCTGTGTAATATCAATTCCCAACTGACTTGACTTGAAAGCATCAGCTTTATGCCTTATGTAGTTAGTGGAAATAATGGGAATGGGAGGAAAATGAATATTATGATCTGTCCATGTAAGGCCAAAACTAACAATATACTGCACTACTGATTGGACTGTATTGCAGGTTCCTATGATCATTAGGGGGTTTCTACCAGGCAGAAATAACAGGGAAGCAGACATGGCAGAATGCACAGGCCTGAAAGCCCTGCTTGCTGAAAAGAATACACACCAGGAGGGCAGTCAGACCTGCCTTTCTCACAAGAGCTGTCTCTTCTGCTTCTGTTTGCCTGCACAGTGAAGGACACCTGCCCTTCCTGATTCTGAAAAAAAAATGCACAAATTATTTTGAAGGTGATCACAGCTGGGCAGTTCTTACTGTAAAGCCTACTGTGTGCAGAGAAACTTTGATGCCTGCTGCTTTGTTCACTTGTTTGGCAGGTTGTTTTAGTTCACGTGGGTGTGACTTCTCTCATTGCACATGTCCGAGTTGGGAGAATGCAAGCTGCTCTGGAAGCAAAAACCACAGTCCTCCCTGCAGTAGGTATGATATAAAATGAAAATGTGGGGGAACTGCTTACTGACTGCAAATCTCAATGTTTTTATAATTCATGTATGGTTACCAAGAGTAAAAGTACCTCCTACCCCAACTTAGCATTGAAAATACAAAAATATCTTTCTAAAATTCTTTTTCACATAACACTGAACATCCAAAAAAGTGTTTGAGCTTCTAACATGTATTAATCTAGAACAGCAGAAAGCCACTCTTGTCAAATAAGTAAGGTCAAATACCATGATCAATGGCTTCAGGTACTACAAGGCTTGTCTGCAGTTCAAGGGGATGTGAGAATATTCTTCTAACAAATGTTCTGAGGGTCTGGACACTCTTCTTCATGGATTGGTAGAAATCTGTACTGGTTCTCTTTTTCACATTAAAATAAAATTGCTCCCAAAGTATCAGTCTTTCATTCACTTTAGTATAGCTGTATGAAAGGAAGCAGAAATAACTGGAACAATTCTCTTAGCAATGTAAAGTTTAAAAATTGGACTTTGTTTGATAAATTAAATACACAACCTGAAGAAAAATATTGGTTAAAATAGGAATGCCATCACAGTACTCATTAGCTACTCTTCTGGAAATTTGAGAATATATTTCCCAGTGTTATGGAAAAGAAAAAAAGGACTGAAGTAACTCCAGTGTGAATAGAAGTATTTAGCTATAGAATTTTCTATTCATTTCAAGGCAACAGCAGCTGAGTTTTCCAGGAAACTTACGATATAGCAGAAAAGAAATATAAAAAATGCAGCTCTATCCTGAGGCAGAAAGTGTCTTCTGCTATTATCCTGGCATTATACTGGAATTAATGGGGCTGAGACAGAATTATTACTGAACAGTGGATTTTGTTTTGTTAA